>CM060943.1:909615880-910215880 GCA_030765085.1 Allium cepa | reverse complement strand
GGTAATGTGACATGCTGAGTGTTGCTGTGAAATGATCATTGTGTTGATTATTTGTGATAGGATCATTTATTTGATCGTCTATCCTGGTGATCATTTTTATGATCATTTGTTGACCCAAAGCATGTCTTTTGAATAAAGTATGCTTTTGTGGACGAGACTTCGTTGAGCCTCACACCTCGGGAATGGTCAAAACAGGAAAGATGCGGCAAGGTTATGAGGGGTAGCGCCCTTTAGGGTATGTGCATTTCCTTCTGGAAAAGGGTGGTATCATGGTATGGAGCCCAGATATTTACTCATGTTGAAAACACTTTATGATTGTGTGAATTGATTACGAGCGCTCGGTTAAAGGTCCCAAAGGACCGGGGGATGGCATACTCGGTCAGTTGTTACTCAGTTAGGGGTAACCCGGCCTTGTGTTGGTAGAGATCCGGTTTGGTTCTCGAGGATGTCCTTCCAGAGGAATTCTCATGTGGCAATGGGATGTTGCTTGGCCTGATCATTCGTTGGAAATCCAATTCCCAATACGAAACCTTGTACGGTATTAGTTGTAGAACCTGCCATTTACTTATGGTGGTCACCACTGTTTAGATGGTAGCTATAGTAGGCATAGTTCGAAATGTCTATGCTGGCTAAGATTTATATTCTATTTTCGAAATGAATTTTTTCCTACACTATGCACTAGTAATAATATCAAATGTTCTTTTAAATGCGTATCAAGCATCTTTGACTATCATAAGGAGAAATCTCCTCCGATTCTGCGTTTGCATTGTGTGTGTGTGCGGGAGGCCTTATGGTAGTCTCATTTTTAAAAGCATTGCGAATTGACTTTAAAAATATTCCTCTATTTTGTTTTCAAAGATAAATAAACTGTTTTGAGTTCTCACACCAGTCACATGACTGACTCGGAGTTTATTGTTTTCCTTCCTAAACTCTGGGTGCCCACCAATTTCTACACGGGTAGTCAAGAGTTAGGTTTATCAGGATATTCTGGATATTCAGGAGTTGTTGGAGGCAAGCTGGATGGCATGGCGTATTACTAGTATATAGTATTTCTTTTCCGCTGTTTGTTGTTGATTGTTGTTGTACACTCTGATGATATGATGTAATGAAATGTAATATAATGTAATAACTGATATAGTTCTTTGTTTAAAGATTATTCATTTATCTATTATATGTTGTTCCGCTGCGATTGTGAGATTCTGATGTTGTTCAGTTGTTTTCTATTCCGTTCTATTTTCTATTTTCTTTTCTCTCTATTTTCTATCTTCTTATCTCTTCTTCTATCCTTTTCCTTTTTCTTAAACATTGATAATTCGTATTTCTGTTCATCTTGAGTTAATCTATGGAGATTAGTGTATATTCAAGGAGTACGGATTTACGGGTCCTCACAGATATAGACTTAGCGCTATTAGTGGCTGCTTCACGTACTTCTGGAGGAAGAATCGTTGATTCACTTGCATCTGTAGTATCTACATAAACAGTGATAGTATCTCCATCTGAAATGGATTGCCTGTCCACCTAAATAGTGCAAAATCCCATTCAAGTCAAACCTAATTCGACTTAATGAAAGGTGCAATTTACTATTAACTGCTAAATCTCTCACTGGAAGTGTATGCAATTTGTACTTCACTCCATCAGGCTTCGTAGGCGAGAAACTTGAATCTTTTCCAATTTCAAGTAATTGTGGAGAAGGCAACTCTAGAAAGAGAGTAGTCCCTGTAACAAGTAATTGTGGAACCTGTATATAGAGATTGAGCTTGTTGGTCAGCTATGTAAAGTGAAAATTGGAACTTGAATGATTTCTCTAAAATTTTACTAGGAGCTTATTTGTTCATGCAATTGAAAATTTTCTGTCCATTTATGCTACATGTTTATGCCACAGCTTGATATAACTCCTATTACCATGTACTTTTAGTTTTATCTAAGGTAATTGAATGATATTGCAAACAAAGAGAAAACTGCTCCAAACTAGAGAGGACAAATAAATAAAATATGTATTGGATGAATTTGCTTTTAAAAACTGATCAAGAAGACTCAGATGTTGGTAGGACTAGTTGAATGATACCGAAATTCTAATACCATGCTCACTGCAAAATTTGTTTTATAGTAAAAAGAATATAATCACCTATAGTCAATGAATTTCCAATACATTCAGAGTTTTTAAAAAATCTGCATGTAAATCTGGCAATCTATTAATCTAATAATGGTTGACAAACATGTAAATCTAATAATCTACTTCTGCTTGCAATTTAAACATACTGTAGTCTCTAGTGCTAATGGAGATATTAGAATTACTACTGGTGCTTTTAATCAGATTTATCCAATTCTGTTTATAGTTGAAGTCGAATTGAGTTTCATAACCAAAATTTGAAAATCGAACAGAAACTAGGAGGATGGATCCATAAAAGTATTCAATTTGATTGTTACCTTTTCCTCCGTATATAGTTGCAACTGAATAATTTGGCTACTCTGATTCCTACCATTATTTCCAGCAAACCGTAAAATGAAAATAGTCACGGTAGTGATCCAAATCGAAGACAAAGCCCCATTCATCCAGATCTTCTGCTTCTCCTTCTTTGAGTTCAAGATCTCCTCTTTGCACTCTCCACCGTCGTTTTCGATACCGAACTTCGGAGTCTCGATTTTGGTACTAGCAATCTCATAATCGTTCATCGACTCTGAAATGATTTGGATGACTTTGATTTCATTAGAGAAGCAGTCAGCATCTATAGCAAGTAAGCTGTCCTCACTATATGTGTTAGTGTGGACACGTTTAGCAATCAGGATCATTCCCTGTCTTCAAAGTCGTCGTTTTCATTTGATTTCTCCAAAATTAAAAAACAAGCAGACTTGTGATGAAGGAATAAAATAAATAAGTGATCTGAGCAATGAAAATTAGAAGAAACAAACTTGAGGTAAACCTCAATATCCTCCAACTACTCGGATTTCAAATCTGAAAAAAAGCACGAACGTTGATTACCTAAAGCAAGCGACTAGAAGTTCAGATCATTATTGACTTTTCCGGCGTCGATTTCAGAGGTAACGCAACCTGACCAGCTTCCAGATCTAGATGTCTTGATTTTTCAAACCTTAAAAGTTTCTTAAATTTTTCCCACTATGATTATTTTATTGAGGAGAAGAAGCCTTTAGAGACGGTGAGTATTTTTCTAGAGTAGTGATTTTTTCAATCAACGGTTTAAGAAGATGGAGGGCTATAATAAAAAATAGGATTGGAGCCAAAATATCAAAGGGATGGAGCCAAATTTTTTGCTAGTTAAACCAAAAGAAACACCTATATGTCAAAAAAACTGGTCAAGAGAATATCTAAATGTGTATGGATTTATTAATTTTTATTTTTATTTTTATTTTTGCATTTTTTAATTTTAACGAACACTATTATTACTTATAAACTTTTTATTAAAAATATTATTAAAAATTTTAAATTTTATATATTATTATTAATTATAATAACTAAATATCAAATACCAAATAATAAATATTATTTCTTAGTCATTAAATATTAATTACTTATTGATTATTGGTTATTAAATATTAGTCTTAATTTTTATTATTAGTTATTTAATGGTAATTATTAATTATTAATTATGAATCATTAATTAATAAATATTAATTCTTATTTTCTAATTATTCATTATTAATTTTTACTTATTACTTCTTAATTATAATTGAATATTAACTATTAAATGCTAATATTATATATATATATATATTATAATAACAATTAATTAATTATTAATTATTTTTAATTACTAATTAACAATAGGAATTATTAATTATATAATAGTAATTATTATTATAAATTATTAATTATTTATTATTAATTGGAATTACTGATAAATTAGTAATTATTAATAGTAATAAGTTACTATTATTTAATAGAAATTATTAACTATAAATTATTAAATATAAATTAAATATTTATTATTTATTTATTGATCATTGATTTATTAATCATTGATTAAGACTGGTTATTAGTAGAAATGATTTCATGTTTCAAACTAATTATAGATTATTATTGTTTAATAGTAATTATTATTTAAAATTAATTATTAATAATTATGTATATGTTACCAATATTAATTACTAGATATTTAATAGTAATTTTTAAAAAATAATTACGATTTATTTGTTATTAATTATTAAGTACCAATTATTTAATACTAATTTTTATTTATTAATTATTTATATTAATTATTATTAATTTGTAAATTTTATTAAATAATCTTAAATATTAATATTCTTAATTATTAATTATAAAATATTAATTATTATTATATTATTTATGCATGTATTACAACTAGTAAAACAAGAGTTGTGAAAATAAGTTTTTACAACTTTCTGAAAAAACATCATAATTATTAATTATCATAGTTAATTATTAAATATTACTTCTTATAATTATTAATATTAATTATTACTTCTCAATTATTAATTATTTAATAATGGTAGTTATTTATTAATTATTATTATCAGATAGTGATTGTTAATATTAATTATTTCATATTTTCAAACTAATTATTAATTATTATTAGTTAATAGTAATTTTTAATTATTATTTTTATTAAAATTTGATTATTAACTATTAAGCATTATTATTTAATTATGATTATTAATTAATTATTATAATGGGCAAATGAAAAAGGTTATAATAGGCATCTATTACAACTGACAACAAAGAAGAATTGTTATAAGCAGACATCTATTACAATTGGCAAGCGAAAAAGGTTGTAATAGGCATCTATTACAACTTACAAAAAAGAAGAGTTGTTAAAAATAGACATCTAAAATGTTGTAATAGGCATCTATTACAACTAACAAAATAAAAGAATTGTTGAAAATAAGTTTATTACAACTTTCTGAAAAAAAGAGTTGTAAAAAACCTTTATTACAACTGGCATTTTGAGACAGTTGTAAAAATACAGTTGTAAAATGGTCGTTTTGTTGTAGTGTGGAATGGTCACTGAGATTTTATGAGTCGGATGAACTGTGTATGGAGAAAGATTTTGCTTATGTTCTTCGATAGCATTCTTATCTGCTCTAGATCAGAGTTGTGCAGCGGAAGCCAGTTGGCAGTTATTCTAGTATGGAGCAACCAGATGTTGCGGTAGAGGATTTCTACAGGAAATTCAAGTATGAAGAAATTTTCTGAATTTGGTAGGCAAGGTTGTCTAGTACAACAGTTTGGTTATTCAGATATGAGATACAGGGTTGAATTCCATTGATGCTTGTAGTATAGAGTTGTATTTCGGATTTCAGCAAATTATTTTTGGGAGAGCCATTTTGTTGAGTAGGACCTGGAGATTTGGTTTGAGTTGGTCCTATTGTTTCTTGAAGCAATCAGCAAGGGTTAGGCTGATCAAGAATTTTGGGGGTGACTCAGAGCATCAGAAGAGTTGTGCAGTTAAGAAGTGAGAAATTTTGGGATGTGCAGTTGGAATGTGGATATTACTTTAGGTTCTATCCAATCAAAGGAATTATAAGGGACTGGGTAAAACTGGAGAGCTAGCTCCAGACGTATTTTGAGTTTTATCTGTGTTCTCTGGAGATTAGATTTTGATCTACAGGATTGAATTGCCAGTTTGGATAACTGGAATTCATTATATTTCACATATCTCTGAGGAATTTGTGTATGATTCTTTGAGTGATAGAATCAGCAGTTCAGAAGGATCTGGTAGTTGAGCTGGTTTTAAGTTTGGTATGATACCTTGTTCAGATTTGTAGGAATCAGATAAGGGAGTTCTTGGTTTTAATAGTATAGTTACTTAAGATTTTGTAGAGCGAGTATTCTAGTATAGATGTCTGGAAAACTCTAGATAATATTAGTAGATTCTATTCATAATTTTTCTAGATAGATAAATTGTTTGTTTGAATGAGTTGCTATGATTGATTGTATGATTTCTAATTTAATTTAAATTCTTTAGCTGGTTTATTAAATTATCTTTGCTTTTAAATTTCGGGGACGAAATTCGTTTAAGGGGGGAGGAATGTGACGACCTAGAATTTTGAGCAATATCAATTTAATAATCTTTGTTAATAATTAAATTGATTTGATTATTTTATATTATAAATTGACAAGTTAAATTTATTTTAAAGGCTGAAAATAATAATTTGTTAATGTCTATTAATATTTTCTTTGCAATATGAATAAGCAAGATTAAATTCTTTTGAAAGCTAATAATATTTTGATTTGGAAATATTTATTTTAGTAAATAAGAAGTTTTTAATGTAATAAAACTTTATATTCAAATTGTAATATATATATATATATATATATGTATATATTGTGATTTGAGATTTGTTTTAAAATTTAATATGGAAATTAACAAATTTAATGTTAGTATGTTTTTCTATTTGAAATGTGTATATATATTTATATATATATATATATATATATATATTTGAAATAGGAAAATTATTAATTTAAATTTAACAAGAGTTTTTCAAACTTTAATATATATAGTTTTGAAATTTGAAATGTTAACTTGATTTAATATCTTTTGAAATGATATTTGAAATTTAAATTTTTTAATAACAAAGTTAATTCCTTATTTATTATAAATATGTACTTTAAGCTTTTGTTTAAATAAGATTTAAATAAAACTTCATTTGTTTTAATAATCTTTCAATTTTAATTTTAACATAAGATAAATTGTTTTAAATTTTTTGTATAAGAGTTAAACTCAATTTCTCAAGTTAATAAACATACATTATATAAAATAAATCAAAATATAAGTTATTTAAATTTACATGAATGTTTATTAAAAAGGTAAATACACATTTTCATATTACATAATTACATATACATATTACATGCAAAATTTAAAATAAATTATAGAAAAATAAATAACACTTGTAAGGGTATTTGGCTTATTAAAAGACATTTGTAAGAATATAAACATATAAGGGACAAGTGGCAATTCTATTGATAACTTAATTTAGAATTTAAAGTTTGTAAAATATGAAGAAGGATTTTACTATTAATTTTCAGCTAAGAAGTTATTTTCTTCTTTTCACAAAAAAAAAATGAATGAATACAAGTAGTAAGTAGTAAAAATCTTAAGAAAAAAAAAGGAATATGGAATTCAAAACAGAGGCAAATGCAAGATTCTTTCAAATAGGAATCTGAGGCATGCAAGATATAAAACTTCATCAAAGTCAACATGCAAACTAGAATAATTCAAGTAATTCAAGAACTTGGAAGCTAATCAAACAAGAAATTCAGAAGAAACATCAACATGCAAGTTTATTCAAGAACATGCAAATATAGAGCATCAGCAGATTAAAATTCAACATGCAGTGAAATTCTATAAGCTTGGAAACAAATTTGATTCAACATGCTCTGTCTTCTGCCAAATTCTAGGTGAGTAAATGAATTTTTAAAAACAGTTCAAACTTGGATTGCACTTGTTATTGTGATTATATCATGATGTTATCTGTAGTAGTTGATTTAAATTGGATTCAAGTTTGAATTATGAATAATGGATTTCCCTAAGAGGTTAAAACATATACTCTGTGCAAAACAAAGGTTTATAGTTTTATAATAAATTCAATAACTTGTTCTTGAATTCGAATTCGAACTTGAATTGTAAATAGAAGTTGTTTGAATTTAAGTAAACTATCATCTAGAAACAATTACCAGTTTTTAAAGTGAATAAATGATTCTAAATACTTGAATTTACAGTAAAATATAAATTTGGGTCAGAAATTCATGAATTCAATTTTTAATTTTGGATCCTTGATTGAATTGCAAATAGAAAATTTTGATTTTTAATACTTGAATCATAATTTTTAATGGGGTAATCAATGAGCTATTGGGATTTAACTGATTTGGGGTTTTTGGCCAAATCACGGCCAACGGCGGCAAATTGGCCGACGTGGGTGAACTCGAAGGTGGAGGTGGCTACTGGGATAATGCGAAAAATACTTCGAGAATTTTTCATAGTTTGTGATGATTGTAGATCGTGGAGTTATGGTTTTTATTACCTGTTTTTGCCGGTGTGTTCATCGTGGTTTCACGATGTCATGGGAATATCGGAGTTGATCGCACTTGGTCCTAGAGGTACTGGAGAGTGAGGCGAAGCTATGGGAAGGATGGCGCGGCGTCTCGAGTGAGGGGTCGACGACGTTGGTGATTTTTCTGGTGGCTGTTGGTTCAGAAAGTTGGCGTGATGATCGAATTTTTGATTGTCGATTGAATTTGAGTTTCTGGATTTCGCGATACAACGTTGGGGTCGAAGATGACTTGTCGGAGTTGTGATGATGATCGCTGGTGGAAGGGGGTGGTGCATGTTGCACGGTGCAAGGAGTATAAGGAAGTATGGGTTCTGTGGTGAGGAGGGAAGGGAACTCGAAGCCTTCATCGTGTTTTTGTTGGGTGGGACTCGATGCAAGAAGAAAAGTGGAAGCACGGGGTAGACTCGGGGTAAACGAGAGTGTTACTCGGGTTTTAGGGGGAGTTTACTCGAGTCTGTTATGCAGTATTGGTTTGCTGCAGAATTTTAAAATATAAAGCAATGTTAAAAAATTTGAAAGCAAGAGGAATTTGATTTTTAGATTCAATTAAAGTTTATAAAAATATAAACAAGCTTTCTCTTATAAACTAATTTGGTTCCAAAGTTACGTTTTAATAAATTTTTATATTCTGAAACATAAAGGTTTTAAAAATGAAATAAGTGGATTTTAATAATAAGTATTATATATTATTTAATCACTTTGGAAAGTTCAAACATTTTTAATTTGAATATTTCAATTGTTTTAGTTAAAATTGATTTCTAAAGTATTTTATTTTAATAAGTTAAATAATAAAGATTTAGAGATCAATAAAAATAAAGATTATCTTTAGTTATTTTGAATTTTTATTTAATTAAAGATAATTAAATTTGAAAAAAATAATTAAGATAATTAGAATTATTAACCATTTAAGGTTATTGGTTAATATAAATGATTTAATTAAGACAATGTTTTCTTAATTAAGAATCTTTATAATATAGGACATTAAGAATCATTTAATTAATTTTAAATGATTAAGATAAATAATTAATTAAGTAGTTAATTTGTGATTAATTAAGATAATCACTTATGAGTTAATTTAATATAATTCCTTGGTGAAGTAATTAAGTGGTTAATTACTAATAGTAATTAAGTAAATGATAATTACTTTATGAAAAGTAATTAAGTAATGTGATTAAGAGTTAATCATTTGAGTTATTAATTAAAGAATTAATTAATAATTAGTTAAAGGTTTAAATTATTTGATTAATGATTAATTAATAAAAGGATTAAGAGTAATTAATTAAGTGATTAATTATTTGTTAAAGTAATTAATTAAGAAAGAAATTTAATTAATGAAGTAATCATTAATTAATAGAAATAATTAATTAATTAATAATTAATAATTTAAGAATAATTAATTTATAATTTAGTTTTAATTACTAAATGTAATTAAAGTAATTAATCAAAGGTGATTAATTAAAAGTAATTAATTAAGTATGATTAATTAAGAATAATTAATCAAGCGTGATTAATTAAAAGTAATTAATCGGGTATAATTAATTAAGGAATAATTATAAGGATAATTAAGAGATAATTATCAGGATAATTAAAGAATAATTAATCAAGGTTGATTAATTTAGAAGGTAATTAAGAGGTAACTACTTAGTATAATTTAGAAGTAATTAATCAGGATGATTAATTAATATGGTAATTAAGTAAGAATTACTTAAAGTAATTAAGTGATAATTAATCGGGGAAGATTAATTAAAATGGATAATTAAGTGATGTTAGTTAATTAATTTGTAATTAATTAATGAATAGTAAAATGGATTGAAGATAATCCAAGTATTTAATTTAAGGATTAATTAAATTAATCAAGTTTGAATCAAACTTGTTTATGAATGATTAATGATTGGATGATATATATCATTGGATGAGTTAATGATATTGGTTGTTGTGGATGACATTGATTGATGGGTGATGATGTGAATATGCTATATCTGAATGTGATATATATGCTGCTTTGTGATATGTATAGATGCATGTGATAATAGATGCTTATCTATCTGTGTAATATGATACATCCATTTATGTTAAGTGATATTTTCTGAAATATCTATTGTTTAAATCCCATAAGTATAACTTGGACATTAAAATGGCGTTTGGTTTCGGTGAGACCAGAATCGGGTTTCCATATTTGGAAATCAAAAAACCACATCGATTCCAATCAAACGTAGGTCGTTAATCCAAGTGGAGCAAGTGAAGACTCGAGGTTTAAGGGCTATACGTCAGTATAACTCTGTGGGTGATTCCGTAATGAGTTTGACGGAATAGTGCTTATAAATTCGAGATGGTGATTCAGAGTGCAAGGGCTATGGTCGTTGACTCTGAGGGTGATTCCAAAATGAGTGCAACGAGATAGTGCCTTCGGTTTCGTTCGAACCCGGAACGAACTTGTATGGATTGAATGCTTTCAGCACATCGTCAGGCGGACGATGAGCATTCTAAGATAATTGGTCCTATAAAGGTAATCGTAGCCTCAAGCCTCATCAATCGGGAATGGCTAAAACAGGGGAGGTGCAGCAAGGCTTCGTGGGTCGCTCCCACTGGAGAGCGAGATACATCCCTGTCTAGAAGTCCCTTTATATTTCGGCTGTGTGGGCAGTTGGTCTGCAGCCAACTGCGGGGTGGTCTTGTTCGGGACTGTTCAGTAAGGAATGGTCCCGGCCTTGTGTTGCAGGGGAGTGGGAGTACACCTCGGTACGGTGACCTAGGCCACGTACTGTGACGGGCGGTACCCCAGTAGCCCTGCCATTGATGGAAACCCATTTACCCTACGAGACCCTACGATTTTGTTTATATTACCCACTTTTATTGCTAGTAGCTGGAATTTAATAATGTAACAATTTCGGCTATTTCTTATTTACTTGAAAACCCTAGACACTATTATAATATCACTGGAATTCCTATCAAATGTTTTGGTTAGCGTAAGGTAAATATTTTTCCATGTTTATGTGTGGGAAGTCTTACGTGATACCTTTTCTTTCCAAAGGTTTTTCTAAAGTTAAGCAATCTTAAACCGTTTACTCACACCAGACCCCTGTCTGACACGAGTGTTTATTTTCTGTTTTATTAAACTCTTGGGTACTCATATTATGTATGAGTAGTCAAGTGATTCAGGTTATCTCTTGACGAAATCTGGAGGAGCTATGGAGCAGGAGGCTTCAGCGTGTAGATATATGGTTAGAGTTTCCGTTGTGTGTTATTCTGTATGATGTCTTGTAGTGTATATTAGACAGAAGTGTTATAACTGTCTAAATTGAGATGTTTAATGGTGTACTCTGATGTATATGATACTATGTATATGTTCTATATTATATTTAAATCGTTCCGCTGTGAGATTCTGATGTGTTGTTTTCTCTTTCTTCTCTTTCTTTTCTTCTTCTATCCCTTTCTTTCTTAATTAGTGATGCAATTTTCTGGGAGTGGAAAGTTGGGTCGCTACATCTATGGATGCAGGGAAACAGGTCGGAGGGATCCAACTGCATTCCTTAAAATATTGGAATTTATTTTCATATTTGGTGATATTTTCTATTTGATAAACTGCGACAGATTATATTAATTATATTGGGAATTAAAAATATTCAATGCTGTGGCTTGACTGAATATATTTTGGGTATATTGAGGTACCAAAAATATAAAGATTGAATTTTTAAAGGAAAATAAAAGAGGGAATTTTATGTAAAAAAAATATAGCGAAAATTGATAAATTAAAAGAACGAATTTGGGAAAGGATAAAGAGTTTGATTTAAAATACTATCACATAAATTCCGAGTGTGGGGAAAGAGGTTTTTGAATACATGGGAATTAATGAATTTTGAAACTTAAATGATTTTGTTTTAACAAATAAAGGATTTATTTCTAAATTCAAGGTTTAAAATGGTTTGGGAGAATTTAAACGGGGAAATTTTGAAATAAACTGTGAAGTTGATAATGTCAGATTTAAATAAGATTTTAAATTTTAATAAAGGAGTGAATATGGAATTAATGGGTTTTGAAATAAATTTGGATAATTAAAGGAATTTATTTTAAAATGGAGTTGGTTTTGGAAATCGATTTGAAAACCGACTAAGTGTTGAAACTGTGAGTAAAGGAGAATGAGATTGTGAAATTTATAAACAGAGTTTATAAATAAAGTGAAATATGTATCAGTGGATAATTTGGAAGTATATATTCACAGTGGGAATTTATAAGGAAAGAGTGATTTGTTTTAAAAATAAATAGTGGTTTATTTTTAAAACCGTGGAAAAGGAATTTTACGGCACTAGGACGTAAATTAAACCGGAATAAATCGAGAAGGATTTATAAATGATTATACAGGTTATAATGGAATGGAAAGTATAATATCGTGAAAAGCTAAGTGTATTTTCAAAGGAAAATTTCTAAGTACAAGTTAATGGGTTTAAAATGTTTAAAAAAGAATATTCTTTGAGGAATTTATTATTTAAACTGTTTTATAATCTTTAAAAGTAAATATTTATCAAGTAAATTATACAAGTAAATTATTTTAAAAGGTTTAACTAGTGTTATGATTTAAAAGTTAATTATTTAATATTTATACCTTATAGAATAACTTTTATTTTAAATTTAGTTTTGGCTTAAGTTCTACATGAGAAATTATTATAAAATTTCATAACTAGTATTTTAAATAAAATGTTTTTAAGTAGTTTTATTCTAATTGTTTTAAGTGTATATTTTGGGAAAAAAATGATTTAAATTATATAAAATATAAACTATTAAGACTTGGTGCTTTTTAGTGGAAATAAAACAATTGGTGAATGATTGTTTGAATTGGTAGTTAAATAACCGACTATCAATATTAGCCAATGCGCTGATCGTTTCGAAGAGGCTAGGATCAGATTTAATTATCCGAAAACTACTTCGATTCGGCTTGAACGTTTGCGAATAAAGACCGTGAAGATGATGAAGGACGTGATTCGGTTTTTCCAAACCTAGGGCAACTTGTATGTATGAATGCTTTCAGAACATTGTCAGGAGGACGATGAGCATTCTAAGTGAATGTGTTCTAAAAAGGTAACGCATAGCCTTAAACCTCATCAACCGGGAATGACTAAAACAGGGGAGATGCAGCAAGGCTAAGTGGCTAGCAACCAATTAGGGTAAGGCCATCCCTGTCTAGATGTCCCTTTTTATTCGACGGTGTGGGCGGTTGCTGATCCCAACCGCGGGGTGATCTTATTCGGACTATCCAATAAGGGGTAGCTCTGGTCTTCTGTTGCTGGGGATCGGGAGGGATCCTCGGTACTCTGATCTAGACCAGATACTGTGACAGGCGGCACCCGAGCAGCCCTGCCATTGTATGGAACCCAATCACCAATAAGCGCGTGTATGGTTTTTATTGTGCCCAACTATTTCTGGAACGTGAGATGCAAGCATTTCAGCTAGATTCTATTTTACTTTTTATGGACACTATTATAATATCACACTAATTTGATAAAAATGTTTTGGTTATCGTAAGGCAAAAAAACCGGCATGTTTATTTGTGGCTTGGTCTTACGAGATACCTTTGATTTTCAAAGGATTTGAAAACATTAATAATCCAATTGAGTGTGTTTACACACGCTGGTTTTCCAGACTGACTCGGGTGTTATTTTACTATAATGCTCGGGCTAGACAAAGTATTATAGGATACAGGATAGGATGCCGTGGAGCTCAAGAGACGAGCTGGATGGCGAGACGTATCACACGTACTTGATGCATATTCCGCTGTGTAGTATAAGTTGCGTATTCAGTTTTGTGGGGAGTAGTTAGTATAACTGTCCGGTATTTTGCTATCGATTGTGTTGTAATCTGATGATGTGATTATAAAACAAATATGGTTCTTTTTGTATAAAGATCGGTCATTTATCTATTATATATTGGTCCGCTGCGATTGTGAGATTCTGTTGTTGTTTTCTATTTCTTCTTCTACCTCCTTCTTCTTTAACCCTAATGGTTCGTATTTCCATCCACTTTGAGTTGATCTGATAGAGGATATTGTCGACTCAAAGGGGTACGAATTTGCGGGCCATTACACCGTTACAATAAGCGTCGACCCACCGATGATTACTACATACTCAGTTTAGATGCTATTATTTCTTGTAAAGCCCGATAGTCTCTAGTAGACGATCAGGGTAATTCCCTTGTAATCTTGACTCCACTCCGATAATCACAGATTATCCTCATACTGGGTGAAGCCACCTCTCTTCCTCCCATACGGGAAATTGAATTTCTGCGTTGATTTTATTCCTGGAATCTCTATTGACCCAGTTAAGGTCACGCACGATTAATATTAATCTACCCATCCCTTCTCTTTTGTACTATAATCATCTTATCGTCGTTTCGAGCTTATCTTCTGGTTGAATTCTTTTTGATTAGGGTCCCTTTAAATTTGAATCTTTATCCTCATTTTTAAATTCATTTTTGAATCATCCTATGAGGGAATGTATTTGTAAAATGTTTTACATTGTGTTGTTTGAGCAGTTAAGTTTGATTTGGCGTTTCGATCGATTCGCCTGGCCAGCGATAACGATAGAAATTCCAAAACACTTGACAGAGCAAACTGACACAATATTGTTTTCAAATTTGGTAAATGAAATAAATTTTGTATAGTTATATTTTAAAGTACAATTTTATGAAATTAAATAGTTAAATGAATTGGTTGTCAGAAATGATAATACTAGATTTTCATTTATTGTTTTGTCAACATTTCTAAACCATCAACTGTTGTTGTATGACATACGGGGATGAAATTTTATAAATATGCTTTATAAATATGATTTGCAAACAAAAATGAATTTAAATTGGGATTGAGAATTACATTTTGGGTGCTTTCAATACTTGGTTTTCTAAGTTTGAAATGTATTAGTCGTAAGTAGTTTTAATGAAAAAAAAAACAATGAAATTTTGAAGAAAGTAAGTCTGTACTCTCCTCTTATGTCGTTGGAAAATAATTTCGGTGATGACCACAGCATCATCGACATTCATTTTCGAGTTTCAAAGTGGAGAGACCACTTAGTAGCTTTGCTACACTTTTATTTTAGGAAATGGATTCAAATTAAATTTCTTTTGTATAAAATGATTTATAAAATATATATGTGTATAATTATTTCAAAGTTGTTTGAAGAGAAACCAGAAAATTTGAATCTTAAGTTTTATATTAAGAAATGGTTTCAATTATTGAAATAAAGTGAAATTTTTGAATAAGTGGAATATCTAAAATGATAAGTGGAATTTAACCAACTTAAAATAGTTGAATTTGAATAAAACTTATTTATATAATACTAAATTGCATTCTAATATATATAACTTGCCTAAAATATCAAAAAGTTAAAATGTTAGGGCATAATAAAGGGTTGTACAAGAAGAAAACTTAAGTAATAAATTATTCAAACCAAAATCTGGCTTAATATAAATGTTGTAAATAAAAGAAAATTCGTATAGTGTTTAATTACACTCAGAAACATTAATATAACTTACCTAGAAATAGTTAAATGTTAATGAGAATAGGTAATTGAATAATATATAATATAAATGTGGGAAATAAGATGTCCAAAAATGTCATTTTGTTAAGGGAATTTATAAATAATAAATTGAATAATGAATTGAACAATAAAAAGAGAATTAATTGGTTGAATAATAAATAGGTTTAGCAAATGTTTATACACTTAATATACGTTGTAAAATATGTTAAGTGGAATAAATTAAATGAGAAGAGAAAAAATGCTATTTAAGAAAATAAATATGAATTTAAGAATAGTGAAATTGAAATTTTAAGTGAAACCATCTTAACTAGGATCAAATGGATTTAATATGTAACAACCCGCATATTTATCGATTTTATATTTAAATATTCTATTTAAAATTTTTGTCGTTAATAGGATATTGGTCCGAAAAGCTACTTTTTGCAAACGGCCAAATTAGGACTCGAGACCACTTCCATTGAGTTCGAAATGCCGTTTACAACTTTTTTAATTATAAACATTGATAGGATTGGAGTTAGTGGAATTTCACTTACTTTTCCCGCTTTGGACTTTGGGTTAGATTAGCTATTATAACTCAAACCCACTTCTCTCTTTCTCCTCACTCTTCATAAATTTCCTAACAACCAAGCTTAAGCATTAATGGTGAGTGGAAAGAGAAATTAAAATTCCAAGCTCAAATTCTCTTGCAAATCCAACATTCAATTCCAAATTCAAGAAGAAGACATTGGATTGAAGCTTGTGATTACTTCTCCATTGCTTTCAATCTTTTCTTCATAAATTTGGTGAAAAGGTGAAATTTTTATCTCACAAATCTAGCCTATAACTATCTTGGACCGTTGGGAATGAATCCCTATCATGTTGGCATGTACATTTGCATTTGGTTTGGATTGGATTGGCGAAAAACCCCAAATTTTAGTGTTTTTTGTGAAAAACTGCACTTAAGTCGTTCTGCCTATGCTAGGTCGTTCGCGTGGAAAAGTCTCGGCCTCAAAATAACTCGTTTCCGACCTTAAAATGGCCTACAACGTTAGGTCGCTCGACACTTGGAATTAGGTCGTAGGTCGTTTGGTTTTAGGTCGTTTGGTTTTAGGTCGCTAGGTCGTTGGGCTTTAGGTCGAATGGACCTTAGGTCGTAGGTCGTATGGACCTTAGGTCGTAGGTCGTTCTGGCCATTTCTAACGTCTTCAGAGTTAGGTCGTATGGACCTTAGGTTGCTAGGTCGTATGGCTTTAGGTCGCTAGGTCGTATGACCTTAGGTCGTTAGGTCGTATGGCTTTAGGTCGCTAGGTCGTATGACCTTAGGTCGTTAGGTCCTATGGCATTTTAGGTCGTGTGATCTTCTTACCTGTTAGGTCATTGGACCTACATCCTGTTAGGTCGTTGAACCTTTAGCTCGTAGGTCGCTAGGCCTTATCTCCTTAGGTCGCGTGACCCATCTTCTTTAAACCACTAGGTCGCTAGATCACGTTTCTAGTTAGGTCGCAAGACCTTGTAAACCGTTAGGTCGCGTGACCTATGTTCTGTAGGTCGTTGAACCACTTAAGTCGCTTGTCCCTCATAGGTTGCGTTTCCTGCTTAGGTCGCTAGGTCGCGTGCCTTTAGGTCGCATTCCTTTATTAGGTCGCGTCTCTCTGTTAGGTCGTTAACCTCCTTAACTCGCATGACCTAACCCGTAGGTCATTAGACCTCGATTCTATTTAAGTCGCTGCTTCTTATAGGTCGCTCGTCCCCTTATTTTCTTTAGGTCATTTGAGTGTTAAGTCGCGAACCATTTTAGGTCGCATGACCTTTACCCTTTAGGTCGCTGGACCACTAGGTTCTGCCCCTTTAATCACTAGGTCGAACCCCATAGCAGGGGCGTTGCCCCCGCACCCCCACCGTGGGGGTTTGCCAGCCCCCTGGACCCCCCTCCGTAGGGGATCTTATCTGAAAAACATTCAATAGAACTTGCTTTGTTGAGATGCTGAGTTGACCATTCTTCGAGACAAATTATCTTGGGCTTCTCGGTCGATTTTATGGATTTCTGAATATCTATTTCAATGGATTCTTTATCTGTTTCTTTGGATTTTATTCACGTCTTCGTATGTGAATTTTTATGATTGATTGTTTCTACAATCACTTCTATGATTTGTCACTTTAAAATAGGAAGGTTTCAATACTAGTAGTAAATATCAAAACTCTTTCAACAAAATGATTTCAACTCTATTTTCAATAACAACGCTCTTTTCTTAAACCATTTTCCAATCTACTAGTATATACAAACCTTTACCTCACTCGTATGAGAAATTGAATTAAACGACTAAGTAAAATAAGTGGTATGAAACGCTTTCATTTGCTTCGTCGGTTAACTCTTGGACTTGTTCGATTGAACCTTTTTGTGACAATTTTCTAGTGAAGATCTACAGTTTGTTCGTAAATATTTGAGTTAAGCAAGTGGTTATGGGACATGAAGCTAAACTTTTATATTTGCTATTATCCTTGAAAATATTGCTCACCTCAAATCCATGGCGGCACTTCATTGTCCAAACCCATCACCGACCCTTTTCCTCCTCTACCCACGTCAGCAGCCTAGTACCACACAGCAAAACATGCCCGCCTTCTACCCACCTCCAACCTTTGCCGTGCCATTCTCATTGCATCCCACAGCTCAACCTGTTCACCATAGCTCTCCCACTGATCCACGGCCTCTCACTCGACGACCTGTATCATTGCCTTAGCCTACCCCAAGCACTCGGCAACCCAGTGCCTCTCAGCCACCATACTCATGACCATACACCTCGCCCATCGCGTCAATCCATCTCCTCCATTATTTTGTGTGCTGCGACCCCCTTTCAACGCCAAGTTCCCTCCAACATGAGTACTTACCTTAAAGCCTCCATCTTACCAACCGGTCAGCGAACAGCCGCCCCAGCCTGACACATCCACTTCACCGAACACCTCTGCCATCACACCTCACGCCGAAGGCACGCAACCACCCGCCTTCTCCTCTTCTTGTGCCTGTCTACTACTGCAAACCCAATCTACAACCACCGTGCCTCCTTTCCCTTGCAACCGATGACCCTGCTCCTATTTGTTTTCTAGCAGCGTGCTTATACACTAGCCGAGCATCCTTTCTTATGTTGAGGTATATATATGTATATGTCTATTATAAACTTTATATATACACCTATATTATTTTAAAGCAAAGTATATATTTTATGTATGGGTTTTATATTGATTTGAAAAGCAATACATAATATATGTTAGTGTATACGGTAGTTTTTACATTATTATGTATAGATATGGTGTGGGTTGTAGATTTTCCTGATGGTTCAAGTGTGCAAGTCAGAAAGCCAAGTACAATTAACTCGCGTACGACTCAATGACCGAAGAAGGAACTTACCGACTCATGTGATCTAGGTCCGACTCATCAAAGACCGGCTCAGCTAGTCTTCGACTCAACTGTTGTGCGACTTATGGAAAATAACTTCATCAAAGAATCTACATACCCGAATTGGGTTTCAAATCCTGTGTTGGTCAAGAAAGCTAATGGAAAATGGAGAGTGTGCATTGATTTTTCTGATCTAAACAAGGCTTGCCCCAAAGATTGCTTCCCATTACCCAGGATCGATCAACTGGCAGACGGAACTGCGGGACATGAATTGTTATCTTTCATGGATGCCTACTCCGGTTATAACCAAATCATGATGCACGAGCCGGATCAGGAGGATACAAGTTTTATCACAGATGTTGGACTTTATTGCTACAGAGTTATGCCCTTCGGATTGAAAAATGCAGGGGCAACCTACCAAAGACTTGTTAATGCTATGTTCAAACCGCAATTGGGCAAAACTATGGAAGTCTACGTCGACGACATGTTAGTGAAGTCTAGGAAAGCAGCGGATCACATTGAACACTTAGCAGAAATGTTCGCAGTCCTCCGGAAATACAGAATGAAACTTAACCCTCTGAAATGTACATTTGGGGTCGAGTCCGGAAAGTTCTTAGGCTTCATCGTCAGTGCTAGGGGCATTGAGGCTAGTCCAGCTCAAATTACTGCCTTGAAAGAAGTTAAAGCTCCTAGAACAAAGAAGGAATTGCAGAGTCTCAACGGAAAGGTCGCCGCCCTGAGTCGGTTCATTTCCAAAGCCACTGATAAATGCATCCCATTCTTTGACGCCCTGAAAAAAGGAAAGAAGAATTTTGAATGGACTTCCAAATGCCAAAAGGCCTTCGATGAGTTGATCCGTCATATGGAAACGCCTCCAATACTTTCTAGGCCAGGCAATGGTGAGGATCTTCTTATATACTTGGCAGTATCATCTCATGCTCTAAGTGCAGCGCTGATACGGGAAGACAAAAGGATTCAACATCCGGTTTACTATATCAGCAAAAGACTCACTGGGGCAGAGCTGAATTACTCCAAGTTGGAAAAACTCGCCTATTGCCTACTAGTTGCATCAAGGAAACTGAGGCAATATTTCCAAGCTCATCCTATCAAAGTACTCACTGATCAACCTCTAAAGCAAGTCCTATTTCGCCCTGAAACTTCGGGTCGCCTTCTAAAATGGAACATTGAACTCAGTCAATATGACATCACCTATCACCCCCGAAAAGCAATCAACGGACAAGCTTTAGCTGATTTCATTGCAGAATTCACAGAGAAAGATAATGGTGAGGAAGAAGCGATCAATGATTCCCCAATCCAGTGGAAGATGTATGTTGATGGCGCAAGAAATGACTACTGTTCTGGAGCCGGAGTGGTACTTGAAACTCCTGAGGGTCGATCATTATGTTATGCACTAAGATTGGAATTTCCTTCAACAAACAATGAAGCAGAATATGAAGCTCTTATTGCAGGTCTGAAAATCGCTAAAGAGCTAAACATTCGAGCATTACAAATCTTCAGTGATTCTCAGCTTATTGTATGCCAAGTCAAGAAGGAATTTCAAGCAAAAGGTGGAAACCTGCCTTCCTACTTGTCAAAGGCTTGGGAACTCCTATGTGAACTCGATCACTATTCAATAAGCCACATTCCTCGGGAAGAGAATATGAAGGCAGATTCCCTCGCAAAGTATTCAAGTTCTGGTGAAGCTCAACTATTGGGATTGGTCCCTGTAGAAGTCCTTTCAGCGCCAAGTATAGACGAGATGGATATAGACTGGATTATGAATGTATCTCAAGAACAAGAGTCATGGATGACTCCAATACTGGATTACCTACTCAGAGGTTCTCTGCCAGAAAACTCGATAGAAAGACGAAAGCTACTAAGGAAGGCCTCTCGCTATGTAATTCAGGATGGCCGATTGTACAGACGGGGATTCTCAATGCCATTGCTTCGATGTGTATCCCGGGAAGAGTCCAAAACAATCCTAGCTGAAGTGCATGGAGGAGAATGTGGTGATCATTCAGGTGGTCAAACATTAGCAAAGAAAATTCTCCGATACGGATATTTTTGGCCAGAAATTAATCGGGATGCTGCAGATTACTCCCGAAAATGTGACAAATGCCAAAGATATGCCAAAATTCCTAGAGCACCTTCTACCGAACTCACACAGATGGTCAGTCCATGGCCATTTGCAATTTGGGGAATGGATCTCATTGGGCCGCTACCAACTGCTAAATCAGGGATTAAATATGCTATTGTTGCAGTTGATTATTTTACTAAGTGGGCTGAAGCTGAACCATTGGCTACTATCACTTCTAAGAAAATGATAAGCTTTGTGACCAAGAATATCATTTGCAGATACGGTGTGCCTCAGAAAATAATCACAGACAATGGTACTCAGTTTGAAAGCGAGGAATTCCAGGATTTTTGCAAACGATTCAAAATCCAGAAAAGCTTTTCGGCAGTAGCTCATCCGCAGGCAAACGGGCAAGTGGAAGCAGTGAACAAGATCATCAAATCAACCATCAAAAAGCAACTCGAAAGAGCAAAAGGTGGTTGGGTTGATAAACTACCACTTGCACTATGGGCATACAGAACTACTCACAAAACTGCAACTGGGCATACTCCTTTTTCGTTAGCATACGGATCGGAAGCAATGATCCCGGTTGAAACAGAGGTCCCTTCACACAGAAGAATCCATTTCAATCAAGCAGAAAATGAGAAGCTACAACTTGAAGCGCTGGATCTCCTTGATGAAAAAAGAGATGAAGCTAACCTCAGAGTTGCAGCTCATCAGCAAAGGATAGCCAGACATTTCAATTCCAAAGTTCGTCAACGCAGCTTTGAAATTGGAGATCTAGTCCTGAAAAGAATTATGACCGTGACAGGTGTGTTTGGGCCAAATTGGGAAGGACCGTATGTAATAGGTCAAAAGCTTCTTGACGGCACATTCAAGCTCACCACTGTTGATGGAGATCAAATTCCAAGGGCATGGAACAGCAACCATTTGCGTCCATACTTTACTTGAAAATTTTATTGAAACATTGTAAAAAGAATTATGAATGTATGATTCTTGTAATTAAAAGCAATGATGAAACTGATGCAAGTAAATAATGAAAGAATATAAAGTGGATGTAGGCCCAATTTCATGGCCGAACCACTATAAATCTTGTGTTCGTTATTGTTATTATATGTTTGCTTTGTTTTCGATATAAAAATACATAAAATGTATTGCTGAAATGTCGATTTAAATTTTTGCAGACAATGGAAATAAAACTTGCGCATAATAAGACCGAGTGATTCTCACCATCATTCAACAAACAAATTTCAAGTCATAAAGGCCCCGAATTCAAATCCTAGATAGGAAATACTTCAATTGAACGGCTTATGATTTCGATAGAAACGAGCCCTTGCTAATAAATTGAGATTGTTTGAACGAACAAACATCCAATTAGGAAGCTAGTGCCCGTTCTTACGAACTTGCCTGACAATGAAGTACGCTTCCTTGGATTAAACAGGCCACTTGCGAGAAAAGGGAAATGAAAACTTGAAAAGGAAAAAAAAAAGAGAGAGGATCGCTGAAAAGGCATAAGCAAGTGAACAGAGGAACAACCAAAGCTACCATCAGCAGCACAAGTCCTCTTCGGAGGATAAAAGACCTCTAATGGGTCATACGCCACAAAAAAGAAAGTTCTCTACTCAACAAAAAAGATTGGAGGAGTCATGACCCTCCAACCATGAGAGAGTAACTTCCTGGCGATGAAAACCCTCTCTGAGGCACATTTCACCAGGAGTTGAAGTGTTATGACCGCTCTTCGGGATTTCACTTCACCAGAGTTGAAATGACAAAAACTAAAAGCCCTCTTCGGAGGCCCATTTCACCAGGAGTTGAAGTGTTATGACAGCTCTTCGGGATATCACTTCACCAGAGTTGAAATGTAAACAAAATAAAAGCCCTCTTCGGAGGCACATTTCGCCAGGAGTTGAAGTGTAATAACCGCTCTTCGGAATTTCACTTCACCAAAGTTGAAATGCAAAAACAAAATAAAGACCTTCCTGAAAGCCCACGTTTCACCAAGATTGAAATAAAACTTCCAAGTGTTGAAACGCGAAAAGGCTTTCTTCGAAGGCACAACTCTTTGGAGGTACACGTTTCACCAAGATTGAAATAAAACTTCCAAGTGTTGAAACGTGAAAAATCCCTCCTTAGAGGTACAACCCCCTCCCGGGGACACAATCAAGAAGAAAGACCTCTTCAGAAGCCCACGTTTCACCAAGATTGAAATAAAACTTCCAAGTGTTGAAACGTGAAAAGGCTTTCTTCAAAGGCACAACTCTTTGGGGGTACACGTTTCACCGAGATTGAAATAAAACTTCCAAGTGTTGAAACGTGAAAAATCCCTCCTCAGAGGTGCAACTTTGTATAAAAAAAATCCTCATCAAAAGCGTACTTTAACTTTCAAAGGGAGAGTAATTTACCTACTATAAAAAAAAAGAAAAAGAAAAGAAGTTAAAGTACCCTTCAGAGGTCCGCTTTACCACATAGAGGAATTCACTTGGTAAAATATGCACATAAGCAAAAGAAAAAAAAAAAAGGAGTGATTTCTTCGAACGACAAAGCGTAGAAACTTATACGAAGGGAGTTGTACTCTACAAAAATTTTCTTTAAAGAATAAAATAATTATTCTTTAGCAAATATGAGTGCAAGTCCCCTCGAAGTATAGAATATTGCAGCAAACTTATAGAATGGGGGCAATATAGTATAATTACACACAATATGGTATAGCCAAATCAGCAAAAGGTAACGCTCAAGTAACATGCCATAAGCTCGCTGCAATATCGTGTAAATAAACTTGTGCAAAAAAATAAAATAAATAGTAAATGCATTCTCAAATTCAAACAGAAGTTTGTACAAACGAAGAATCATTTTATTCAACTATAATGCAGATACAGGTTTTCAAAATAAAAGCGGGGGCCGATACCCGCACAACTCTCGGCCAGTTCATACAAAAGACAAAAAGCTAAAGTCTTCACTTCTTTTTACTGCCTTTGGACCCTTTACCCGGCCGAATGACCAGCATTTCAGGTCGACCAGTGGGTATAAGGGAGGAAGGAGAGGTAGGCGCAGCTGGCCCAACTTCTGGCTCCTCTTCAGTGGCAGTGATTATCTTCCCTCTCCTCTTTGATGCTCCTTGCTTCCTTCTCCTCTTTGAGGAAGACTCACTTCCTGGAGTGACAAGTTTAGATAGAGTTATATCGTCAGAAGGAGTCCTCTCCGGAGATATGTCGCCTCCCTCAAATCCCTCATCTTTCTGCTCTTGCGAAGTAATGGGGTCATCCAGGCCATGGAGAGCCTCTATTTGTTCCTCCTGTGATCCAGGCTGCGAAGCAGAAGGAGGAGCCACTTGAAGAGATGGAGGAGGGATTACCGGAGAAGTAGAGATTTGAGCAGTGCTTGATACTTTTTCTACAGAAGAAAAGAGGTTAAAGTCAGTAAAGAGAGGAGATGAAGGTTCACCAATGAAGTCAGTAAAGAGAGGAGATGAAGGCTCATCAAGGTTGAGAAAATAGCCAAGGAGCTCATGAAACTCATGCGAAATAAATGAGTAACCCGCTTGAGCAGAATTGACAGTAGCGAGATTAACAGTGAAATTACCTGGAGAAGCTGGTTTCCTGATATCGACTTCATAAGCTTGCGCATCAGCGCTCTCATCACCCTCGTCTCCACCTTGTATGCTTGTAATCTCAGTGGTAACTTTGGTGGGAGATGCAAGATGGGAACTGGAACCAATAATGTCGACTTCAGACGAAGAAGGTGGCTGGACTAGAGTAGTTGAAGTGGTTTTCCCCAGCCGGTCCCCTTCCGTCACTTCAGTTCTTAATTTGGCAAGTTGTTCCTTTCCCTTGGCAAGGGCAGCGCGAGCGTCATCATCAAAATAATGCCTTTCCAGGGCTGATTCGTCGTAACCGGCACCTTCAGCACCAAGCATCTCAAGAGCGGCCTCCCATACTTCAGCTAAAGTGATTTCATACTTAGGACCAAGAAAAGCGAGGCTTCCACGCCCCAAGACGCTATGCAAGTAGAAGTCGAATAATGTTGAGCCGAAGCTGTTTTTGGTCGCCTCATGAGATTCTTCGGCTGCGATTTTGCCGGCGACAGCCTCATCACGCTCCCTTTCAGTTTTGGCAAGCTGAAGCTTAAGCATTTGTATCTCCGCTTCCTGGGAGTTGTTTTTCTTTCGAAGCTCAGCAATATCAGAGACATAGCCGTCACTGATTCTTTTTTGTGCTTCTAGCCTGTCTTCGGCATCCCTTTGGCTAGCGTGAGCATCTCTCACTTGTTTCAGAAGCACTTCTTCTTTTTGAGAGTAGGAAGTAGAGGAAGCAGCAAGTTCATGTTTCAATTCCTCGACTTTTGCTTCAAGCTCCTCATTGTAAGAAGCAATGTTCCTCATCTCGGTGTCGTGTTGCTCAACGACCTTTTGCCATTCGGCCTTATCGTTTTCCATAGTAAGCATGGCCTCTATGTTAGCACGGTTAACTCTTTGAAGCTCATCGACAAGCTTCTGCCAGTTTGACATCCTCTCGATATCGAGCTTGACTGCATCAAGATTGCGCAACATAGCAGACTTGTCGATGGGGACCAAGTCTAGGTCGAATCTCACCCCCTTTAGGCACCATTGAGGAAATCGGCTCTGCAGAGTGGCAGGACCCGGTCCAACTTGAAATTTGGGCTTGCTAATTATCGTTTGAATATCTGATTTTCCAAGAGCGGGAGAGTCAGAAGGGATGTCGAGTGAGGCAGGAATAGTAACTTTCTCAGGAGTAGTAGAGGCCTGCTTTTCACTGTGACGGGCTCGTTTACTTAAGTCTTCACTCATGTGACCTTTTCCTCGATCGTCATGAGATTTTCTCTTGTGAGAGTCATCGCCTTTTTGCCAAGAATCATGGCGCTCTTCTCTCTCCCTTCTTTCGCGACGTTCTTCTTCAGTCCTCCTTTCATGAGCCTTTCGGGCAGCCCTTTCTTCGTCAAATTCTCTATAGGAGGGAAAGTAACGCCTATAATCATATTGACCACGCCCCCCGTAGCGTTGGAAATCCTGATAATATGATCCGCCGCGTGTCATTGAAGGATCTGAAATAAGAAAAGATAAGCTTTAGAAATCTTTAAAGTATGAGAAGATAAGTGCATAAATGTGCTGGAAAATCCTTAGTTGTGTGTGAAGTGCAAACTACGCGCGTTGGACTAACGAACCACTCCTCAGTTGGGGGGAAGTAATAGGTCCCACTGTCGGTGACAATTCTTGGGATAAAGGAGTCGGAGTCTGCTGGAGGGCAGATGTCGCTTCAATCATCGGGGGTACAGTTTTACCACAGGCAGGGTCATCTTTAAAGAGCTCTTGGGAAGTGACGATTATGTCACTTAAATCCCCAAAGACGTCATCACCGTCATGCCCAACCTGGTTCCCTCCACCAGCTCCTTTGTCGGCACTCTTCCTGGTTTGGGAAAGGGGCTCCTCTTCTTCTTCAATTATGGGAGCAAGTGCGGGCTTTTCGGAGGGTCCCGCATCGTCTCTTGGAGTAGAGCACTTTACTAGTAAGGTTTCTGCAGAAATTTATCCTCGCATGTGCTCTTTAGTGGAGATCGGAAGATCAGGAGTTTTCACCGGAGAATCAGGAACCTCTGTTGGAGCTTCATGAGGCTGAGTAAAGCGAGAGGGATGGAGGAGTCCTTATTGATGTAAAAATTCATCATTTAGCAGAAACTTTATGCTCCTCTCTTCTACCGGCACGACATTTAATCTTTCAAAAATTTGCTTAAGACTTGGGTCCCTAGCAGGGGGTGGAAGTGCTAAAACAGGAAAAGAATGAAATTAGCAATTGAGAGTTCAGATCTCGAGAAAGTTTCAAAACGGAAAAAGTAAAGACAGGAAATCTTACTTCCCACTCTCCAGATGGCGTAAAATTCTGGAGGGCAGCGAACAAAGAAAAACTGATTCAAAAATCCGTGAGCGCTTTCGGAGAGGTCAGTAATAAGTTTGCGGTTTCGAGCGCTTCTTATAACCACGATGGAGGGATGGTCTTTAATTTTCGTGAATGAGAAAAAATAGCAGATCTCCCCGAAGCTTGGTAATCGATCCAAAACTCTCCTAAATAGAACACATAACCCCATCAGAATGGCGTAGCCATTGGGGTGTAATTGGAATGGAGAGATAGACAACCGAAGCAGGAACTGTTGAAGAAAGTCATTAAAGGGAGGAATAGCGCCGTTCAAGCACATTTGGCGATTAACAGCAACAAAGCCAAGAGGGGGCCTATCCGCGGTGTCATTTGGCCCCGGAAGTAAGATGTCAGCATCATCAATGCCAAACTGGACGCGCAGTTGGTTAAACACCCGCTGATTCAAAGTTGTGGATGTTCTCTCCGGAGGGCTGTCTACAGGGATGGCTACTGGGAAGACATCTTCAGCCTGGCCCATCGGCTCTTCTTGATGAGAGGTCATTCTACACAAGCAACTAGATGTTCAAATGCGAAGGTGCACGTTTCCTAAAAAGTGTGAAGTGTTGTGCAAAGCTAATAAAAAAAAATAATAACAAGTAAAGATAACTGGAATTAAACTGGTTGACGATTGATTGACTACGGTAATTTCGGAACTTGTTAATTTAAAGCTCAAGCATAATATTAATGCGGGCTGGTCAGTTTCAATTGACTAATCCAGTGCTGCTTTAATATTCTACTTGAAATCGATGGCACTTCGTTCACACGGTTTATTTAAGTTAATTATCTGTTATTAACTAATCTGTCATTTGATGTGGGAAGTCGATGGCAGTATATTCGTCCCAATTTTCTGTAAATATCATGTTAAACAGGTTATTAGCTTACAAGTTAAAGCAATCTGTAAAAGATTCAAGCAGCAGTTCAAGGTTCAAGTGGAGTTTAAAAGTGCAAGTGCTAAGTCGTAGACGACTCAAGGACTAAGTCGAAGACGACTCAGCAATACTTAGGTCACGAGTCATAAAAGAAAGAATAGATGTCAGCTCAGAATTACGAAAAATTCATCAAGACATGTCTCGGCCCCGACTCAAGCATTGTGTCGTGATGTCTCGGCCCCGACTCAAGCATTGTGTTGTGATGTCTCGGCCCCGACTCAAGTCTTGTGTCGTGAAGGTTGGTGAGCCGGTCCAGAGCTGAATCGCAAAGGGTTTTAGGTCGTTCAAGATTATTAAGTCGCATCAGGGGTAGTGTTTTACTCTGATTGGCCTATCTACCATACAACTCCAAAACCCGTTTCCCTCCTACCCCATGTTAACCCAATGACCTATCTCCAAGTCCTATCTTCGGATCCTAACCCATAACCCGTTAACCTAATGGTATCTCCAAAAAATAGCAACTTTAATCCTATCACGATACAGAATCGCCTCGAATGGTGGATCGCCGCAAGTCAAATCAGGCGGGCTCAAATTCATCGGCGATCAATCCAACCAAATTCGTAAGGCTCGAGGGAATGAACCGGAAGTGAAAAATTAAACGCATGAATCAATGGTGATCGACAATCAGAGGGAAAGCAGGATCGCTTACGTGGTGTGATGCTCGAGAGAATTGAAAGTGGATCAAGTTGAAATTGCTTTTGGAGCTCAGAGAAATTTTAATGGCAGAAAACGACTCACAAGATTGGTATGAGAAGAAGATGAAAGTGACGAGTCATGCCTTTTATACCAAGGTAGTAGGACGTGAGTCGGCATATGCCGGTTAAGATAAGTCGAAGCACACGACCTACGACTTAGGCGTGTGCTTCGAGGGGCAAATGTTAACCCCACTAAAGCTTGGGCCGACTCATCAGATAAAGCATTAAGCGACTCAGAAGATTTACGACTCACCATGAGTCGTTAGCGGTTCAAGTGTGCAAGTGAGAAAGCCAAGTACAATTAACTCGCGTACGACTCAATGACCGAAGAAGGAACTTACCGACTCATGTGATCTAGGTCCGACTCATCAAAGACCGGCTCAGCTAGTCTTCGACTCAACTGTTGTGCGACTTATGGAAGTTTCTGACTCAGCAACTCATGACTCAGTGACTCATGACTCAACGACTCATAGTTCAACGACTCAACAGGTTCGCGACTCATCCTAAGGAACGACCTAAGGAATGTCATGACTTATGGATACCTACGACTTATGATAAGTCGAGTACGACACATGCTAATATGAGAGGAGTTATGATAAGTTGACTCGGGAACGACTTATCTCTTGGGACCAAGCCAGCAGTTCAGCCTTGAGTTAACGTGGGGCGACTCACCATGACTCGTCCACGACTCAAAATCGCTAAGTCGTAACCCATCGCCACAATGCCTAGGGAAATTGACTCGGACACGACTCAAGACTTGTCATGAAATCCAGCAGAGGAATAAGCCATGAAGAGGGGAAAGGTTGGTTTTATAAGTCAACCACGACTTAGCCTGACTCGGGGACGACTTAGCTTGAGTCGGTCACGACTCAGGACTTATGCGCAGAATCCATGTCCAAGCTTGCCTATAAATACATAGCCACCTCCAATATTCAAAGGACTTTTTGGCGCATTCTCTTCACACACCGTTACCTCGCTGCATTGAGAACTTCATCAACACTTAGAGCTTCCAAGATTAAAGGAATACATCAAAGAAATTCACGAAGAAACCACACATCTTCAACATGAATCTAAGAACTTTAATCGACATTGAAGCTTAAGACTTGTTCCAAATCACTTGTAACTTGAAGTGTATTGTACTTGAGAAGAATTGTATCAGTTTTTAACGGGATTATTAATAAAAGTACTTAGAGTGGACGTAGGCTATACCCTTAAGCCGAACCACTATAAAATCGTTGTTGTTTACCGCTTTTCTGCTATTACTTGCTTGTAATTCTTTCCCGATCTATCGGGTGGTGCTTTCACAACTACACTTTACACACCGGGGTGTTAGCGTTCACATTTTAGCGTTAACATATGTTGTTTATGTAACTCGTATATATATATGCCAGTTTATGTATATAAGTTAAGTAAGTAAATATATATAAGTTTATACTGGATCTATTAAGTATAAGCTTTAACAAAGTAAGTTACTTGATTTTTTTGATTAAGTTGGGTCTAAAGTTTCAGGTGTCATATGCTTAATAGGTTAAGGTATATATAATATAAGCTTATGATAATAGTGATTTTTAAAGTATGTATGTATTTGTCTAATTAAAAATTGATTTTTAGGTGTATATATAGTAGGTTATAAGGTATAGGCTATGTATCTACAGATAGTAATAAGCTCTGTTTATAAAAAGAAATTCAAGTTATAAATATGCTGTCTGGCAGTATATATAAGTTTCATAATCTATATACAAGATCTGTTTGAGTTTAGAGATATATTAAACCAGGTAAACTTATATTGTATTTTTATATATATTTTAAAATAAAATACGTATGTAACTATATATATATATATATTTATATATTAGTCTGTATATATAAGTATATATGAGTTGGGTTCTCAAATATACATATGGAGATTTTATTCTATATGGGTTGAATTAATATTAATGTGAAATTTTATGTTTTAAATTGATTTTTTTTGAATATATGGGTATATAGATATCATATATTTTGTTTCATCGATTTTTTGTCCATCTCAGCTTACTTTCTCAATATCGAATTTGTCATGGTAACTTCTAGCTTGTTGCTATCCCGCCGGTCCGTGTTCGTATCTATACACGTGTCTGTATCATCTTCTTGTTCTCTAGCCTAGAAAGGTGAGAAGTTACTCATAATTAACATTCTTATAGCTAGTAAATTTGATTTCACTTGAAACGACAATTGGAATGTGCTGTTATATTTGAATTACTAGTTATTTGTTTGTTAAAGATGATATGTTATTATCTGCAATTGATTACCTATGATATATGACACCATATTTTGTTGAATACATTTTATTTAATTTATCACTAATGATACATGCCTGTTATTGATATGTTATATTTTATCATGTTTGTTCACACTCTGCAAGTTCCCTGTTAATTTAGAATTCCCTATGGGTTGAAATGATACGTACCCGAACGATTTTATAGAATATGAGTAAATCGTTATAGGTTGAAATGATAAACCCGAACGATTTCATTGACTTTGAATTTGGGATCGCGGGTTTAAATGATATATACCCGTAGATATTTAAATTGCAGATAGAAATGATAAATATCTGTATCACTTGACCAGATGATAGAGAATTATATACGGACACCGATGGTCTATTTTGAAAATGATTTTCAAAGTTTTGAAAGGAAATATATGGTTTTATGTAAATATTGATTTCTAGAATATAATATATAAATGTTATTTTTATATATGTCTAAATTTTAGATTTTTAAAAATTATATGTTTTGGAAATTGTAAATTTATAAGTTAGTTTTGAAATTATAAATTTTAAGATTTTACTTATAATTTTACTATTTTAAAATATATAAAAATATATTTAATATGGAATAAATTTAGTAATAAGATTTATTTTAATAAAATTTAATTTAATTAGTATATGAGATGTTTAAGTATTTATTCAAATTTATATTAATATTTTAAAAAAAGATTTTATAACTTTAATAATAAAGGTTGGGAAGATAAATTAATGTTGACTTGGAATTTAAATGGGTTAGTAATCAAATTTAATAAGAATTTAATTGAACTTATCGATTTTGAGATTTGAAATGTATGACTTATAACTTGATTTGAGAAAAAGTGATTGAATGAATATTCTCAACTATAACTAAAATTGAGACTGAATATTTAATATTGACTTAAATTATAAATTGATATTTTATTTCTTTTAAAATGATTAAGTGAATATTTTACAATTTTTATAAAATTAAAGTTAAATGATGAAATATAAATGAAACTTATATTGTATATGTTTGAATATTAAAACTTGAATCTTATCAGAATTGAGTTGATAGTTCAAACTTGGATTTAAAATCGATATAAATTGAAATGGTTATTGAGAATTTGAATTAAGTCTTTGACCTTTAAATTGAATTGGTTAAACTGGAATTGATTTAAATTAAATTTTGGAATTTAAGATAATTTGAATTGATCTGCGGAATTGGAGAAAGCTATTTTTATTATATAAAGTATTTTTTATATATAAACTATTTTAATATATAAATTATTTTATCATATAAACTATTTTAATTTATAAATATTTATTTTATATACTATATTTCAATATCTAAACCGTGTAAGTCAAAAGTGTTATGATTTCAAAAGTGTTATGATTCAAAGTGTTATGATTTCAGAAGTGTTATGATTTTGAAAGTATTATAGATTTGAAAGTGTTACGATTCTGGAAATGAATATTATTTAAAGTGAATAATGAATATTAAATTGATATGGTTTCGAAATGAATATGATATTTTGATACGAAGTATGAACTATTTGAAATGACCACAGTTTGAAATAAGCGTTTGGTTGTTAAAGAGACCAGGATCGGATATTGTCATACTCTTGCCAATACCGAAAACCACTTTAACAACTGTGCATTTGGTGGAGATTCCAGAATGAAGTAGGATGGTTTGGTGACGATTCTATATGGTATTTACGTAGCCCTGACTCGCGTGAGTCAGCTTGATGCGGCTAAAACAGGAGCCACGCCGGGCCAAGTGAGGTCGTTCCTCCTATCGGGCACATTCCTTCGATACCATGCTATTGCTTTTGTGATTTGATTGGGTGCACCTTTGATTGGGAGTGTGTCAAGAGGTAGGCGGTAGTAGCAGCTATGCATTACCACTAGTCCGGATATACAAGTGGTATATCTACCCTGGCTTTGTATCGATTGCCTTGTCGCATGCCCTAACATACCTTCTACGAGTTTGTTTTATGTCATACCTATGGAGTGCTCCCTGATAGCCCACTTGCGAGTGGAGTTTATAGTATATGTATAGACTACGGCATTATAAAAATGCGTTAAGGGGGATATGGGTAATGCCTTAACCCTATTTTAATAGTTTACTTTACTATAGACATATTATAATAGCGTATATTACTGCATAGTTGATAGTTCCACGGATCCTTAGAGGACTGAAATCCCAAACATTATTTAAGTTACTTGTATTTCAGTTGACTTTTCACTGGAGTTAAATTTACTGATACAAAAATGTTAAATCCTGACTTGAGTGTTTTGTGTTTTGCATTATGCTCGCGTCTGACTGAGAGACACAGGAATTTGAGACTCACCTTTCAAGTTGGAGCTTTGCATGAAGATTGGTCTTATCTATTTATCTTTTCCACTTGTTTTGTTCAGTCTTGTCATCTATTTGTATCCGAGACTACATTGTATTTAAGATATTTTGTTGTATTTATTTCTGACTCTGATGTTTATATAGTATCTTCATGACTACTATTTATCTATTCCGCTGCTTATTGTTATATTACTTTGTGTCCACAATTCCATGATTGATTTATTTACTGTATATGGTGAGTTTTGCTAAATATAAATTAACTATCTTATATTTTTAGCAAATCAAGTCCGACATGTGTGGATGCAAATGGTTCGACTTACACATATAATATAAAATGATATAGTACAAAAATTTTACTCCTTATATGGAGTTATTAGGGCTATACAAAAGCACTACACCTACATATGATAGATTTTCAGCTATACATTCTGACTTGTTAAATTTAGATACAAAATACACCTACATAATGATACAATGGAAATAAATAATTAGACAACTAAGAAGCCGCCTGCTCGGTCATTGTCATCAAAGAGCTCCAAAAAAAACCTATTATTCTTGGACTACTAAAATATAATTGAGTACCCGAGAGTTTAGGGAAAATAAACAACTCAGGTCGAAAAAAATGTCTAGTATGAGTAAACTATTAAACAAATGGGGTGTATTTAAACAATAATATATGGGACCACGCCGCTAGCACGGAACTGGTTTTCTTCCACATAAACAATAACCAAACATAATAAAAAATGAAATGAACAATAGGGAACATATCCAAACATAGATGATGGGTACAATTAGTGTAACATTCAGACATGAAAGAATTGAAATAGGTTGAATAAAAAAATCCAAACTGGATAGAATGGATAAAACAAGACAATAGTTTAAACTCGATAGATGGACAAAAAAATTACTATCTAGACTCGATAGAATGGACAAAAAAATAATTGCACACCACGAAGAGTGGTTGACTCTTCTCGTTGTAATTAAAGAAAACAGATTCAAAGGTTCGAATCAAGTAAGAAAGAAAATTTTCCAACAATAACTATGAAGGTGAATCCCCCTTGGAATATATTCCTGAGAAGCCCATTTAATATGTGACACTTCGTGGGAACCTACAAGTCGGACCCCACCAGACCTTACCGAGAATTCGAATATTTCACATCTAAATCTTAACCTTTTTCACGCGATGGTACACAAAAATCTAAATGAGATTTGAAAATACCCTAATGGGAGCAATCCCACATAGCTTAGCCCCCTCTCGTGCTTTTGGTTTAGCATTTTTGAAAAAGGATAACAAAGCTCAATGAGCAACACATTGTCTTAGAATGACGATAATAAATGTAACGACCCTAGATTATAATTTAATTTAAATTGATAATTAAATGAATTTTTGAATAAAAAAATTGTGAAATTAATTATAAATGGAAGCGAGTTTCCCCAAATTTGAATAAATTCTGTATAAATCAAAATTTGATTTTTGTATATATATAAATATATTGGATTTGAAATAAAATCTTCAATAAATGGTTTTAAAAATATACATAAGATAACCATAAAGTAAATAAATTAGATAAGATTTAAACAACAAAATAAAAACCTAGAAATTCATCTATATTTTGAAAATGAATATATATATATATATATATATATATATAGTTTTATAAAATATAAAGTAAGAAAACATATTAAATAAAAATCTAACATATAATAATAAAAGAAACTTCATTAGATTAAAAAGCATATAAACAAACAAAGTAACAAAAGAAATGCAAAGATCAGTTTAAATCAAAGCTTACAAAAGAAGTTATACGAATAAACATATTAAAGTGTGAATCAAGACAAAGTTAATTAATACATTCGAATCTGGAAACAACAAATACATAAGTATGTCGCTACAAAGTTACACAAGCAAGAACAAAGCAAGATCTCTCGGCCACCAAAATATAAAGCATAAGCATATTAAACAAAGCAAACAAAAATATCCAAAAAAAATAAAAAAAAAATAAAAGTATGCAAATATGAAACAAGTAAACAACATAATAGAATAGAGATTTATTTATATTATAAAGTAACAAGAACATAGAAGATAAAATTCATTTACATATAAAACAAACTAGGTACCTGCATAAAACTACAGAACATATGCATATAAATTATGCAAACTCATGTACTTATGTAAAGAGACAAAGACAAAGAAATAAAATAACATAATCTCAGTCAAAGTTAAAAATAAAACAAAACCTGCAGCACACATTTTTTGTTATATATTAGCATAAATATGTTCAAACAAAAGAAATAAAATCTGCTCAGCAAACATGTTATTTATATGTTAACTCAAGTTTGAAGTCAAATGTATAAAAACTGTAAACATCTTTGTAAACATATTAGTGCATAAGAAAACAAAACTGCAAATATCTTTGTATACATTCATGACAGCAAATACTCATTAGTGTTAATTAAAATGAAACATTAGTACAAGCACAAACAAAAGCCTGCAAGTGTATTGTACTTAATATGTAGTGTGAGCAAGCATTTAATCTATGCTAACTTAAAGGAGACATAAATAGTAATTAGCACATATTTTTGTCTGAAACAAAATATCTCAGCCGAAATATTTATGTCATTTACAGGTCTTAGTACAATTGAAGATAAGGCAAATATTATTTTATGTTTAAGCTTATGCAAGAAGGCAACTTGTTCAAGTTATATATGTATTCATCATTTGTTATTCCATTTTTAGCTCAGTTAGTAACTCATGAAGCAAAGCCTGAGAAAAAGAAAAAGAAATATAAAACAAAATTGCAACTTGAATTTAATACAAAAAAAAAGAGTTTATGTAACATCTACAACATCAAAGGTTGGAGTTGAAATTCAAAGCTGAAGGCTAGGAACTGTGTTCATCTGGAAACTGAACTACCCTCTGTTAAACTATAGGTGAGTAAACAAGAATTTTTTTTTTGCTTTAAGTTATTTAAAAATAGTTCAAGTTATAGTTAATCTGGATTATATATATATGCTTCAGTTGAATACATGTATGTGATGCTCTGTACATCTCTGATGATCATTACAGGTTGTATATTTTCTTCAAATTACTATTTGTTCTCAACAGATTATTATAAAGCTTTAAGCTTTTCAACTAAACAAGATGTTTAACTTAAATTTAGATTTCTAAAAGCGAACTGAACCTTGTTGTAAAAATATAATCACTGTAGTTTTGTTTGCAGGTATCAAATGATAATTTGATAAATTGATAGTTGTAAAATAATAAGTCAAGTTTATAGTTTAAATTCCTACTGAAAAATATGATTTTTAAAACTAGAATTAAGATTTATAGCTTAGTAATTTCAGAGAAATTTGAATGTAAACAAATATTTCATTTTTTATCAATTACTGGTTAATGATCAGTTAATAAAGGTTGAAATTGGGTATGAAGAAAGTATGATCATCTATGATTTTGAGAAAAATGCGAAATAATTTTTGTATTGTGTGAATTTGTAGAACGAGATCGAAGTAGGGTTTTAAACTTGACATGTATACGGTCTGGAAACGAGGTGCGTATACCACCTCTAATGCATCGAGTCGCTCGAGATTGATCGCAAGGTTAGCGTAGGGGTTTGTCGTGATGTGGCCGAAGTTGGGAATTTTCTGGTGAACGATGGAAGGAGGACGAGGCAAATTTGGCTGGGTACATTCGAGCTTCAGTTCGACGAAATAGTAATATTTTGATTTCGAGTTCCTTGGGTTGGATCGAAGTTCAATTGCGTGTTTGTGTGGATCGTTCGACTTGCCGATGACCTCGATGATGACCGGAGTGGCGGCGCCACGTCGTGCACATGCACGGCGTTTGTTTGGGTATCAGGTGGCTTCGCGGTAGGAACTCGAGTACAGACTCGGGGAAGAGAGTGCTTGGCTTCGGGTTTTTTCTTTGGGTGTGTGTGAGTTTGTTTACAGTAGTTTAAACTTAAACTTAGAAGAAGGAAAAAAAAAGAGAAAGGGGGAAGAAGAAGAACGAACGCGAGAGGGAATAGGGTGTGTTCTCGGTGAAGCTGATGTGCGACTCGAAGTAGCATACGCGTCTTAATGGGGGAGAACTCGGGTTTTTTTTGATTTCTGCAGTTCTGTGTTTTGTTTAGGAGATGAGCTTCAGGCTTAATAATTCAAGTAGTACTTAACACTGTAACTATCACTTGTTCACTGTTTTAAACTGGTAATTTAGTTAAGGCCAAATGAAAATAAATTACCATTAAAGGTTAGTTGATAATCTTTGTTGATTTCCAAATTGTAGATGTCTTTAAAAATGTTAGTTGACGAATAATTAACATTAATCAATTATTTAGAAAGTAGTTAATAATAATTATATCAAGATTGTAATTAGTGCTAGAATTAGATAACGCTTAAGTGAATACTGAATTAAGGATTAACTACTTTAAGTTAATGAATCAGTGATTGATAATTAAGAAAAAATCAAGTGAATTAATTAAAAAGAGATAATGATTAATTTAGTAATTGGCAGGCAATAATTGAATAATTAATTTATATTAATAAGGAATTAAAGGTATTAATTAAAGATTGATTCACTCATTAATCAAGGTTGATAAATAATCAGAGGACAATTAATAAATAATTAAAGAATAATTAATCAACATGGGTTGTAATTAATTAATTAACCAGGATTTGTAATTAAATTCATAAGTAAAGGATCTGATTAAATAAATCAGATAATTAAATTAATCCTACTTATGGGTGTTTGCATTCTATTGGATGATTGTATTGTTTGATACCCTGATATGTGATGCTTTGTTTTGATTTGAGCTGTGTGACTTATTTATTTGTGATATTTATATCTGTGATCTGTGGGTAAAGGGTAAGCGTATAGTTTATATCGCTTGTCAATTATATTTCTGTGATTTGATATGTGATGTTTGATGATGTTGCACTATTGTGTTAAACCCTGGACCACACTTATACACACACAATTATGGATTTCACGAGGAAATCGATTAAGTCACAGATTTTGAAATAGTTTTGAATTTGAATTTTAAATTCAAATGGTTTGAAAATAAGATTTGGTTTAAAAATGAAAAGCTTTTGAAATGGAATTTCAAAGATGAAATTTATTTCGAATAACTTGATTAAGTTTTGAAATCTAAATAATTTGATTTAAATTTGAATTCAATATTTGAAATTGAATTCTGTGATTTGGAAACTACGGTTTAGAAAGGTTATTCAACTTATAAATGAGTTTATATGGGTTAAACTATTTTAAAGGTATTAATTTGGAAATTTGAATTTAAATTCAAAGCTTTAACTCGTATAAATAAAATTGAATTTTTCCTAAAACAAAAGCTATTTGTTTTCAAATAATAAAACTTTCATATAGGAAGTGGACGTCCAATTTGTGTTAAAAGGATTCCAAGTTAAAAATGAAAATGATTTTCCAAGTTATGGAAACGGTTTGAAAGCTATAAGTTAAATCTTTAATTTAAAAATTTTAACGAGTTAATTCAATTGAAATGAAAATTGTTTGAAATCCATAAATGGATCTTTGTGAATGGGGTGAACTTTGTGAATTAAATCTTTTGTTTAAAAGATTTAAAGTGTGGAAATTATTTAAACCATTGAAGGTTTTTGAAATAAATCTTTTGTTTAAAAGATTTGAAAATGGTAATTTGTTTAAACCATTTGAAAGAAAGTTTTGAATTATTAAGTTATGACTTAATTGAAATCCCATATCCATATGTTTTAGTTATTGCGCTCACTATTCGGTTTAGTCGGGAGAGGACCTTTGTGTCATATAACCCATTCCGAATATGTGATTCGTCGTTATGGATAGCATTTGAAGACCGGTGTTGAAGACCGGGTATTTGTGAGAACGATAGGATAACCTATCGATTGTCTCTGCACTGGATAGCTCCTGGTATAGAGATTCCCTAAGTGATGGGAAGTCCAATCGGGATTGTGAATACCCGGATTTCAAGGGCTTTATTGGAAGCGCCTTCGGTTCTGTTCGAACCCGGAACAGACTTGTTGGTTGCATGTCTGACACTACACTTTGAGATATAAAGCAGATTTCATTCAAATACATATCTGTTGGTGGTGGAGAATTTATTCTCTTAGCTTAACACCCTTCTCTGAGATGTACGAGCTCAGAGGTTATGTAGTTGAAGGTTATCAGCAATATACTCCCAATTTGGTAGTGTGGCATGCTGAGTGCTGCTGTGTGTTGATGATCATTGTTTGATCATTTGTGATATGATCATTTGTTTGATCATTTATCTTTGTGATCATTACTTTGATCATTTGTTGACCCAAAGCATGGCTTTGTACCAAAGCGTAGCATTGTGGGCGAGCCTGCATCAGGACCTCACACCCCGGAAATGGTCAAAACAGGAAAGATGCGGCAAGGTTATGAGGGTCGCGCCCTTTAGGGTGCGTCATTCCCTTCTGGTAAAGGGTGGTATCATGCTATGGAGCCCAGATATTTACCTATGTGGTAGCTCCAATCTCATTTTACTGTGTGGTTGTTGCTTAGAGGCGCCTCGGATAAAGGTCCCAAAGGACCGGGGAGTGGCTTGCTCGATTAGTAGTTACCTAGTTACAGAGGTAACCCGGCCTTGTGTTGGCAGAGATCCGGTTAGGTTCTCGGGACGTCCCACCAGAGGCGATCCCATGTGGCAGTAGGAAGTTCCTTAGCCTGACCATTTGTTGGAAAATCCAATCAAAACAATACGCTCCTTGTACGGTTTTAGTTGTATTACCTACCATTCACTTATGGTGGCGCCCCACTGTTTGGATGGTAGCTATAGTAGGCATAGTTCGGAATGTCTATGCTGGCTAAGATTATTATTTTACTTTCGAAATGTTTTCTGCACTGTGCACTTATAATAATAATATCAAAGAAATTTTCTATGTATCAAGCATGTTTGACTATCATAAGAAGAAATCTCCTCCAATTCTGCGTTTGCATTGTGTGTGTGGCGGGAGGTCTTATGGTAGTTTCATTTTCTAAAAGCATTGCGAATTTACTTTAAAATTTTCTTGTTGTTTGTTTTCAAAGATAAACTGTTTTTGTTACTCACACCAGTCCCATGACTGACCCGGAGTTTATTGTTCCTTTCCTAAACTCTGGGTGCTCACTATTTTCCACACGAGCAGTCTAGAGTTGGGTTTTTCAGATAGTTAGGTTCAGTTGATCATCTGGAGCTAGTTCAGTCTTTGGATATGGACAAGACTTGCTTGTCTTAGTGTATCGTGATGATGGTTCGAGCTGCTGTTGGAGTTCTCACTTGAAGGCTATCTTAGAGTTATTTGTTCCGCTGTTAGTGTTATCTATTTTCTTTTCCGCTGCTATTTTATTGTATCATGTCTCTGATGTATATCGATATCTATTGTATCATCTGTTGTATCAGGATGTTGTATCAGATGTTGTATATTGATATTCATTATTTCTTCCGCTGTGTTGTTTGTTTACTTAATGGTGTTATAAGCTCCGGCGAATCGAATTTGAACGTTCGAATCTACGGCATTCGAGTACGATGTAAGTATGGATGTCGATTTTCGACCGGACAAAATCCGCTTCGTTACATTTGGTATCAGAGCTAAGGTTAAACTTTAGCTCAGGAGTATAACACATTAAGTAACTCATTAGAGATAGGGTGAAGTATCCCTAGAATGAGTATATCCCTAAGATATCCGTTCGTATGCCTCAGTAAATTCTCTTTCTATCCACTGGTAGTGAGCATGAGTGCAAGAAGAGAACGAGATAGGGGACCGGGAAATACGACTTTGTCAATACCCTGCAACAGTGGAAATAATTGTCTCTATCAATTTTCTTTGATTCGTCTTTCCAAATTCTTTTGATTGCTTCGTGCCAGCTCCAGAAGAAGTTTCAGTGTGATGATGGCCCTATGAATCGTTGTAGGAAATCTTTACTTCGTAATTCATCGGTTTCTTATCAGCTTTTCAATTTAAACCTTAATGAATATGAATTGAAAATTTGGAATTGAAAATTGAAATAAATTGGAAATTTTAATTTGAGTTAAATTGATTAATAGAATATGAAGGATAATTTGAATTGTATCGATAATCGATTTCATGTAAAACCAAATTTGAAATTCTGCTGTAATTTCTTGGGTAGATCGAAGTCCGAAGAGGGACAGGTTGGTATATATTGAGGTATTCCGACTTGAATTTGGAATCCATTCCTAGTATTGGAAAAATTATAGAAGATTAAATCTATCTCTTTTGTTCAACATCTCTTATCAATTCTTCGACGATTCCTGGTACATTCAGGAAGAAGATTTGATATATTTGTATGGGACATAAACTCCAATAAGCCAAAATTGTTTGTTTGGATGTATTGATTGTTTTGTTTGCTTTGGTTGCTATGATTGACAGATATACTTTGGTTTCTAAATTAAATTTTTTGAAATTATACCCAAAAGTAGACAGATATGTGAATACAATTTGAGTCCAGAAATATTTTACGAATGGTTGGTTATCCTTCGAACTAACCGGTGCATCTGCATATTTCGTAGATTTAATGACTCGAGTATCTTGTGTAGTATTGTATGAGTTTGTTCTCGTATTGTTGATATTCTTATTTGGTAAGCCAAATGCAGAATAAATATATTCTAGTTGATCTGGAAAGATATTTCTCTTTCATCTATCTTCGCTATCTCTCTCTGGCGAATTTCGAGGATGAAATTCTTTTTAAGGGGGGAAGTTTGTAACGACCCTAGATTATAATTTAATTTAAACTGATAAGTAAATGAATTTTTGAATAAAAAAATTGTGAAATTAATTATAAATGGAAGCGAGTTTCCCCAAATTTGAATAAATTCTGTATAAATCAAAATTTGATTTTTGTATATATATAAATATATTGGATTTGAAATAAAATCTTCAATAAATGGTTTTAAAAATATACATAAGATAACCATAAAGTAATTAAATTAGATAAGATTTAAACAACAAAATAAAAACCTAGAAATTCATCTATATTTTGAAAATGAATATATATATACATAGTTTTATAAAATATAAAGTAAGAAAACATATTAAATAAAAATCTAACATATAATAATAAAAGAAACTTCATTAGATTAAAAAGCATATAAACAAACAAAGTAACAAAAGAAATGCAAAGATCAGTTTAAATCAAAGCTTACAAAAGAAGTTATACAAATAAACATATTAAAGTGTGAATCAAGACAAAGTTAATTAATACATTCGAATCTGGAAACAACAAATACATAAGTATGTTGCTACAAAGTTACACAAGCAAGAACAAAGCAAGATCTCTCGGCCACCAAAATATAAAGCATAAGCATATTAAACAAAGCAAACAAAAATATCCAAAAATAAAAAAAAATAAAAGTATGCAAATATGAAACAAGTAAACAACATAATAGAATAGAGATTTATTTATATTATAAAGTAACAAGAACATAGCAGATAAAATTCATTCACATATAAAACAAACTAGGTACCTGCATAAAACTACAGAACATATGCATATAAATTATGCAAACTCATGTACTTATGTAAAGAGACAAAGACAAAGAAATAAAATAACATAATCTCAGTCAAAGTTAAAAATAAAACAAAACTTGCAGCACACATTTTTTGTTATATATTAGCATAAATATGTTCAAACAAAAGAAATAAAATCTGCTCAGCAAACATGTTATTTATATGTTAACTCAAGTTTGAAGTCAAATGTATAAAAACTGTAAACATCTTTTTAAACATATTAGTGCATAAGAAAACAAAACTGCAAATATCTTCGTATACATTCATGACAGCAAATACTCATTAGTGTTAATTAAAATGAAACATTAGTACAAGCACAAACAAAAGCCTGCAAGTGTATTGTACTTAATATGTAGTGTCAGCAAGCATTTAATCTATGCTAACTTAAAGGGGACATAAATAGTAATTAGCACATATTTTTGTCTGAAACAAAATATCTCAGCCGAAATATTTATGTCATTTACAGGTCTTAGTACAATTGAAGATAAGGCAAATATTATTTTATGTTTAAGCTTATGCAAGAAGGCAACTTGTTTAAGTTATATATGTATTCATCATTTGTTATTCCATTTTTAGCTCAGTTAGTAACTCATGAAGCAAAGCCTGAGAAAAAGAAAAGGAAATATAAAACAAAACTGCAACTTGAATCTAATACAAAAAAAAAAAGAGTTTACGTAGCATCTACAACATCAAAGGTTGGAGTTGAAATTCAAAGCTGAAGGCTAGGAACTTTGTTCATCTGGAAACTGAACTACCCTCTGTTAAACTATAGGTGAGTAAACAAGAATTTTTTTTTGCTTTAAGTTATTTAAAAATAGTTCAAGTTATAGTTAATCTGGATTATATATATATGCTTTAGTTGAATACATGTATGTGATGCTCTGTACATCTCTGATGATCATTACAGGTTGTATATTTTCTTCAAATTACTATTTGTTCTCAACAGATTATTATAAAGCTTTAAGCTTTTCAACTAAACAAGATGTTTAACTTAAATTTAGATTTCTAAAAGCGAACTGAACCTTGTTGTAAAAATATAATCACTGTAGTTTTGTTTGCTGGCATCAAATGATAATTTGATAAATTGATAGTTGTAAAATAATAAGTCAAGTTTATAGTTTAAATTCCTACTGAAAAATATGATTTTTAAAACTAGAATTAAGATTTGTAGCTTAGTAATTTCAGAGCAATTTGAATGTAAACAAATATTGCATTTTTTATCAATTACTGGTTAATGATCAGTTAATAAAGGTTGAAATTAGGTATGAAGATAGTATGATCATCTATGATTTTGAGAAAAATGCGAAATAATTTTTGTATTGTGTGAATTTGTAGAACGAGATCGAAGTAGGGTTTTAAACTTGACATGTATACGGTCTGGAAACGAGGTGCGTATACCACCTCTAATGCATCGAGTCGCTCGAGATTGATCGCAAGGTTAGCGTAGGGGTTTGTCGTGATGTGGCCGAAGTTGGGAATTTTCTGGTGAACGATGGAAGGAGGACGAGGCAAATTTGGCTGGGTACATTCGAGCTTCAGTTCGACGAAATAGTGATATTTTGATTTCGAGTTCCTTGGTTTGGATCGAAGTTCAATTGCGTGTTTGTGTGGATCGTTCGACTTGCCGATGACCTCGATGATGACCGGAGTGGCGGCGCCACGTCATGCACGTGCACGGCGTTGGTTTGGGTATCAGGTGGCTTCACGGTAGGAACTCGAGTACAGACTCGGGGAAGAGAGTGCTTGGCTTCGGGTTTTTTCTTTGGGTGTGTGTGAGTTTGTTTACAGTAGTTTAAACTTAAACTTAGAAGAAGAAAAAAAAAAGAGAAAGAGGGAAGAAGAAGAACGAACGCGAGAGGGAATGGGGTGTGTTCTCGGTGAAGATGATGTGCGACTCGAAGTAGCATACGCGTCTTGATGGGGGAGAACTTGGGTTTTTTTTTATTTCTACAGTTCTGTGTTTTGTTTAGGAGATGAGCTTCAGGCTTAATAATTCAAGGAGTACTTAACACTGTAACTATCACTTGTTCACTGTTTTAAACTGGTAATTTAGTTAAGGCCGAATGAAAATAAATTACCATTAATGGTTAGTTGATAATCTTTGTTGATTTCCAAATTGTAGATGTCTTTAAAAATGTTAGTTGACGAATAATTAACATTAATCAATTATTTAGAAAGTAGTTAAGAATAATTATATCAAGATTGTAATTAGTGCTAGAATTAGATAACGCTTAAGTGAATACTGAATTAAGGATTAACTACTTTAAGTTAATGAATCAGTGATTGATAATTAAGAAAAAATCAAGTGAATTAATTAAAAAGAGATAATGATTAATTTAGTAATTGGCAGGCAATAATTGAATAATTAATTTATGTTAATAAGGAATTAAAGGTATTAATTAAAGATTGATTCACTCATTAATCAAGGTTGATAAATAATCAGAGGACAATTAATAAATAATTAAAGAATAATTAATCAACATGGGTTGTAATTAATTAATTAACCAGGATTTGTAATTAAATTCATAAGTAAAGGATCTGATTAAATAAATCAGATAATTAAATTAATCCTACTTATGGGTGTTTGCATTCTATTGGATGATTGTATTGTTTGATACCCTGATATGTGATGCTTTGTTTTGATTTGAGCTGTGTGACTTATTTATTTGTGATATATATATCTGTGATCTGTGGGTAAAGGGTAAGCGTATAGTTTATATCGCTTATCAATTATATTTCTGTGATTTGATATGTGATGTTTGATGATGTTGCACTATTGTGTTAAACCCTGGACCACACTTATACACACACAATTATGGATTTCACGAGGAAATCGATTAAGTCACAGATTTTGAAATAGTTTTGAATTTGAATTTTAAATTCAAATGGTTTGAAAATAAGATTTGGTTTAAAAATGAAAAGCTTTTGAAATGGAATTTCAAAGATGAAATTTATTTGGAATAACTTGATTAAGTTTTGAAATTTAAATAATTTGATTTAAATTTGAATTCAATATTTGAAATTGAATTCTGTGATTTGGAAACTACGGTTTAGAAAGGTTATTCAACTTATAAATGAGTTTATATGGGTTAAACTATTTTAAAGGTATTAATTTGGAAATTTGAATTTAAATTCAAAGCTTTAACTCGTATAAATAAAATTGAATTTTTCCTAAATAAAAGCTATTTGTTTTCAAATAATAAAACTTTCATATAGGAAGTGAACGTCCAATTTGTGTTAAAAGGATTCCAAGTTAAAAATGAAAATGATTTTCCAAGTTATGGAAACGGTTTGAAAGCTATAAGTTAAATCTTTAATTTAAAAATTTTAAACGAGTTAATTCAATTGAAATGAAAATTGTTTGAAATCCATAAATGGATCTTTGTGAATGGGGTGAACTTTGTGAATTAAATCTTTTGTTTAAAAGATTTAAAGTGTGGAAATTATTTAAACCATTGAAGGTTTTTGAAATAAATCTTTTGTTTAAAAGATTTGAAAATGGTAATTTGTTTAAACCATTTGAAAGAAAGTTTTGAATTATTAAGTTATGACTTAATTGAAATCCCATATCCATATGTTTTAGTTATTGCGCTCACTATTCGGTTTAGCCGGGAGAGGACCTTTGTGTCATATAACCCATTCCGAATATGTGATTCGTCGTTATGGATAGCATTTGAAGACCGGTGTTGAAGACCGGGTATTTGTGAGAACGATAGGATAACCTATCGATTGTCTCTACACTGGGTAGCTCCTGGTATAGAGATTCCCTAAGTGATGGGAAGTCCAATTGGGATTGTGAATACCCGGATTTCAAGGGCTTCTTTGGAAGCGCCTTCGGTTCTGTTCGAACCCGGAACAGACTTGTATGGTTGCATGTCTGACACTACACTTTGAGATATAAAGCAGATTTCTTTCAAATACATATCTGTTGGTTGCGGAGAATTTATTCTCTTAGCTTAACACCCTTCTCTGAGATGTACGTGCTCAGAGGTTATGTAGTTGAAGGTTATCAGCAATATACTCCCAATTTGGTAGTGTGGCATGCTGAGTGCTGCTGTGTGTTGATGATCATTGTTTGATCATTTGTGATATGATCATTTGTTTGATCATTTATCTTTGTGATCATTACTTTGATCATTTGTTGACCCAAAGCATGGCTTTGTACCAAATCGTAGCTTCGTGGGCGAGCCTGCATCGGGACCTCACACCCCGGAATGGTCAAAACAGGAAAGATGCGGCAAGGTTATGAGGGTCGCGCCCTTTAGGGTGTGTCATTCCCTTCTGGTAAAGGGTGGTATCATGGTATGGAGCCTAGATATTTACCTATGTGGTAGCTCCAATCTCATTTTACTGTGTGGTTGTTGCTTAGAGGCGCCTCGGATAAAGGTCCCAAAGGACCGGGGAGTGGCTTGCTCAAGTAGTAGTTACCTAGTTATAGAGGTAACCCGGCCTTGTGTTGGCAGAGATCCGGTTAGGTTCTCGGGACGTCCCACCAGAGGCGATCCCATGTGGCAGTAGGAAGTTCCTTAGCCTGACCATTTGTTGGAAAATCCAATCAAAACAATACGCTCCTTGTACAGTTTTAGTTGTATTACCTGCCATTCACTTATGGTGGCGCCCCACTGTTTGGATGGTAGCTATAGTAGGCATAGTTCGGAATGTCTATGCTGGCTAAGATTAATATTTTACTTTCGAAATGTTTTCTGCACTGTGCACTTATAATAATAATATCAAAGAAATTTGCTACGTATCAAGCATGTTTGACTATCATAAGAAGAAATCTCCTCCAATTCTGCGTTTGCATTGTGTGTGTGGCGGGAGGTCTTATGGTAGTTTCATTTTCTAAAAGCATTGCGAATTTAGTTTAAAATTTTCTTGTTGTTTGTTTTCAAAGATAAACTGTTTTTGTTACTCACACCAGTCCCATGACTGACCCGGAGTTTATTGTTCCTTTCCTAAACTCTGGGTGCTCACTATTTTCCACACGAGCAGTCTAGAGTTGGGTTTTTCAGATAGTTAGGTTCAGTTGATCATCTGGAGCTAGTTCAGTCTTTGGATATGGATGAGACTTGCTTGTCTTAGTGTATCGTGATGATGGTTCGAGCTGCTGTTGGAGTTCTCACTTGAAGGCTATCTTAGAGTTATTTGTTCCGCTGTTAGTGTTATCTATTTTCTTTTCCGCTGCTATTTTATTGTATCATGTATCTGATATATATCGATATCTATGGTATCAACTGTTGTATCAGGATGTTGTATCAGATGTTGTATATTGATATTCATTATTACTTCCGCTGTGTTGTTTGTTTACTTAATGGTGTTAGAAGCTCCGGCGAATCGAATTTGAACGTTTAAATCTACGACATTCGAGTACGATGTAAGTATGGATGTCGATTTTCGACCGGACAAAATCCGCTTCGTTACAATAAAGAAGCTGAAGTATTTGATAGCCGAGAAACCAACTATCGGGGATATAAAAACAAATGTAAATGGAGATTAAGTCTTGTATATTTATCACCACTCATTGAATTCAAACTTGTATTATTTCTTGGTTAACAATAATACTGTTCAAGTCAAGGTAGTGTTACATCAAAGTCATGTCTCATGACTACTCTTAACTTTCAAAACAGAAACAAGTCTACTTCTTCGAAGCTTACTGTTAAGTACACAAGTAAATCATTTCCTTATAACTAATATCGCTTTACGGAAATTAATTTTTATTTCCATAAACAAATCAATCCTTTTCATTTAAAAACCAAATTTGTGCTTGGCTTCACATCACAAGTATTAGCTTGAAAATACTTTGTTAGAAAAGTCCACAAAACCATTCCTTTCAAAAATACTAGAAAGCTTTTTAAAACTGATATGGAAAGTACTACTCGTTTCAACCATGGATCATTGCTTAGGCAATGCATCACTATCCCAACAAAAGCATTATAAACTATAGGCAATCCTTCTCCTCAAATTACGCCATAATAATATATCATTGTTGAATGGTTAATTCACTTTAAAACATCCTTATTACATTGATCAATTAACTATAAACATTATCCATAATTTGATTATTGAACTTTAAAGATGCTTAAATACTAAAAAGGATAAACCACCTTTAAACCTTATTAATCCACTTATTTAGTAAAATATAACTAATTGAATTAATAAATAAATAATTTCTCATCATTATTTAAAATGAATAACAAAGTCAAAACATCTTTGTTACTTTGATAAATTCACTTTAAAACTTAATAAACTAAGTGAGTAATTAACTCCAATAACCTTTAATTAAAAAGATTAAATCTCCATTAAAATACCATTAATTAAGTTAACTAATAATGTTCAAATATAATTAATTTAATTAATTAGTAATAATTAAATATCATTATTTAAAAGCAATAAATTAATTAAAATTTTATTTAAGGAAAGATTAATTAAGGTTAAACAAACCCGATTTACTTTTAAAACTCATTAATTAAAAAGGTTGATTAGAATTTAAAACATCATTAGTTAATTGGTTAATTAATTTTAATCCATTATTTTTAAATGATTATTTAACCTTAAACATTCTTAAATAAAATGATTACGTAATTTTTAAAACATCATTAGGTAAGTAATTAGTTAAATTTAAGCACGTCATTAACTAAGTAATTAGATAACCTTAATCCTTATTAATCAAACAATTAATTAATTAATCATCATTAAAAATGGCTAACTGCTTTTAAGAACACCATTTACCAAAAACTTGCTTAACTTGTAAAACAATTCCAAGCATGAAGATGAAACCAAATGGTTCGATAAGAAGCGATATTCTGAAAGTGCCGATATAGCGACTATCGCTATACGGGTAGTACGCCAAATAAGTTTATGATATTAACATCACATCCAAATATCACATAGCAATGGCTTAATCATACATACATTAAGCATTCATAGGCAATAAATATGAACATGAATATAGCTTAAAAGCTTTAGATTGAAGGTAGAGTTTTACTTATTAACTAGCTTGCCAACTAACATTCACTAACAAGTTAACAAACTTAACTTAACATAATTGCATCCATCACAACATATTCTTGTCCAAATCAAGCATGAAGAAATTCACATCATACCAAACCAAGCAAGCAATATATAACATAATACATCTAAAGAAAATATTTCCCAAAATATGCCCTTGGTTTTACTCACATTGAAGCTTTCCAAACTCTCTCTAAATTAGGTTATGCCCTAGCACTTCCATTCCTAAGTAGAAGATAGAGTCTTGGACCCTTAATGCCCTAGGTAGGCTTGTCCTTGCAAGAAGAAGGAAGTTAAATTTATTTTTGGTAATGTGGAGTGACATTGATAGTTATTGAATTCTCCAAAATTTAAACAGAAAATAGGTCAACATTTCCTTTAATTTTGGAGATTTTGCACTCAGATTTTGGAAAAGTCATAAAGTGGAAAGTTTTAGAAAATTCTTTTCTCTATAATTTAAAAAAAATCACTCAATTTGGATCTGTTTTGAGGGAGATATTGTCAAAAGAATAAGGACTGTTTTCGGACTTGAAATTCTAGGTCAGAAACCACTCTGTAAAGAATCAAGAATTTAACATTGCCATGCACAAAATTTGAAAAGTGGTTAACATGAAAGTTGTAGCCAACGAAATTCAACATGATCTAAAGAAAAGAAAATTTTGATTTGGTGAAGAATGGAGTATGTTATGGCCAAAGCAAGTTGGACGCAAATAGGGAATATTGAGTGGATTTTCCAACAAGTTCCACAGAAGGATTTTTTTCCTTATAAAAGAGAAGCCATTAGAGCTTCTTTAAGAAGCTTAAGGAACTTTTGGAAACATGAGAAGGAAATGATAAAGTAAGAAATGAATTAGGGAGACTAACTTTATAAGAAAGCAATGCTTCCAACAGAAGCTTCTTTATTTTATTTATTTTCTTAGCTTTTGCTGGAAGCTTCCTTTGTCTAATTTATTTATTAGCTTACATAGAAAACTTCCTCATTATATTATACTTAGAGGGTTATATTGGAAGCCAAGAAAGCATACTTGAGAGCTTTAGGAATTTGAAAAGGAAATGGGAATGAGAAAGTAAAAAAATAATAGGAAAAATAGTTACATAAAATAATAATAGGAAAACTAGTTACATAAGCACACAAAGCTTCTAGAAGAAGCTATTCAAAATAGGCTTCCAAGAGAAGCCAAACCAAGCCTATAAAAAAAGCTTCCTTAAGAATGTATTATTAAGTTAACAAGGTGTAACAACCCGCATATTTAATGATTTTATATTTAAATGTTTTATTTAAATATAGCGTCGTTAGTCGGATTTGGGTCCGAAATGTTACTTTCTGCAAAGGGCCGAATTGGAGCTTGAAACCACCTTCATTGAATCCAAAATGGCGTTTGCGATCTTTTTGAGTATAAGCTTTGATATGTTTGGAGTTTGTGAAATTTTGACCCTTTTTCTACTTGGGCTTGAGTTTGGGTTCAGCCCCAATCTCCTCTTAACCCTCTAGCTCATTAACTCTTCATCCATTCACCCTCATTTCATTTCTTTAACTTAAGAAAAACTGATAATGAGGGAAAGGAAGAAGAATTAGAAACTCTAAGCCCTAATTCCATTTGCAAACTCCAAATTCTTGCTTGAAATTCAAAGAGAAGGATAGGTAGGCCTCCTCTTCATCTTCTCCAACTCTTTCTTCTTAGATTTCAGAAAAATTTCCTAAACCTAAATTGGGAGATATGTATTTTGTTCTTAGATTGAAGCTTGTTGAGTGGAAGTAGAGTTTGGTTGGTCTTCTCCTTGTTATTGAGCTCCTTCTTCTTTGTTTTGGGTTAAAGGTGAGTTTTGGACTCACATCTACTCCTCTTGATATCATTGATATTGCGTATGAATTCCTAACAAGTATGCATGTGTCATTGCTTTGGATTTGAAAAGGATTGACATTCATTGAAAATAGGGCAGGAAGTGCAAATCAGCAGGTTCGGCCGACCGAACTCAGGGTCCGGTCGACCGACCTGCTACCTGGGCACTTCCCTGCCTCTGTTTTGGAAGTGCAGAAATTTGGGCTCCGGTCAACCACCCAGAGGTCCGGTCGACCGACCTGATGCCCCGAGCACCCCTTTGATTCTGGCTCGGTCAACCGACCCAGGAGGTCCGGTCGACCGACCTGCTCCTGTTTTGCCTGTTTTGCCTATTTTTGCATATTTTGATTGGTTTTCCAAATTTTATCAATTCAAGTTGCTTTTTAATAGTTTTTGTTGCATCTTTGACTTTGATAACTTATTCTTGACTTCATCCACGGGTTTTTATAAAATAATCCCTCTAAATCGCATTAAAAGCTCGTTTTCTCCGATTTATAAATTCTATTTAAAACGCACACACAATTTCGCATTTCGAGCGGAATGGAAGGGAGATTAAATGGTTAGGTAAAACACGGACCATGAATCCATGCGTTTGTCTTGCCGATTAATCCCCGACCTATTCGATTGATCGTTTTGGCCTTTTGGTCTGGTTTACCGATGAGATGAACTTTGTACTGCGTTGAGTGTGAAACTAACTAACGGATAGTAAACCATTTAGTACGAACGAGTGGTTATGGGACTCACGTTACCACTTTTCGGATTCCTTTTTGAGAGTTATGACACATTCCGCCAGTTAGTGGTGTCTAGTACTGGGTCTTCGACCTTCAGCACTACGGTTTGTTGCCTTCGGGTATGTGCCTTTGGGTTTGTTGCCCTTTAGTGTCGCTTCCGATGTTGGTCGTTATGAGCCGCATGGGTGATATTGGGTTACCCTTTAGTATCGCTTCCGATGTTGGTCATTATGAGCTGCATGAGTGATATTGGGTTTGGAGTCTTCGGGCTCATGGATCCTTGTTTGTACAATACCGAGCTCGAGCAATTTTCTGATGTTTCATTCATATGTATATTCCCTAGGTATCGCCCTTCGATGTTGGTCTTTTTGAGCGGCATGATGAGTAGAGTTTACCTTGTGGAACTTGTATACCTTATTGGTATTTGTTATTTCCTTTTGGCTTGCTTTGGGATATTCTTATCATTTGTTTCTATATGTTGCCGATGATATGAGGCTTGTTATCATATGATTCATCTTTTGTTAGATGATTGTGTTATCTCCTTTAGAGATATTTGTTATGCCTTGTAACCTTGCAGGTTTATTGTTGTTCAGTTTATCTAACTGATTTGTTTAGCTAGACTGACCCGTGTATTATATACTCGGGTCACTGAGATGTTTCAGGTTAGGTGCTTTTGGACTTAGCCTATTTTGCTTCCACATGGACTATTCATCTTGTTCCTTTTTGTCGTAGCTTTTTGTGTAGTCCTATTTTGTTGTAACTCTGATATGTGTATTCTTTTGACTCGTCTGTATATTGTGCTTTGCTATACCACTTGACGTGTATTATTTTGTATACTCTGTTATGTATTAGTATATGTGTATATGACAATCTACTGTTCTGTGATGTTTATTACATTTGAGTTGTTATATTCTGTTCTGATAGATCCTCCAACCACCTATGGTTTTGTTTTAAGTATTCATTGGATATGTCGATCTGCTTGGTATGATTATTGTCGATGTATTCGATAGATAGTTAGAGCATGGCTATAGATGGTCGCTCCCAACCAGCCTTATTCTCCGTGTTGGTTGACGGCATTACCCTGTAGTGTCCTTGGCTAGCGTGGGTATAGAAGTGGGGTGTCACAGCGTGGTATCAGAGCCAGGTTCAGGACAAAATATGATAAACACTGAATAGATGCACATATTACGGTACATCAAAGTGTATAAGTGAAACAAATCTTTGAACCATCGTGCCACCTTATTTCTTTTGTGCCTTTTGTGGTAGACAGAAATTGGGAATACGTCTAGGAATGCATTTTTGTTCCGTAGTATTCCATCTTGATTATCTACCTTGTGAATAATCTTGTCTTATCTAACTTTCAGTGTATGGCTGGAAGAGGCAGGGGACGACGTTCGGATGCTGGGCAATCCAGTGGCACACATCCGGATGGCGTTTATATGTCTGCTGATCAGTTTTTGGAGTTGTTTAGGAGCACTCAGCCTCCAGTTCCTCCTCGAGTATCTCCACCTCGCAAGTCTGCCTTTGGTCGCCAGTGCAGTGATTTTGCTCATCTTGGAGGAAAGCCGTCTAAGGGCTCCGAGTCTGTTCTTGAAGTCCAAGCTTGGTTTCGTTTACGTGCAAGCGTATCTTCTCTCATATGGATCTTTCTGACCATGATAGAGTTCTTGTAACTTCTAGCTTATTACAAGAGCGTGCTCTTGATTGGTATGAGCTTCTTGTAGCCGAAATTGATGAGTCTACTCTTTCTTGGACTTAGTTTCGGGAGCGATTTGAGCTCAAGTTCGTTCCTGAATCTGAAAAAGTTTTATTGACCCGTCGCTTCCTTGAGTTGAAGCAAGGGAAGTCTTCTGTTTCTGAGTATGTTGCATCATTCGTGGCTTTATCTAAGTATGATCCTGAATTCATTAGCACTTCTTATAGGAAAATTTTGAAGTTTGTTTCTGGTCTTAAGAAATATTTTAAGAAGTCCTTGTTGCTCCAGCTTAAGCTTTCTTTTGAGGAGTTGGTTGATTCGACACTTCATCTTAAAACCGTCGAGAAGGAGTGTGATGTTGATGTTGAGGTTTCCAAGAACCCCAACAAGAGGCCGTTTCCAATTCAGAAGTCCAGGCCTTTTCCTTTTAAGAAGAAGAAGACTGGTGGATCTAGCTCTCAGGCTCAGTCTTCCGAAACACCTTTCATTCGGAAGTGTTTCAATTGTGGTTCTCCTGATCATATTATTCGAGCTTGTCCTAAGCCTCTCTTCTGCCGCAATTGCAAGAAGGAAGGTCATCATGTTTCATCTTGCCCTACTGTTCCGGCTGGTGCCAAGTCTAGCAGGCTTTATGCTGCTAAGGCTTCTGAAGGTCCCTCTCAGCCCAAAGGTATATCTCCATCTATTTTGGAAGGTTCTATTTTATTTCATGATCATAGTATACGAGTTCTTTTCGATACGGGCGCTTCACATTCCTTCGTATCGAAGAAGCTCGCTGATGATTTATCTTTGGATGTTTCTTGTTTGGTTACTTCTTTGAGGATTGCAAATCCTATTGGGGGATCCACGACCCTTAGTATGCTTTGTGATGATGTTGAGATTGTTTTATGTGGCTTTTCTTTTCGTGCGAGTCTGCACGTTATTTCTTGTCTGGGATTTGATATGATTTTGGGTATGGGCTGGCTAGTGAGATATGATGCCAGGATTATTTGTTCGGATAGAATTTTGTATCTTCGACATCCAGATTCGCCTACTCAGTTATCTCTTGTTCTTCGGGATGTGGATAATTCCGAAATGGCTTTATATTCTCTTGACTCGCGAGATGATAATGATATATCTCGTATTCCTATTGCTTGTGACTTTTTTGATGTTTTTGAGCCTGTCTCGGGTTTGCCACCTAAGCGGGCAATTGAGTTCCGCATTGATATCATTCCATGCGCGTAGCCAGTTAGTCGTCCTCCTACGAGGATGTCTACAAAGGAAAATGAGGAACTCAAGAAGCAGCTTTTAGAGCTAGAGTCCAAGCAGTTGATTCAGTCCAGTTTTTCTCTGTGGGGATCCGCGGTCGTCTTTATGAAGAAGTCCCATGGAACTCTTAGGCTTTGCATTGACTATCGCAAACTTAACGAGTTAACCATCAGGAATAGGTATCCATTGCCTAGGATCGATGATATGTTCGATCTATTGAGTGGTGCTAAGGTCTTTTCTCAGCTTGAACTTGCCACAGGTTTTCATCTATTACGAGTCGCGGAGGATAGCATACCTCTTACAGCTTTCCGCACTCGATATGTTTCTTTTGAGTGGCTCATTATGCCGTTCGGTTTGACGAACGCTCCTGCTTTCTTTGTTGATCTCATGAATTGAGTATTCCGAGAATATCTCGATAAGTTCGTCCTTGTATTCATTGATGATATCCTTATTTATTCTATGTCTGAAGTTGAGCATGCTAATCACTCGAGAATTGTCTTGAGTACTCTTCATCATCATCAGCTTAGAGCCAAATTCTCCAATTGCCATTTTTGGGAGAATAGGGTTAAGTTCATAGGCCATGTTGTATCTACCGATGGCATTTCTGTCAATCCCTCAAAGATCGAAGCCATCCACAATTGGAAGAAGCCCGAGAATGTTCATGAGATTCGTAGTTTCCTAGGATTGGCGGGTTATTACCGTCGGTTCATTAAGGATTTTTCTGGTGTTGTGCTTCCTCTCACTTGCCTTACTCGGAAAGGTATTCGTTTTGATTGGTCCGAAAAGTGTAAAGCTTCCTTTCTGACATTGAAGGAACTTCTCACTAATGCTCCTATTTTAGTGGTTCCCGAGGGGAATCATGATCTTGTTGTCTACACCGATGCTTGTGGTAGTGGTCTCAGTGCTGTTCTTATGAAGAAGGATCAGGTAGTTGCTTATGCTTCTAGGCAACTGCGTCCGAATGAAGTTCGCTATGCCACTCATGATCTTGAGCTTACCGCCATTGTCTTCGCCTTGAAGATTTGGCGACACTATTTATTGGGTGAGCGCTTCATTCTCTATACCGATCATAAATCCTTGAAGTATTTATTCACTTAGAAGGAACTCAATATGAGACAACAACGTTGGCTCGAGTTTCTTGCCTCCTATGACTTTGATATCCAATATACCCCTGGTAAGGGTAATCGTGTTGCTGATGCGCTTAGTCGTAAACATTCGGCTATTGTTTCTATGATGCTTGCCGAATGGAATATTCTTGAGACTCTATCTTTTTATGAAATTCATGATCGAGGTTCATCTTCTGATTCTCCTATTCTATTATTTAGTTTGGGAGTTCAACCTATTTTATTGGATCGTATTGCCGATGCTCAGCGGTGTGATCCTGATTTGTTGCATCTTATTCAGCTTTGTGAGTCTGGATCCTGTGATGAGGCGTTGCGGGATTTCAGCATTGAGTCTCATGGGTGTCTTCGCAAGAAGAACCGTCTTTTTGTGCCTTCTGATTTTTCACTTAGGCATGACATTCTTGATTGTTGTCACCGTTCTAGGTATACCATTCATCCTGGTAGTAGTAAGATGTATGCTGATATCCGTCGTCCTTATTATTGGGAAGGCATGAAGCGCGATGTGGCGAGTTATGTGAGTAATTGCATAACTTGTCAGCGTGTTAAGGCCGAACATCAGCGTCCTTCTGGTCTTCTTCAGCCTCTAGAGATTCCATTGTGGAAATGGGATCAGATTTCTATGGATTTCATTGACAGTCTACCTCGCTCGAGATCAGGCCATTCTAGCATTTGGGTTATTGTTGATCGCCTCACCAAGTCTGCTCATTTTGTCCCTATTAAGTCTAACAGGACTGCTTCACATTTGGCTAAATTGTATATTAAGGAAATCGTGAGACTTCACAGTGTTCCTAGTTCTATTGTGAGTGATCGTGATCCTTTATTCACGAGTCATTTTTGGAAGAGTCTTCAGCAAGCTTTGGGAACAAAGATTAATTTTTCTACAGCTTATCATCCGCAGTCTGACGGGAAGACTGAACGGGTGAATCGTATCTTGGAAGATCTTCTCCGTATTTGTATTTTTGATTTCGGTGGTAGTTGGGAGGATCATCTACCTCTTGTGGAGTTCTCCTACAATAATAGTTTTCAGTCTAGTATCGGTATGGCTCCTTTCGAAGCCTTATACGGAAGGCCATGTCGATCTCCTTCATGTTGGTTGGAATCTGGGGAGAAGCTTATTCTTGGTCCAGATTTTGTTCATGATTCTTTCGAGAAGATTGAACTTATTCGATTGAGAATGAAAGAGGCACAGTGCCGCCATAAATCCTACGCGGATAGTCGTAGGAAGCCTCTCGAGTTCTCAGTTGGTGATCTTGTCTTTGTTCGTGTTTCTTCTTTGAAGGGGGTTATGCGTTTCAGTACGATTGGAAAATTGGCTCCTCGTTATGTAGGGCCATTTTCTATTACTGAACGTATTGGCCCTGTGGCTTATAGAGTTTCACTTCCAGCTCATTTATCTGGCATTCATGACGTGTTCCACGTCTCGCAACTTCGAAAGTGTCTTCGGGAGTCGTATTCTGTTATTACTTCTCCTGATTTGCTAGAGCTTGAGATCTCATCGGACTTATCTATTGTACGGCAACCTATTTGCGTAGTTGACACGGAGGTGCGACACCTTCGAAACAAGGACATGCCGCTCGTTAAGGTTCAATGGTCCGCTAATCCCAATGACTGTACTTGGGAAACTAGAGAGTTTGTCGAGCGATCTTATCCGGGGTTTCTATCTTCGCTTGAGAACGGTGAGTATATCCTTTCATCTCAAGCTTATTTCATTTTCTTTTGATTGATTTTATGTATGTAGTTGTTTCAAATATCGTCTCTAGGAATTGTGAGGACGCAATTTTGTAAGGAGGGGAGATCTGTAACAACCTGCATATTTAACGATTTTATATTTAAATGTTTTATTTAAATATAGCGTCGTTAGTCGGATTTGGGTCCGAAATGTTACTTTATGCAAACGGCCAAATTGGAGCTTGAAACCACATTCATTGAGTCCAAAATGGCGTTTGCGATCTTTTTGAGTATAAGCTTTGATATGTTTGGAGTTTGTGAAATTTTGACCCTTTTTCGACTTGGGCTTGAGTTTGGGTTCAGCCCCAATCTCCTCTTAACCCTCTAGCTCATTAACTCTTCATCCATTCACCCTCATTTCATTTCTTTAACTTAAGCAAAACTGATAATGGGGGGAAAGGAAGAAGAATTAGAAACTCTAAGCCCTAATTCCATTTGCAAACTCCAAATTCTTGCTTGAAATTCAAAGAGAAGGATAGGTAGGCCTCCTCTTCATCTTCTCCAACTCTTTCTTCTTAGATTTCAGAAAAATTTCCTAAAACTAAATTGGGAAATATGTGTTTTATTCTTAGATTGAAGCTTGTTGAGTGGAAGTAGAGTTTGGTTGGTCTTCTCCTTGTTATTGAGCTCCTTCTTCTTTGTTTTGGGTTAAAGGTGAGTTTTGAACTCACATCTACTTCCCTTGATATCATTGATGTTGGGTATGAATTCCTAATAAGTATGCATGTGTCATTGCTTTGGATTTGAAAAGGATTGACATTCATTGAAAATAGGGCAGGAAGTGCAAATCAACAGGTTCGGCCGACCGAACTCAGGGTCCGGTCGACCGACCTGCTACCTGGGCACTTCCCTGCCTCTGTTTTAGAAGTGCAGAAATTTGGGCTCCGGTCAACCGACCCAGAGGTCCGGTCGACCAACCTGATGCCTTGAGCACCCCTTTGTTTCTGGCCCGGTCAACCGACCCAGGAGGTCCGGTCGACCGACCTGCTCCCGTTTTGCCTGTTTTGCCTATTTTTGCATATTTTGATTAGTTTTCCATATTTTATAAATTCAAGTTGCTTTTTAGTAGTTGTTATTGCATCTTTGACTTTGATAACTTATTCTTGACTTCATCCACGGGTTTTTATAAAATAATCCCTCTAAATCGCATTAAAAGCTCGTTTTGTCCGATTTGTAAATTCTATTTAAAATGCACACACAATTTCGCACTTCGAGCGGAGTGGAAGGGAGATTAAATGGTTAGGTAAAACACGGACCATGAATCCATGCGTTTGTCTTGTCGATTAATCCCCGACCTATTCGATTGATCGTTTTGGCCTTTTGGTCTGGTTTACCGATGAGATGAGGTGAACTTTGTACTGCTTTTAGTGTGAAATTAACTAACGGATAGTAAACCGTTTAGTACGAACGAGTGGTTATGGGACTCACGTTACCAGTTTTCGGGTTCTTTTTTGAGAGTTATGACACATTCCGCCAGTTAGTGGTGGCCAGTACTAGGTCTTCGACCTTCACCACTACGGTTTGTTGCCTTCGGGTATGTGCCTTTGGGTTTGTTGCCCTTTAGTATCGCTTTCGATGTTGGTCGTAATGAGCCGCATGGGTGATATTGGGTTGCCCTTTAGTATCGCTTCCGATGTTGGTCGTTATGAGCCGCATGGGTGATATTGGGTTCGAAGTCTGCGGGCTCATGGATCCTCGTTTGTACAGTGCTGAGCTCGAGCAATTTTCTGATGTTTCATTCATATGTATATTCCCTAGGTATTGCCCTTCGGTGTTGGTCTTTTTGAGCCGCATGATGAGTAGCGTTTACCTTGTGGAACTGGTATACCTTATTGGTATTTGTTATTGCCTTTTGGCTTGCTTCGGGATATTCTTATCCTTTGTTTTTATATGTTGCCGAAGATATGAGGCTTGTTATCATATGATTCATCTTTTGTTAGATGATTGTGTTATCTCCTTTAGAGATATTTGTTATGCCTTGTAACCTTGCAGGTTTATTGTTGTTCAGTTTATCTAACTGATTTGGTTAGCTAGACTGACCCGTGTATTTTATACTCGGGTCAGACCGAGATGTTTCAGGTTAGGTGCTTTTGGACTTAGCCTATTTTGCTTCCGCATGGACTATTCAGCTTGTTCCTTTTTATCGTAGCCTTTTGTGTAGTCCTATTTTGTTGTAACTCTGATATGTGTATTCTTTTGACTCGTCTATATATTGTGGTTTGCTATACCACTTGACGTGTATTATTTTGTATACTCTGTTATGTATCACTATATGTGTATATGACGATCTACTGTTCTGTGGTGTTTATTACATTTGAGTTGTTATATTCTGTTCTGATAGATCCTCCAACCACCTATGGTTTTGTTTTAAGTATTCATTGGATATGTCGATCTGCTTGGTATGATTATTGTCGATGTATTCAATAGATAGTTAGAGCAAGGCTATAGATGGTCGCTCCCAACCAGCCTTATTCTCCGTGTTAGTTGACGGCATTACCGTGTAGTGTCCTTGGCTAGCGTGGGTATAGAGGTGCGGCGTCACACAAGGCTTCTAAGAGAAGCTATCTAAGTAAAGTAAAGTGTATAAAAAGTGTTACGACCTTTCTGATAACTTTTAGCCGACGTGAAATCAAAAATTCAAAAAACGAATTTCCATTCACATTTTTCTATTTTTCATTAAACTAAATATTTTTGTGAACCAAATTTGAAAATTATTTTACCATAATTATTTATTATTTAAGATATTTTTATTTTAGTTATAAACCTATTATTTGAATATTTAAAATTAATTAAATATTCATGAATCAATGTGGTGAAATTCCGAGTCATTACACCCTCCCCCCTTAAAAGAATTTCGTCCTCGAAATTATTAAGGAGTGGAAAATGTAATAACCGACCTAATAAAATCAATTTACCTACTTGGTCAGTAAATTTGATTAGCTGTATTATTTCTATCATAAGCACATGCAATATGAACACTATAACATCCTTATGCAACCAAATTCAAAGAATATTCTAAAATAAAATACTACACATCCAATCATATAAGAAGATAAATTTATAACTCAATGCCCGATTTTTATATTGAAAAAGTTATCTTCAAATTCTTCCAAAAAGGAATGTATGAAACAAAAATCCAAAAATGACTAAGAGGGAGTTCTCCTAACAAATCATGTAAAAATCTAGAATTAAAACAACATGGAGCATCCAGTGGTATTCTGGTTCCTCTAAATACAACAACTATAGTGAACAATCGATATTTATTTACTAAAAATTTCCAAAATCACATTTTCAAATGCACCGGGATTTAAGTCCTAATAAACAAGAATTCAAAACCACTATTTATAAGTTTAAACTTTATAAACAACAATATATATATTGCAACGACCCAAAATTTGACCACTTTGAAATATACTATTTAAAGTGATTTTAAAATTAAATAGGTAAGGTTATATGATTCAGACGATATTAGATAGGATTTGGAAAGAGAATTATACAAAAAATAGAAACATTTGCTTAAATCTACAAAAGTGACAAAATGCCGATTTCAGGAAAGTAAGTTTCGACGATTAAAAAAATATTTTAATTAATTTATAAGTGTTTATATTTTTAAATAGAAATATAAAATTTTATTTTTAAATTTGGTTTACATAAATAAATAGTTTAACTAAAACGTCAAAATGTGACCGTAAAACATTTTGTCGAAAATCAACGTTTCATCGACTAAAAGTAGTCGCAACATCGTCGCACCTTTATTTTCTTATATAGGAACATATATTCAAATAGTAAAAGTTATAATAAATTTACTAATCAGGTTTACTTCGCTAAACATACTTAGAAAATTCTAGAATATAATTAAGAAAAAAGTAAGCACAAAAGACGAACATGTCATTTCAAAGCAAAAGGTAAACATCAAATCAAACCAAACATAATTATTATATTCTTTACTTAATACTTAAGTGAAAATGACATAAATTAATGATTTGAAATGTGACATTAAGTGTTGAAAAAATAAGGTTGCTTAAAAAGTAAGTAAATGGTATTTGGGTCTCTTTACAAAATATTATATTAATCCAAAACTTTTTCAATAAATAAGCATCCACTTTCCCGCTTTTTTGCACTTCTTCTTCTTCCTTTTTCAAGCTTTTCTTCTACTCTCTAACGTCTTCTTCTCTTCTCTTTCCTTACTAACTTTTCTTGAAATCATATTAAATCAACTCCAAACATCACCAAACTTTGCCAAAGTTCTTATATCGTCATCAAAACATGGTTTAACATCTAAGAAGTAAAGAAATGATAGAGAAAGAGGTAGAATAGGGCAAGGTCGAACCATTTGGAAGGAGGAAAGCAAGTCATGAAGCTTCGGAGTAAGAAAAAGAGAAGGAGGTGCTGCCAGAATCAAAAGGAAAGTTTACGAAATGATTGGTGGAACTAATAGTGAGTACTCAAATCTTGGTTTTATTTTAATAAAACTTAAGTTGATAATAAACATGTTAAATTAGAAATTAATATGTTGAATTGGTTGATATTGGATGATAACTTAGTTGATATTATAGTTGATTATATGTTTGTGATATGGATGATAAGTTGGTTTGATAAACGATAAGAAAAATGGTTAGTAAGAATAGTTAATTCAGTGGAAATTAAATTCATATAAATGTGTGTATGCAAATTATTTAGCCTATTAATGATTTCAAAATATCAAAAAAGATTTGAAATGATATTATAATATGAAATGAAACGAAAAATGAGTTTGAAATGATGAAAATATTGTTTTAAATAAATTAAAATAATTTAAATATGGTTTAAAACAAATTTGAAGTGTTTCAGACAAGTTTCGAAGCAATTCACAAAACTGGTCAAAATCGAGCTCGTCACGTAGCGGTAGTTCGTAAATTTCGACCCATAACTTCAAATTAACGTAGAGAATGATTTATAAGTCGTATTTTCTTCAAAATAAAAATTATTCAGTCCACAATGATAGTGTTCTCCAACGAAGAAAGAAAATCAAGATTTCATCAAAGTAGATTTTGAAATATGTCCAAAACAATTCTCTAAAAACATTGCGGTTTTGCTGTTCGGAATCGTAAAAGGGATTTCTTTATAAATGATATTTTTAAATGATCAAAAATATGAAATAAATTTGATAAATCTATTAAAATGGTTTAAATGAGATTTGGAATTGAAAATATGAATTTTCAAATATTAAAAGTTGTTGAAATCAAATAAGCTTATATAGCACTTTCCGCAGCACTTTTATGTTGCGAATTCTATAACCTTTTGAATATGAGTTTAAACGTAATGATATTTCCTTGAATCAATTCCAAATGTTTTTAAAAGAATAATTAAGTGTTTTAAACGATGATTTGGAAGTTTAATAAATCATTTCTAAAATGAAGATTAATAACTGAGTATGCGGAAAAAACTAGTACATTTGTCCTGCCTGTGAGATCTAATAAGATAAAACAAGGTGTTTAACTAAGGTTAGGAATGGAGCAACCGGTGCCTTGAACTTACCCAGCGTATGTTTTCTCTTTTTTGGCGAGGGGTGGAATCGGTCGAAAGGAAAGCCCGGATGCTCTAAAAGATCATATTTAAGTTTTTACAAGATAAGAGAAAAGAAACAAATTCTTTGAATGTTAATTAACCACTTAACACCTTTTGTTCGATGATTGGTACGAATGAACTGGGATCGAATTTGGGTGATTCCTGTCTGAAGATCCGAGATTGGATTTTGGTGATTCCTATCCGAAAATCACTTCAAACTAATTTTCGAAATAAAACATATTGAAGACAAAGATCTTCATGATTTAGGATTACTTTCCATTAGTCCCTGGAGGTGAAATTTACCATATCAAAGGCGGTGGTAGTACTCTGTTATGAAAATCTTTGATTTACAAGAATATGATTTGACGTCAAGAAGGAAATCTTTGACTAAGATTAGAAGAATGATTTGGAAAGGTTTTTCTAAGTGAAAGAGAAAATAATTTGGAATTATTCCAAGATTTAAGAAAAGTTTAAATAAACCAAATGATTAGATAAATGAGGCTTAATGATTCCATATACTCTTGAAAAGAAAATGGAATAAATTGAAAAGAATATATCCAAAAAAGATATTTTATAAAAGATGAATAATTGATTGATGATTGATATCCACATATGAACCTAACATCTTTTTATCGATAATTGGCTTCGAAGGAACCAGGGTCGGATTTGGGTGATTCCTATCCGAAAACCAATTCGAACTAATGTATACGTTCGAAAGTTAAGACATGTTGAAGATGATGGTTATTGAATATCGAGGATCTTCATAGCGTGAGGATTGCTTGTTTACATGCTCTGGGTCGCTCCCATTATAGAGTTATTTATAGAAGTGGTCTCCTCATTGTGGAGATTTTTGGGATTGCAAGGACTACTCGCTACTAGTGGTAGTAGGAGAGTGCCTTCGATTTAGTTTAGTCCAAGAGCAAACTCGTATGGACGAAAGTCTGACATTGCATTTCTGAGACACAACGTTTGACTTTGACAAATGTACATTTGCTTGGTGGAGGAGAAGGCAACTTCTCTTAGCTTAACACCCTTGTCTGAGACATACGAGCTTAGAGGTTATATGCTTGTGGGAGTCAAATAGTGATCAAAGGAATGGAAATATGGCATTCAAAGTGGAACTAGTTACGATCAAAGCGTGGTGTTGTATGAAAAGCGTGGCTTTGAAGAAATTGATCGTAGCCTCGTAAGCCTCATACCCCGGTTATGATGGGATTCTATGTGGTCAGACGTATGCTCGCATTTTAGACAGTAGTGATTTAGGTTATCAGATGTTCTGAGCCCTAGGTACCTGATACGTCTGGGCCTCATGGCATGTATGCGCGAAGTCTGAGTCCTTGGATGTTAATCGCAGATTGTATTCCCTTTTAGCCATTTGTGTTGTTGTATAACAGTGTCCGAGTCTTGGACGTAAGCCATGGATACAGATTGATCTATCCACTAGTTTCCTGTCATGTTGGAAATCCACTCCCAATACGAAATTTACGGTTTTAATTATATTCCCAAAATAGCTGTAATGACTTGCAAACATTTCAACTACCCTTTTGGTATTATATATTCCGTTCGGTACATTCCGTTGACCCAGTCTAGATATATTCCCTTAGACTAAGTCCGGGTATTGAAACCTTGTTTGAAATAAGTTTATTTTAAAAGTGTTTTCAAAAGAATGCCATTAAAAATAATATCAAGTATATTTTAGTATAAAAGTGTTTTGGTTATCATAAGGTAATAACCTGTCTGTGTTTATGTGTAGGCGTAGTCTTATGAGATACTCTTCTTTTCAAAGGTTTGGATAACATCGTCATGGTCTATGCATTTAAAATTTGAAGTATCTCACACTGGTTTATCAAGCTTGATCCGGGTATTTTTAATACTCGGGTCAGATCCAAGTAGTTTCAAGTTTACTTGAAGACTCTTGGAGTTTCCAAAGAAGAGACAGAGATCTTCATCATCGTATGGATGTATTTTATTATCCGCTACATCTATTGCATTTGTTTTGTTGTTTGTCAACATTTGTAGGGACAGGGGTTAATAACTGTCCATGTTGAATCTAGGTTAGACTCTAATATTGTATTTTAAAATTTTCCACTGTAAAGATAATTACTGAAATAATATATGTTATTCCATTAGTATGAGATTCTGTTCTGTCTTTATTTTCTTTCTACCCTTAATGATATGTCTTTTCGTGCAATTTGAGTTAGACATGCGTGGTTTATTGTCGATTCAAAGGGTACGGAAAAACGGGCCATTGCATATTCATAATCACACAATTAATTAAACCTTATCAAAAAAATTTCCATAAAGGAATAAACTACACTCAACATTATTTTAAATGATAGATGACAAACACATAAATCCAACTTAAGTTCAAAATTTTCTTGATTGTCCAAAAATATAGATAATTATCCCAACTAATTTGGACAAAATTGAAAGTTATACTCCACAATTATTTGTTTCTTAATTATGCCAATATTTATAAACCACTTAAATTTTTTATTTACTATTTTATTCAATACCAAAATCATTTATGAATTATTCCATAAATTTTCACCAAAGTATAATAATATTTTATAAATTCATTTCTTTGTAAAACACCAAATCTTTTTTTTACTTATATAATACTCTTATATATCCTAAGAGTATATACAAATACAAATTTTATTTTGTCAGTCACAATTTAGGTGAAAATCTCATCAGAATTTGGATCTTTTAAAATTATGACATCCTCTTGACCCCTTTAACTTAAAGTGTTAAAACGGATGATGTTAATGGGTTGACCTAAAACTACAAATAGTTTACACTATTCAGATGTTTAAATAAAATCTATAGTTTTGATAAAACAATATTATCAAAACCTGCTTATCCAATCTAACAAATTTAAATTAGTGTTAAATTATCCCTCATCTTATCCAAGGGTACAAATTCATTTGTCAAAACAATCTCTTATCAGAAATACTTTTTATTTGGAAATCAATTCCCTCTTAGCGAAATTAAATTAATTGCCTGGTTTTTATTTCAAACTCCTTTTTTAAAGCATACTTCATACATTTTTTTCTAAAATAATTTCAAACAATTGATCTACTAAAACTCACTTTGGGCTCGTTTATAACTAATTTCGATCACACAATGATAAAGAGAACAATTTACTAAGTATTCCACAACATTAATCTTAGAAAACATCCCATTGATACTTAGAAGATTATTCAGATTACCATAAAACTAATCAAAATGTTTTCCCTGGAATTATCCCAAAGAAAATGCATTCTATTTAAAATTCATTTCGTAAAATATTTATGCTTAGAAATAAATCCAAATAACACCACTATTACTTTTCTCAAATCCTTTGAAATTGTTCAAACAAATCCGGGATCTAAATTTTTCAAAAACTCTTTAATATGTTCTTTTAAAAGACAATTTATAATACTAAGGGTATTAAAACAAAAGTCAAAACAAATGTCATTTTAAACTATAAACCCAAAACAATTTTTTTTACTATGCTAAATTTTTAAACAATTACTTTTAAAGGATTTCTCATTTACAAACATCATTTATAAATTTAAAACAATATTAATCATCTCGGGGGATAATTCGTATAATTCTTTTTAAAACTTTATAACCACATAAATTTTCTCAAAGTTGTAAATCAAATTTAAAATAATTTTGTAAATTATAAAACAACATCAATTATTCTGAAAGATAATTAATCACGTATATAATCTCTTCTATCAATCTAAAACAATATCAATTATACTGAAAGATAGTTAATCAAATTTACAAAATGATTAATCATATTTCAAATATCATTAATCAAAATGATTAACTAAATTTCCAAAATACTATCAGTTAAAACAATTAATTGAATTTAACCAATCATTAATTAAAATGATTAATTAAAATTCAATATGAATAATTAAATTGATCTAATTAAATTCAAATCTCATTAATCATAAAGATTAATTAATTTTAAAAATCATAAATTAAAATGATTAATAAACTTAAAATATCATTAATCAAAATGATATTTGAATTTTAAACATCTACTTAGTTTCATAACACACACCCAAGGTTTTAGGGAATGATGTTCAAAAAATGACGGTAGAACGGAAATTGCTAAAACGACATTTACACGGTTTAAATGGAATATCCTGGTTAATTTAAATTAAATAAATAATCAAAAGAATTAAACCATCATCCAAGAAATCAACAATTGTTTAGCTCCTTATAGATATGATATAACAAACTTGGATGCAGTTAAACTTACATTAAATAATTCTCCTTTATTATAACTAGATTTTCTCAAATATTTATCCAAAAATTTTATTTATTTATTTATTTATTTTCTACCACTTAGACTTTATTTGTAACGACCCACATTTTTGGACTGTTTAAGTTGACAGTAAACCACACATGTCTAACTCAAACTATTCAAAAGAGGGATTACTAATGGGATTGTTCAAATGAAATAAGATTCAAAAGAACAAAATACAGAATCATGCAGCGGAAGAATCAAATATAATACATAAACAGTTCATGAAACTATTTTCAACATGTTGAATATGCGCTCTGCGCTTATATGATTTTTGTTTGATGATAATAAACATATATACATTCGTTTAAATGTATTTGTTAACATACTATTTTGTTTTCACAGATTAAATAAATATTTGTTGAATAAATTAAATAACACAGAATTTGAATTCAAACGAATATTTTATTCAAACAAATATTTATTACAACTTTGAATAGTACAATTTCAAGCTCCCACTATAACTATTCAACTTTGATCACATTTCATATTTACAGTTCACATCACTACATATCACTCACTCTCGTATTTATCTTCAACTTCCTTCCAGTTTGAATCCAACATCTGAGCAATCTGCAAAAATATTCACTAACGCAGTAAAATTGAAAAAGAAATATTTTTGCAATTCAAAAACAAAAGATGATTTTGAAAACATTGTTTGCCTCAGTTATTTGGGTTGTTCGTCATCATTTTTGATTGTATCTGTGCATATCAGCATTTTATCAGGGACAGGTTGTACATAAGTGGCTGCAGTACACACGTATACATTTGTACACATGTGCACTGCCCCGCCGACTCGTGTGCACAAACCAAACAAAAGCACTACTAACAATTCAGCACAAGGTCAAACCCAAATAACACACGGGTTCAACTCAAGGCAACTTGAAGAATACAAGGACAAATAATCCAACTGTAACAAAATTTCTGAATGGAGGCAATGAAACAAAGGCACAGCAGTGTCAAGTGAAACAGTGGATAAGCCAAGACTGTCAAATAACCAGAAGTGTGCTCAAAGCAAAACTAGTGCCAACAAAGAATCAAGTCTCGACCAAAACCAGTGCATGCAACATGGTGTACAAACTCAATGAAGATTGCAGCAAAATTCGGCAATTCAAATAACCCAGTGACCATCCAAACCAGTACAAACATGAACATGTGCAGACCACAGATCACAATGCCCAAGTATACAATAAAACAAGGCTCAAATAAAAAGTGCACAAGTAACATGATAGCAGACCAGAGTAATACAGTATGCACAAAGGCATAGCAAGTGCCACAAGATACAGTAATGCAACAGTGACCAACCAGAAGTTCAAGGCAAAAGTGATATGCACAACTAAACCAACATGGAATTATACAAGAACCAGTTGAGATGAACAATGCAAGGAGCATGGTACAATGCAAAATACAATATCTACAACAAACAACTCAGTGAAGCCAAATATACACAAGTGCAGATGAACAGATATGGCCGAAGTCAATGAAGCCAAGGCAAACTGAAGTACACAAATGCAACAGTGAAACAAGACTCAGTACTGATGCAAGTGCAAACCAGAGTGAAGTACACAAGCACTTAAACAAAGATGGCCAGAGCAAAAGTTCACAAGTGCAACACAACATCAGTAACAACATAAAGCAGTGCAACTACATGCGTAGTAAAGATGGCCAGAGACGAAGCTCACAGGGATGAACACAGTGACGGCCGAGAGATGCAGTCAAGTCAAAATGCCGAAGCTCAAATAATGTCATCGGAAATTCACAAAATCAAAATATATAACCAATTCAAAGCCGCAAGTCAAAAGCGTGGTAGCAAACGTAATTGACCAAGTCACGAATCAACAACGTGACTATCAAGCAAAGAAAGTATATTCATATGAACAAGTCAGAAAACATCTCAAGCATCAATACAAGATCAAGCGGCCAGAGCAAGTAAATTGATGAATTCAAATATATTTTGACGAACGTAATTCAAGGAATTCGAACGCATATAAAAGCCCAATCATCATCGGCAATCAAATCATTGAATTCCAGAAAGCATAAAATCAGTAAAAGCAAAAGCATACAATTACATACCGAAGAAGGAATTCGATCAACGAAGCAGCCGCGGTGAGCAAAACAAAGAGCATCGAAGTCAAACAGTAACAAAGGTCGGCGCTTCAATTTGCAAGAACCCTAATTTGGATCAAAAGGACGAAAAGCCCTAATTTAGCTTCAAAGAGGAACGGTCGCCATCTCTATTTTTCACGAACGAAGGAAATAAAAGAGACGGGTTGAATTACTATAGAGGGTCGGCCTTATTCCTCTTAAAAGACTTCAATTTTATTAAGGGTTTTTAATAGGGTTTTATTTTTAAATTGCTTTTATCTTGTATTTTCTTTTAAATCGTTTAATTTTTCTAGTCATGTGACTAGGGTACAAACTACGTGTCGTAGTTTGGGAATTCGCAACTCGGTGGTTGAGTTGTGGCTAGGGTTTTGAGCGTAGAGTTAGGATAGTCAATAGCGGGTGTAGCGAGTTTACGTGTGTAAGCGAGGGACTTTCTAATTTCTAGTAGAAACCTTGGAGGCAGCACGTAGGCAGGGTTTTGCTGAAGCTGGGCAAATTCTGTGTTGTTCTGTTCTGCATTTTATTATTCTGCGATTTATTTCCGTGCTGGTAATATTCTGTGATCTGTGTTAATATTAGTTTATAAGCTTCCGTAATTAATTTTTATAATTAACACTATCACCCAATTCACCCCCCTCTAGGGTGAAATCGATCCTACAAGTGGTATCAGAGCAAGGTCTAAAAGTCAACATTTGTTTTAAAAATTCGATTTTTTTTGAAAAAATTCAGTTTCGTTTTAAAATTTTGAATTTTTAAAGTGGCTTCTTTTAATAATGCTTTTGCAGAGGGTCAGTCGATAGTTAGACCACCAATGTTCAATGGTGAATATACTTTTTGGAAAAATAGGATGAAATTTTTTCTGAAAACCATTGACGCTTGGGATATTGTTGAGACAGGTTACAGAACTCCAACTATAACTGTAGATAATCAGGAAATAGAGAGACCAAAGGAACAATGGACAGAACTAGAAAATAAATTACAGAATACTAATGCCAAAGCTATGAATTCTATTATCTGTTCATTAGATCAATTTGAATTTAATCGTGTCGCACATTGTCTAACTGCGCAGGAAATATGGCACATACTAGAAGTGACTCACGATGGAACATCTCAAGTCAAAGAATCTCGCCTTGCCATGCTAAGCAGCGAATACGAGAACTTTACAATGGCGAAAGAAGAAAATGTCAAAGAGATGTATGGACGACTTTCCAATATCGTATACAAATCAAAAGCTCTCGGAAAAACATACACCGAATTGGAAATAGTCCGGAAAATCCTCAGAGTCCTTCCACGAAGCTTTGAAGCGAAAGTAACTGCCATTCAAGAATAGAAAGATTTAAAAAAACTCAAAGTTGAACAACTCATCAGAAATCTCACCACATATGAGCTAGAGATAAAATTCAAAGAAGAGCGTGAAGGAGGAGATACTCGAAAGAAATCGATAGCTCTCAAAGGAACAACCAAAAGTGATGATGATAACGATGATGTGATGATGGAGCAGCAGAGCTGGCGCTACTAATAAAGAAATTCAAAAGGTGGAATCGCAAATACAGAAATCCAGCTCGAAATCATGAATTGAAAAGCAGAATAGGCAAAGCACTAGACAACCCAGAAGAACAGAAAATCATCTGTTACAAATGCAACACCCGGTCATATCAAGCCACAATGTCCTCAAAATCGATCAAACCAAGGAAAGAACTAAAGAAGAAAAGCTTTGCGGCTACTTGGGATGAAACTGACAAAGATGAAAGTGATAGCACCGAGAGTGAGAGTGAAAAAGCAAACATGTGCCTTCATGGTGAAGTTACAGACAGTGATGACGACGAGCCAGGCGAGGTATCAAAACTCACTCATTCTGAATTACTTATTTATTTCCATGAAGTAAATGGCTGTTATGAACGACTTAGGGAAAAATACGCCAAACTTGAATCTCAAAAGGATACTATGATAGAATGTAATAAACAACTTGATCAATTAGTTAGGAACTATCAAAGTAGGATCCCTAAGTGTGATAAGTGTCCAACATTCGAAGAAGAAATTAAAAAATCAGAAATCAATATAAAATCACTTGAAAATGAAATTCTGATTTTAAAAGAGAATGAAAATACTAGGAGAGAGAATTCTATTAAAAAGTGCACACAATTGTTAAACGAAAATGAATCTCTCAAAACACAAGTCCAACAATTGTCAACGACTTTAGATAAATTTTCAAAAAGTGAAAAATCGTTGAATATGCTATTAGGAAAGCAAACTATTAATACGGTTAGACGAGGACTTGGATATAGTAAATCGAAAACTATTGAAAGCAATATTAATCATAATTCTATGTGCACAATTTGTAGAAAATATGGACACAATCACAATAATTGTTGGTATAGACCCAAACATGTGAAAACTATACCGATTTGGGTTCCAAAAGGCACAAATACAAAAACTCTCAAAGTTAAACAAATTTGGGTGCCAAAGGGAACAATTATAAATAGTTTTGGGTCTCCACAAAATTATCATTCTAAATATTTTTCCACTAACAATCATGGACCTATAAAAACAAATAGGTCACTAAACTCTCTTCTCGTGTAGGTATGCTGGCAGGCTAAGGAACAACAGCAATGGTACTTGGATTCTGGCTGTTCCAGGCACATGACAGGCGATAAATCAAAGTTCCTTAGCCTAGAAAAGTATAAAGGTGGCAGAGTCACAATGGGCAACGATGACAAGTGTAAAATTGTCGGTAAAGGTAAAGTAGGTAACAATACATTTACCTTGAATGACGTACTATATGTTGAAAATCTGCACCACAATTTGATATCAATCAGCCAGCTATGTGATAAAGGTATGAAAGTTATCTTTGATTCTGACTTGTGCAAAATTGTTGACAAATCATCAAAAGAAATCTTATTTTCAGGAAAAAGGAAAGGTAATATATATTCTCTATCTTTTGATGATCTCACCCTCTCTAAATGTTTGGTAGCTAAGGATATAGAAGTGAATTTATGGCATAGACGTTTAGGGCATGCTAGTATGAACTTATTAAACAAATTAAAAAGGAAAAGTATGGTAAGAGGGTTGCCATCACATGAGTTTGAAACAGAAAACATTTGTAAAGCATGTACTTTGGGAAAACTTAAAAAATCATCGTTTCATGCCAAAAACAATGTAAGCACTTCTAGAGTTCTTGAACTAGTTCATATGGATCTATTCGGACCTAATGACATTGCTAGCTTAGGAGGTAAGAAATATTGCTTTGTGTTAGTTGATGATTACTCAAGATATACATGGGTATATTTCTTGGCTAAAAAATCAGAAACTTTTTCATACTTCACAAAATTCGCAAAATTTGTGCAAAATGAAAAAGAAGTCTCTATTGTTTCGTTAAGAAGTGATCATGGTGGAGAATTTGAAAATTATGAATTTGAAACTTTCTGTGATGAAAAGGGAATCAAACATGAGTTCTCTGCACCACGTACTCCACAACAAAATGGGGTAGTTGAGAGAAAGAATCGATCTTTGCAAGAATTGGCTAGGTCTATGTTAAATGAATATGAACTACCTCTGCATCTCTGGGAAGAAGTAGTAAATACAGCATGTTATGTAATGAATAGAGTTATGATTAGACCGATTCTTAACAAAACCCCCTATGAGCTATGGTTCAACAATAAACCAAACATCGCTTACTTCAAAGTGTTTGGATGTCCTTGCTATATTCTTAATACAGGTGATCAGTTAGGAAAATTTGAAGCAAAGGCTGATGAAGGCATCTTCGTGGGTTACTCTTCGAGAAGCAAAGCTTATAGAGTCTACAAAAAAAAGACTAAAACAATTGTGGAGTCAATAAATGTGAAATTTGATGAAGTCATTGATGATCAGGAAACATCCAAAAGCAACATTGAAGAGGAGAAAGAAAAAGATGAGCTTGAAAAACCAAAAGAAACTGCTGATGCTAGAGAAACTACCACAACTCAAGAAGTCCGAAGAAATCTGGATCCAGAAAAACTGAAATACAAAATAGACCATCCACTAGAATTGGTAATTGGAAACCCTATAGCAGGTATACAAACTCGTTCATCCTTTAAAAATCTATGTGATATGTGCTTGTATAGTGGATTTATTTAAGAAATAGAACCAAATAACATAGATTCAGCCCTTAATGATGAAAACTGGTTCATGGCCATGCAAGAAGAGCTAAATCAGTTTGAACGAAATAATGTTTGGAGTCTAGCACCTAGACCTAAGGATTATCCAGTTATAGGAACAAAATGGATTTTTAAAAATAAATATGATGAATCTGGAAATGTAATTAGAAATAAAGCTAGACTAGTTGCTAAAGGATACAATCAAATTGAAGGAGTTGACTTTGATGAAACTTTTGCACCTGTAGCTAGACTAGAATCAATTAGAATATTATTAGCTTTTGCTTGTTACAAAGGATTTAAACTAAGACAAATGGACATTAAGAGTGCTTTTCTTAACGGAATTTTAAAAGAAGATGTGTTTGTTGAACAACCAGAAGGTTTTGAAAGTCATGAATATCCAAACCATGTATACAAACTGAAAAAGGCATTATATGGATTAAAACAAGCTCCCAGAGCTTGGTATGAATGTCTTAGTTCTTTTCTCCTTGAAAATGGGTTCAAAAAGGGATGTGTAGACACCACACTATTTCTGTTGCATGAAAACGATGATCTTTTGATTGTTCAAATATATGTTGATGACATCATTTATGGTGCTACTAACAAGTTATTGTATGAGAAATTTGAAAAAGTCATGCAGGAAAAATTTGAAATGAGCTTGGTTGGAGAGTTAAATTTTTTTTTAGGATTTCAAATCCAACAAAGCGATAAAGGCACATTCATTTCTCAAACAAAATATATTAGGGAACTTGTCAACAAATTTGGATTGAAAGATGCTAAACCAGCAAGAACTCCCATGAGTACAACACTTAAAATTGACAAGGATGAAAAAGGTAAGACAGTTGATCAAAAGCAGTACAGAGGTATGATTGGATCACTCCTTTATCTTACCGCCTCTAGACCTGACATCATGTTTTCTGTCTGCTTATGTGCACGTTTTCAATCTAACCCAAAAGAATCTCATTTAAAAGCAGTTAAAAGAATTATAAGATATTTGTTGCACACCCCACGGTTTGGTCTTTGGTATCCATCAAACGATAATTTTGAATTGAAAGGTTTTTCAGATGCTGATTATGCTGGAAATTTAGTCGATAGAAAAAGTACTAGTGGAGCATGTTTTATGTTAGGACATTCATTAGTTGCATGGTCGAGTACAAAACAGAATTGTATTGCATTATCCACAACAGAGGCAGAGTATATTGCTTTGAGTGGTTGCTCTGCTCAAATCTTATGGATGATACAAACTTTGCATGACTATGGCCTAAATTTTAAACGTGTACCACTAATGTGTGATAGCAAAAGCGCAATCGATCTCACAAATAATCCTGTACATCACTCACGAACAAAACATATAGATGTTAGACATCATTTTATTAGAGATCATATTTCCAAAGAAAATATCTGCATAAATTTTGTTTCAACTGATTCTCAATTGGCAGACATTTTTACAAAACCCCTACCAGAAAATAGTTTTTGTAAACTACGACTCAGCTTAGGTGTTTTAGAAATTTGCTGAATATTTAACATTTTTTTTCTCCCTCCAAATCATCGAAGAGATAAATAGTGATTGAAAAAGTGATGAGTATTGATATTTATCATATATTATTACTCGAGACGGTATACTTAGTAAATTTTTCAAATTAAACAAGAGTCGTAAAACTTTGTTGGTAAAAATTCCATGACCATCTCTATTTCTATCATATTTCAAACAACCATCAGTCATCAAAATTCAATATAGTTTGTCGATATGTGGTACTTTAAACAGGAATCATTCTTTTTTTTTCACTTTTAAATAAATAAATAAAAAAATAATATTAAATAATTACCAATGTATTCACTCTCATTTCAAAGTCCTCACGGTTATGCATGGGTGAATTACTTGGAATTTGTTATGTGCTTCCATGCTCATTTAAAAGTCCTCACGGTTATGCATGTATGGAACGCATATCAAAAGTTGATTTTTAAAATAAACAAGTTGATTCTAATCCCATTTAAAAGTCCTCACGGTTATGCGTGGTTAGAAGATACTTAAATTCATTTTTTTAATAAAATTGGAATACTACTAATCTCATTTAAAAGTCCTAACAGTTATGCATGGTTAGTAGATATTCAAATTCCTGATATAAATATACCACAAATAGACATAACTATATGGTTTTATATAATGACATTTCCATCATTCTAAACGTGGAATATGCGCCTAAACAAAATATTTATGATTTTTTGTTTGATTTTTTTTAAATTTAATATTTATATTCGACTGAGTCTTAATATTAGATCAATATCGATCACTTTATCTCTATTTTCCCTAACACTATTATTCTTTTGCTGATAACAAAAGGGGGAGAGAAAAGTTAAGATTTTAGCAAATAAAATTCATATATTTGCATATGCATATAGATTCATTTGCATATTTTTATTCTCAATGCATATATGTAGGGGGAGTATTGTATAGATAGGAAGCATTTAAATAGGGGGAGCAAATTGAACGATCAAATACATTTAATACATTCAAAATCTTAAATATATGTTTGCTATCATCAAAAGGGGGAGATTGTTGAATATGCGCTCTGCGCTTATATGATTTTTGTTTGACGATAATAAACATATATACATTCGTTTAAATGTATTTGTTAACAAACTATTTTGTTTTCACAGATTAAATAAATATTTGTTGAATAAATTAAATAACAAAGAATTTGAATTCAAACGAATATTTTATTCAAACAAATATTTATTACAACTTTGAATAGTACATTTTCAAGCTCCCACTATAACTATACAACTTTGATCACATTTCATATTTACAGTTCACCTCACTACATATCACTCACACTCGTATTTATCTTCAACTTCCTTCCAGTTTGAATCCAGCATCTGAGCAATCTGCAAAAATATTCACTAACGCAGTAAAATTGAAAAAGAAATATTTTTGCAATTCAAAAATAAAAGATGATTTTGAAACATTGTTTGCCTCAGTTATTTGGGTTGTTCGTCATCATTTTTGGTTGTATCTGTGCATATCAGCATTTTATCAGGGACAGGTTGTACATAAGTGGCTGCAGTACACACGTATACATTTGTACACGTGTGCACTGCCCTGCCAACTCGTGTGCACAAATCAAACAAAAGCACTGCTAACGTTTCAGCACAAGGTCAAACCCAAATAACACACGGGTTCAACTCAAGGCAACTTGAAGAATACAAGGACAAATAATCAAACTGCAACAAAATTTCTGAATGGAGGCAATGAAACAAAGACACAGCAGTGTCAAGTGAAACAGTGGATAAGCCAAGACTGTCAAATAACCAGAAGTGTGCTCAAAGCAAAACTAGTTCCAACAAAGAATCAAGTCTCGACCAAACTAGTGCATGCAACATGGTGTACAAGCTCAATGAAGATTGCAGCAAAATTCAGCAATTCAAATAACCCAGTGACCGTCCAAACCAGTACAAACATAAACATGTGCAGACCACAGAACACAATGCCTAAGTATACAATAAAACAAGGCTCAAAACAAAAGTGCACAAGTAACATGACAGCAGACCAGAGTAATACAGTATGCACAAAGGCATAGCAAGTGCCACAAGATACAGTAATGCAACAGTAACCAACCAGAAGTTCAAGGCAAAAGTGATATGCACAACTAAACCAACATGGAATTATACAAGAACCAGTTGAGATGAACAATGCAAGGAGCATGGTACAATGCAAACTACAATATCTACAACAAACAACTCAGTGAAGCAAAATATACACAAGTGCAGATGAACAGATACCGCCGAAGTCAATGAAGCCAAGGCAAACTGAAGTACACAAATGCAACAATGAAACAAGACACAGTACTGATGCAAGTGCAAACCAGAATGAAGTACACAAGCACTTAAACAAAGATGGCCAGAGCAAAAGTTCACGAGTGCAACACAACATCAGTAACAACATAAAGCAGTGCAACTACATGCGCAGTAAAGATGGCCAGAGACGAAGCTCACAGGGATGAACACAGTGACGGCCGAGAGATGCAGTCAAGTCAAAATGCCGAAGCCCAAATAATGTCATCAGAAATTCACAAAATCAAAATATATAACCAATTCAAAGCCGCAAGTCAAAAGCGTGGTAGCAAACGTAATTGACCAAGTCACGAATCAACAACGTGACTATCAAGCAAAGAAAGTATATTCATATGAACAAGTCAGAAAACATCTCAAGCATCAATACAAGATCAAGTGGTCAGAGCAAGTAAATTGACGAATTCAAATATATTTTGACGAACGTAATTCAAGGAATTCGTACGCATATAAAAGCCCAATCATCATCGGCAATCAAATCATTGAATTCCAAAAAGCGTAAAATCAGTAAAAGTAAAAGCATACAATTACATACCGAAGAAGGAATTCGATTAACGAAGCAGCCGTGGTGAGCGAAACAAAGAGCATCGAAGTCGAACAGTATCAAAGGTCGGCGCTTCAATTTGCAAGAATCCTAATTTGGATCGAAAGGACGAAAAGCCCTAATTTAGCTTCAAAGAGGAATGGCCGCCATCTCCATTTTTCACGAACGAAGGAAATAAAAGAGACTGGTTGAATTACTAAAGAGGGCCGGCCTTATTCCTCTAAAAAGACTTCTATTTTATTAAGGGTTTTTAATAGTGTTTTATTTTTAAATTGCTTTTATCTTGTATTTTCTTTTAAACCGTTTAATTTTTCTAGTCGTGTGACTAGGGTACAAACTACGTGTCGTAGTTTGGGAATTCGCAACTCGGTGGTTGAGTTGTGGCCAGGGTTTTGAGCGTAGAGTTAGGATAGTCAATAGCGGGTATAGTGAGTTTACGTGTGTAAGCGAGGGACTTTCTAATTTCTAGTAGAAACCTTGGAGGCAGCACATAGGCAGGGTTTTTCCGAAGCTGGGTAAATTCTGTGTTGTTCTGTTCTGCATTTTATTATTCTGCTATTTATTTCCGTGCTGGTAATATTCTGTGATCTGTGTTAATATTAGTTTATAAGCTTCCGTAATTAATTTTTATAATTAACACTATCACCCTATTCACCCCCCTCTAGAGTGAAATCGATCCTACACAACAAAATCAGAATTTACATTTTTTTCAGGCAGATAAACAATTGCTATAATAGTAGTAGATACGGTCCTCAACTCCGTCCTCGTCTTCAAAAATAAGTGTCTTCGCTAAACTGAAATACTCGGTCTGACCCAAGCGTAAAGCAAAACAAAAACATTCAAGTCAGGACTAAGATTCTTATGTAAGTAAGTCAACCCAAGTGAAATGTACGGATAACTCAATAACTGAAATGCTTGGGTTTAAATAAACACCATCTTTCGCACTATAAATCGGTGCAGTTCAAATACCTACTTTATGTTCATTTCCAATCGATTCATTATTAAATCCAACTTCAGATTTCAATTTTTCTCTTAAAGCTATTAAGTTATAATCAAACATGTTTAAATATAAAAATTCAACTAAAACATTCATTAAATCAATTAAATTTCAATTTCATAATTTCAAGTTCAAACATAAATTTAAAACTATAATATTCCATTTTTATTTCTAAATCGATTTATTTAAATCCAAAGTGGTTTTATATTGAGTATAGATCATTTCAATCCAAAGTTATTTTGCTAACTATAAGGGAACTTGAAGTGTGAGAACAATAATAACATACATAACATAACATGTCACTGACCAACATGCATGCATAATTAACAATTTAATATATACATATGCAAAACTAACATATCACGTGGGTCACATATCGTTAACAACATAAGTGAATATTTCAAATTCTGACATGTCATACACTAACATAACATATAAACATATAACATGACATATATACAAGGAACTTGCAAGGTAATTTACAATAAAATAACATGGCATATCATTTTCCCCAAACATAACACATTATTTCCACATAGCATATGTGACATATTATTAAATGAAAATAAGGGACATATCCCTAGAATCAAACTTAATACACAAAACATCCTCCCCAAAAAAAGACATAAATTGCATCCTTATTTTCAAATACTTCAAATTTCTTTCCTAAAATACCCCTTTATTCCATTGCATTCTTCATACGTGCATGTTATTCTCACGTGCATAATTAAATTTTGCACCTCATTTAATTATCAATGTTTAAAACACAATAACTTTTTGTAGAAACGATGGATCAACAAACCGTTTTCACCATTAAATCATAAATTTTATTATCTTTCTAATGAGTAGCATTATGCATATGTAAAAATAACATATGGTATGATTTCAGACAATTATGCAACTACAAGCAATAATTGCAGACAATTTGCAATTATACGCAATAATTATAGAAAAGTCTACAAGTATGCGCAATAATTGCAGAAATGTCTGCAATTATATGGTATAATTGCAGACATTCAGCACTGATATGCAATAATTGCAGAAATGCTTGCAATTATACGCAATAATTGCATAAATGTCTGCAATTATATGGTATAGTCGCAGAGATCCAGCAATTATATGCAATAATTGTATAAGTGTCTACAATTATTGCAAAAATGTCTATAATAATAGAAGAAATGTCTACAATTAATACGGTATAATTGCAGAAATGTTTGCAATTATACGATATGATTGCAGAAAATTCTGTGATTACTTGCAATAATTGCAGGGTTTTCTACAATTATTCGACATAAAGTATGCAGTTATATGAAATAATTGCATAAATGTCTACAATTATTTCATATAATTGCATAAAAGTTTGCAATTATGTAGAATAATTGCTGACATTTGAAGAAAAATCGATGATGTTAAAAAGTTGCAGAATCTTTGCAATTATATAGAATAATTGCAGCCTTACTACAAATATGGTTTTTTGGTATCAACAATGGATCTCACTTTAAATATAATATTTTTTTTGATTTTTTGGTAAAAACGGTATGTTGATCCGATATTTCTACAGAAAGTTATACACGTTTGAAATATTAAAAACGTAAAGGGTTTTTGGGACTTTTTGTGCACGTGGATTTGAAAACAGGGACTGGAAATGTAAATTTAATTTGGGGCGGATGTTTATTCTATTTTGAAACTTAGTAGGGATGTGAGCCAAATTATCCCTATTATTAACATAGCATGTGTAACATATGATTTTATTAACTAACACATTTTTTCAACATAGCATATGTGACGCATTTCAACATGGCATATAAAAAAAATTTCTAACACAACACATTCTTTTTTACATATCATATGTGACATATTTAATATGCATATGTGACAACTAATGAAGTCAACATAACATACTATTTGTGACATATAAAACAACATGTGCATGTGAATGTTATAATACAAATTCAAGGGAACATAACAACATATATAACATATTCCTATTTAAATCAAACATTTCTCATAACATTTCAAATGATGTTTATTTACCAAACAATAAAATTTTTAATCGTGAGTAATTGCTCACCTTTCGAGGTTAGAGAGTTTTGGACAACACAAATAGATATATCTTAGTTGAAATCCAAACACGACAAGTTAATCAATCCCATCCATAGCAATAATCCAATAGCAAAGCAAAGTACGACAACGCAAATCGAACAAACTGAGTTTTCTTCTTCTTTTTTTAGAGAGATGAAACAAGGGAGGAGGGATGGAGTTTGAAAAGAGAAGGGATGGAGTTTAGAGTTTGTGAATTTGTGGATTTATGAATTTTGGAGTTTTTGTAGTTGAAGAAGGAGAAAGTGTGAGAAAAAAGCTTCAGATAGAGTAATGAGAAACAATTTGTACATACTTTGGTTTTGTTCCCTAGTGGGAAAATGAAATGTCAACAAGCAGGAAAGTGAGAAGGTATCAAAAGAATACAAAAATACAGTAAGCTTTTCAAAGAAACGACGTGGTTATTTTCTTAACAAATATGAATATTAATAGGCTAGCATGAATGATGCATGTGTATTAAATATGAATTGTTAACGGATGAATTAGTGCAGGAAGAAGTTATGAAAAAGAATGAATGCTAAAATTTGTAACGTGTAAAAATAAATGCTTAGATGCAAATACAAGAGGTATTTAAGAATTAGGTCGATAAAAGTACGTGAGAGAGTGTATAGCTAATAATAGGAATGGAAAATGAATATACAGAGAATAAATGAAAGTTTAATGAAATAAAGAGAGAGGTTTTGTTTTTTTTGAATAGTTGAAATGTGAAAGTGAACAAGGCAGAATGAGATAGTTGTTAGAAAAAAAATAGAATATGAAACATGCATGAATATGAATTCATGATGAACAACGCCTTTCATACTTCAAAATGAATATAATGCCACATTAATCCAATAAGGAAATGTATTTCAATTCAGTTAATTTCATTAACCCTAAATCAACTAAAATTTACGTCTATTTAAAAGTTTTATTAACATACAATAAATAAATTTTGAACACACCAACCAATGTAACGGGGACCACCACTACATAAAATAAAAGGCGAACCATGATTTCAAATTCAAATCAAAGTCGGCGTTTTTCTCAACGCATAATCATGAACATAAAATATTTAATTTGTTCTATTTACGATTAGCATTAAAATTACCTCTATATTGCCAAAGCTACTATTTATCGACCGTAAAATGTTGCTTCAATATTCAATTTTTTCTCTTTTTATAAATTTACACTTACTTTAAAAACAATAACATTATTTTTTTTCATTAAAACATCCTTTTATTTTAACAATAGCGTACGTTTCTTTCGTTAAATCCATTAGTTATTGTTAATGTATTTTTTTTGCCTCTTTAATACTGAAAGATTCCAAAACGACATAATTGTAATTAATTTCAAAATTATATGTGTCGCCCCACCTTTATACTCACAATAACAAAGGTTATTAGAAGGAATAACGTCTCCTATTGCGAAGAATAAGGCTAGTTAGAAGCGATCATCTATAGTCTTTCCTTAACTATCTATTGAATACATCGACAATTGCCATACCAAGCGGATCGACATATCCAATAAATACTTAATTTAAAACCATAGGTGGCTGGAGGATCTATTAGAACGAAATATAACAACTCAAATGTAATACACATCAAAGAACAGCCAATCATCACATAAACATATATAGATACATAACAAAGTATACAAAATGATACCTGTCAAGTGGTATAGCAAACCATAATATACAGACGAGTCAAAAGAATACATATCAGAGTTACAACCCAAAAAGGACTACACAAGAAGTTATGACAAAAAGAAGCTAGCAGAATAGTCCATGCGGAAGCAAAAGAGGCTAAGTCCAAATGCACCTAACCTGAAACATCTCGGTCTGACCCGAGTATAAAATACACGGGTCAGTCTAGCTAAACAAATTAGTTAGGTAAACTGAACAATAATGAAACTGCTAGTTCATAAAGTATAACAAATATCTTTAAAGGAGATAACTCAATCATCTAACATAAGACGAATCAAACAAACCTCATGTCATCGGCAGCTCAAATAAACAATGGATATGAATATCCTAAATCAAACCAAGAAGGCAAATAACAAAACCAATGATGGTAATACAAGTTTCACAAGGTAACCGCTATGTATATCATGTGGCTCAAAAAGACCAACACCGAAGGGCGATACCTACAGAATATAAATATCAATGAAACAATCGAAAATGCACGTGCACAGTACTGCTAAAAGAAACCAACCCAAGTATCTCTCGAGCGGTGGTGAAGAAACCACTCCAAAAACGGTACGAGAGGCAACACCCCAATATCTATCGAGCAGTGGCAAAGAAACCACTCCAAAAGCGATAATATAGGGCAACAAACAATCCCAAATATCTCTCAAGCTGGGGCAAAGGACCAACTCCAATAGCGATATTAAAGGCAACAAACAATCCGAAATATCACTCGAGCTGGGGCAAAGGACCAACTCCAAAAGCGATATTAAAGGCAACAAACAAATCCCAAATATCACTCGAGCAGGGGCAAAGGACCAACCCCAAAAGCGATATTAAAGGCAACAAACAATCCAAATATCACTCGAGCGGGGGCAAAGGACCAACTCCAAAAGCGATATTAAAGGCAACAAAAAATCCCAAATATCACTCGAGCGAGGGAAAAGGACCGACTCCAAAAGCGATATTAAAGGCAACAAACGTAGGCAAAAGCCCGAAGGCACATGTGTCACAAACTCCCAGAGTGGAACCCGAAAAGTTTTAACGTGAGTCCCATAACCACCCGTTCGCACTAAACGGTTTACTATCCGTTAGTCAATTTCACACTCAAAGCAGTACAAAGTTTACCTCATCTCATCGGTAACCCACACCCAAAGGTCAAAACGTTCAAATGAATAGATTGGGAATTAACTGAAAAGATGAACGCACGTGTTCATTGCACGCGTTTTATCTAATCATTTAATTCTCCTCCCACTTCACTCGGAGGGCGAAGTTGTGTGTGTGTCTTAAATAGAATTTATAAACTGGAGAAGCGAGCTTTTAATACGATTTGAAGAGATCATTTATAAAAACCCATGAATGGAGTCAAAAAGAAGTCATCAAAGCCAAATATGCAATAACAACCACTTGGAATCAGCACGCACCGATGAAATTTGGAAAACCAAGCAAAGTAGGAAAATTGGCAAAAGACAGCAGATTCAGACGTCTGAAATAAGTGGTTCAGACGTCCGAATCTGAAAATTAAAAGTTTTCCTTAACATAATTTAGACGTCTGAACCATATATTTCAGACGTATGAAAATGGCTTTTTGAGCCTATTTTCTTTCTGGTTGCAATCGAACCAATTCAGACGTCTGGAAGATTTGATTCAGACGTCTGAATACCGGGGAAAGAAAATTCCCAGTATAATATTTAGACGTCTAAAAAGGAGGATTCAGACATCTGAAACCTGTTTCTCAGGTATTTTCTGAACCTAGGCCATTGATGGCCAAAACAAATCGAATGCGATCGGATGAGCAATGATTATGGGGGCTTACGTCAAATGACTATCCAACCATAACGACTCACCCAAACACTCCGAACGTCATAAACATCAACCATATGAGGATTTCATAAATTTGGCTTCAAAAATCATAAATTGGAAATTTCACCGAATCAATCCAAATCGAAAGCGAATGAACATGTGAATATGTTAGGAATTCATTCCTAACTATCCAAGGTAGTTGTAGACATAGATGTGAGATAAAAATCTCACCTTTAAACCCAAAACAATGGATAAGAAGCTCAAATGCAAAGAAAAGACCAACCACTCTCCACTTCAACTCTACAAGCTTCAATCTAGGATCAAAACAAGTATTTCCCAAATTTAGGTTTAGGAAACTTTCTGAAATTGAAGAAGGAAGGAGTTGGAGAAGATGAGAGAAGGCTTACCAATAGCTTCCCTTTGATTTTGGAGCAAGACTTTTGATTTTGCAAATGAACTAGGGCTTGGAGTTTCTTATTCTTCTTCGTTTCCCCCATTTTCGGTTGTGTTGAGCTTGAGAAATGAAAATGAGTGAATGGAGAGGAGAGCGGCTGAGTTGGTGTATAAGATGAGTTGGTTGAAACCTAAACCCAAAAGCCCACATAGCAAATAGCAAAATTCGACTTACTCCAAACATATCAATGCTTGTACTCAAAAAGATTGCAAACGACATTTTGAACTCAATGGAAGTGGTCCCGAATCCTAATTTGACCATTTACAGAAAGTAGCTTTTCGGACTATAATCCGACGAACGATGTTATATTTAAATAAAATATTTAAATATACAGTCGATAAATATGCAGGTTGTTATAGACTCCCCTCCTTAAAGAAATTGCGTCCTCGCAATTCTTAAGAAGAAAATAAAGAGTAACAACTATAAAAGCATATCAACACCAAAGCAAAGTTGAAATAAGAAGTTCACCATAAAGTGCACGAAAGGATAAGCCCGAACTTGTTTGCTCAGAGAATTCTCTGGATTCCTAAGCTCAAATAATTCGAAACACCGACGTAGTACAAACAGTACGTCAAATGAACCGAAGCTCAACAAAACGAAGTACAACGAAACATCCAATGAACTTGGTAAAAAGATCATTCCATTGGGACATCAACAAAGAAACAACCACTTGTTGCTTACAACTAAGTGCATTGGCAACACGATCCCCCTTTCGGGAATAAAAAGAATATCAAGATCATACGATGCAAGGAACTCGAGCCAACATTAAGTTCCTCATGAGAAAATAAACATTTCAAAAATTATGATTGGCGAGGAGAACAAAGTCCCTCACCCAAAAATAATGATGCCAAATACAAAAAAGCGAAAACAATAGCCGCGAGCACTAGATCTTGAGTGGCATATCTTGTCTCGATAGGCTTTAATGCTTTAAAAACATAAGTGATAGCACGTTCTCTTTTGCAAGGGAACGATATCCAAACCAATACGATTAGCATTGGAACAAAAGAAAAAGTCTTGGTTCCCTTTGGGAACCCCAAGAATAGGAGTATCGGAAAAGAGTTTTTTCAAATAATCGTCTTTCCCGAAAAGCTAAAATTTCAAAATTTACAATTATCTTTCCGAAATCAACTTTCTAGGAAAATTTTACTTTTTATAGGTTAATTTATTATGTCAAATTGTCTCATTAAAGCGTTTAGGAGATCCCTATCGATAACGTTGATCAAGCGCATCGACCAGAATTCTTATTCTTAAAGCACTAAATGGGCAATACAATCATAAAATCATCTTCTATATGATAAATATGTTTCTTAAAAACTTTTAAGAATACTCTTTGTTCGTTTTAAGAACAAAATCCAATTATACGTATAAATAAATCTTGTGAAAAAGATTTGCAAAAAAATTTAAATTGCTAATTTCCATCCAAAATCAATAAATACAAAAAAGGAGTCATCGAGATATTCGTAGAATACTCGATTCATAAAATGGATGAAATAAGCTGGACAAACTGAATGACATAATAAGTAATTCATGAGAATCATAACAAGTGCGGAATGCGGTATGCGGAGTGCTAACCTTCGCAACTCATAGCCAAATGAAAACCGGTGGCAAGGTCGAGCTGAAAAGACCTTAACACCACTCAAAAGATTGCTTAGGTGATAATCCTAAGACAAGACCAAAAATACAGGAAAATTCTCAAACTACATGAATGAGAGAAACAACACTTTTCTCATCGTGAGGGCTTAAAGAATAAATGATGCCAACAAATTGGAATCGAGATCACAAAGAAAAATAGAAACCTTCCAAAATTGATGGAGACATACCTTATCCTTGAGAAGAACCTCCAGAAGCATCTATTATATTTAGCTTGCCAGATAGAGAATTATTCGGAGCAATAGGACAAGTGGAACTACGATGGCCTTCCTTCTTATAATAGCGACAGAGGAGAGGCTTAGGACAAGCTCGAATCATATGATCAGGAGAACCACAATTGAAACACTTTCGAATGGAAGGTGTTCCAGTAGATAGAAACTAAGAATCAGATTCAACGGGCCTTTTCTTCTTGGAAGGGAAAAATTCCCGCTTATCCAATGGAGACTACTTTTTGTTGGGGTTCTTACAAACCTCAACATCATCACCACTATCACACTCCCTCTCGATGGCTTCGAGATGAAGTGCAGAATCAACCAACTCCTCAAAAGAAAGCTTAAGCTCAAGCATCAAAGATTTCTTAAGATATTTCTTAAGACCAGAGACAAACTTCAGATTCTTCTTATAAGAAGTGCTAATGAATTCAAGACCATACTTAGATAAGGCCTCGAAAGATGCAACATACTCAGAAACGGAAGGCTCCCCTTGCTTCAATTCAAGAAAGCGACGGGCCAATAAAGCTTTCTCGGATTCAGGAACGAACTTGAGTTCGAATCGTTCCCGAAACTGAGTCCAAGAAAGAGCAGACTCATCAATTTCGGCTACAAGAAGCTCGTACCAATCAAGGGAACGCTCTTGCAATAAGCTAGAAGCTACAAGAACTACATCATAATCAGAAAGATCCATTCTAGAGAAGATACGCTCGCACGTGCAAATCCAAGCTTGGGTCTCAAGAACAGACTCGAAGCCTTTAAACGGCTTTCCTCCAAGATGAGAAAAATCACTACACAGGCATGCAAAGGCAGACTTGCAAGGTGGAGACACTCGAGTAGGAGCTGGAGGCTGAGTGCTCCTAAACAACTCCATAAACTGATCGGCAGACATATAAACGCCATCCGGATGTGAGCCACTAGATTGCCCAGCACCCGAGCGTCGTCCCTTGCCTCTTCCAGCCATAAGCTGAAAGTTAAGATAAGATCAAGATTATTCCCAAGGTAGATAATTCAATATGGAATACTACGAAATTTAAATGTATTCCTAGACGTATTCCCAAACCCTATCTACCCCAAAAGCACGGAAGGAATAGATGCACGATGATTCAAAGATTTGTAACACTTATTACACTTTGATGTACCATAATATGTGCTTATGTTCTGTGTTTATCATATTTTGTTCTGAACTCAGCTTTGATACCAGCTGTGACGCCCCACCTCTATGCTCACAATAACAAAGGTTATTAGAAGGAATAACATCTACTATTGTGAAGAATAAGGCTGGTTAGGAGCAACCATCTATAGTCTTTCATTAACTATCTATTGAATACATCGACAATTGCCATACCAAGCGGATCGACATATCCAATAAATACTTAATTCAAAACCATAGGTGGCTGGAGGATCTATTAGAACGAAATATAACAACTCAAATGTAATACACGTCACAGAACAATAGATCATCACATACACATATATAGATACATAACAGAGTATACAAAATGATACATGTCAAGTGGTATAGCAAACCATAATATACTGACGAGTCAAAAGAATACATATCAGAGTTACAACCCAAAAAGGACTGCACAAGAAGTTATGACAAAAGGAAGCTAGCGGAATAGTCCATGAGGAAGCAAAAGAGCCTAAGTCCAAATGCACCTAACCTGAAACATCTCGGTCTGACCCGAGTATAAAATACATTGGTCAGTCTAGCAAAACAAATCAGTTAGGTAAACTGAACAATAATGAACCTGAAAGTTCACAAAGTATAACAAATATCTCTAAAGGAGATAACTCAATCATCTAATTTAAGATGAATCAAACAAACCTCATGTCATCGGCAGCTCAAATAAACAATGGATATGGAAATCCCAAATCAAGGCAAGATGGCAAATAACAAATACGAGTGAAGGTAATACAAGTTCCACAAGGTAACCGCTATGTATATCGTGTGGCTCAAAAAGACCAACACCGAAGGGCGATACCTAGGGAATATAAATATCAATGAAACAACAGAAAATGCAAGTGCATAGTACTGGTAAAAGAAACCAACCCAAGTATCTCTCGAGCGGTGGTGAAGAAACCACTCCAAAAGCGATACAAAAGGCAACACCCCAATATCCCTCGAGCGGTGGCGAAGAAACCACTCCAAAAGCGATACTATAGGGCAACAAGCAATCCCAAATATCTCTTGAGCTGGGGCAAAGGACCAACTCAAAAATCAATAGTAAAGGCAACAAACAATCCCAAATATCTCTCAAGCTGGGGCAAAGGACCAACTCCAAAAGTGATATTAAAGGCAATAAGAAAATCCCAAATATCACTCGAGCGGGGGCAAAGGACCAACTCCAAAAGCGATATTAAAGGCAACAAACAATCCCAAATATCACTCGAGCGGGGGCAAAGGACCAACTCCAAAAGCGATATTAAAGGCAACAAACAATACCAAATATCACTCGAGCGAGGGCAAAGGACCGACTCCCAAATCGATATTAATGGCAACAAACGAAGGCAAAAGCACGAAGGCACATGTGTCATAAACTCCTAGAGAGGAACCCAAAAAGTGTTAACATAAGTCCCATAACCACCCGTTCGCACTAAATGGTTTACTATCCGTTAGTCATTTTCACACTCAAAGCAGTACAAAGTTTACCTCATCTCATCGGTAACCCAGACCCAAAGGGAAAAACGTTCAAACGAATAGATTGGGAATAAGCTGAAAAGATGAACGCACATGTTCATTGCATGCGTTTTATCTAATCGTTTAATTATCCTCCCACTTCGCTCGGAGTGCCAAGTTGTGTGTGTGTTTTAAATAGAATTTATGAATGAAGTCAAAAAGAAGTCATCAAAGCCAAATATGCAATAACAACAACTTGGAATCAACACGCATCGATTAAATTTGGAAAACCAAGAAAAGTAGGCAAATTGGCAAAAGACAGCAGATTCAGACGTCTGAAATAAGTAGTTCAGACATCTGAATCTGGAAAATTAAAAGTTTTCCAGAACATAATTCAGACGTCTGAACCATATATTTCAGACGTCTGAAAATGGATTTTTAAGCCTATTTTCTTTCTGGTTGCAATCAAACCAATTCAGACGTCTGGAAGCTTTGATTCAGACGTCTGAATACTAGGGAAATAAAACTCCCAGTATAATATTCAGACGTCTGAAAACGAGGATTCAGACGTCTGAAACCCGTTTCTCAGGTATTTCCTAAACCTAGACCATTGATGGTCAAAACGAATCGAATGCGATTGGATGAGCGATGATTACGGGGGCTTACGTGAAACGACTACCCAACCTTAAAGACTCACCCAAACACTCCGAACAACATAAACATCAACCATATAAGGATTCATAGATTTGGCTTCAAAAATCTTAAATTGGCAATTTCACCGAATCAATCCAAATCGAAAGCAAATGATCATGTAAATATGTTAGAAATTCATTCCTAACAATTCAAGATAATTGTAGACATAAATGTGAGATAAAAGATCTCACCTTTAAACCCAAAACAACGGATGAGAAGCCCAAATGGAATGAAAAGACCAACCACTCTCCACTTCAACTCTACAAGCTCAATCTAGGATTAAAACAAGTATTTTCAAATTTAGGTTTAGGAAACTTTCTGAAATTGAAGAAGGAAAGAGTTGGAGAAGATGAAGAGAAGGCTTACCAATAGCTTCTCTTCGATTTTGGAGCAAGACTTTGGATTTTGCAAATGAACTAGGGCTTGGAGTTTCTAATTCTTCTTTCACAAATTTTCAGTTGTGTTGAGCTTGAGAAATGAAAATGAGTGAATGGAGAGGAGAGGGGCTGAGTTGGTGTATAAGATGAGTTGGGTGAAACCCAAACCAAAAGCCCACTTAGCAAATAGAAAAATTCGACATAATCCAAACATATCGAAGCTTATACTCAAAAAGATCGCAAACGACAATTTGAACTCAATGGAAGTGGTCTCGCGTCCTAATTCGACCGTTTGCAGAAAGTAGCTTTTCAGACTATAATATGACGAACGATGTTATATTTAAATAAAATATTTAAATGTACAATCGATAAATATGCGGGTTGTTACATTATACTTTAAAGCGGATCCAAACAAACGTACATTTCTTTCATTAAATGTTGTTAATTTCAGTTAAGTTCTCTTTCCCTTTTATTGAAAGATTCCAAATCAGATTAAGGCAACAAATTTCAACATTAAATTTTAAAACGGAACATAATTAATGGATAGATAATTAAAACAATTGAAATCTTTTTACAGTAACTTAAATACATTTATAGAATTGTTGTTTACACATAAGATAACTAAAACAATTGAATTCTTTTTACAGTAGCTTAAATACATTTATAGAACTGTTGTTTACATAAAAGATAATTAAAACAATTGAAGTCTTGTTTTACAGTAACTTAAATACATTTATAGAATTGTTGTTTACATATAAGATTTATAAATTAACTTGCTTAAATAGTTACTGATGACATACAAACAACAAAAATTAAATTTAGATTTAATTATTTAGTCATTAATAACTCAATTTTTTCTCTCACAGTATTTTAATTCTAAAATATAATTGAATTTAATAGTTTTTAATTATCAATATTTACGAGTTGTTACACTCTCCCCCACTCAAAATTTTTCGTCCTCGAAAAGAAACTAGAAGGAACTAAGAAACTAGATATAATTTTATTCAAATTACTCAATTTATAAACACTTTAAATTTTACATCATTAGGTATTTTAAATAAAATATATCAACTTGTAAACAATAAAATCTTTCATATTCAAGTTTGATAATAATTTCAAAATATTTTCACTTTCGCAAAAATTCTAAGTCTTAAATTCATGAAAAATTTCGGCAGAGTCTCCTTTGTACGGAGAGGTCCGAAAAAATAATAATATCAATAATTACAATATATATAAATCATATTTCAGTAATAAAACAACCCAGACCATGGGAAAACAATATAATATCGCTATAAAACTGTAATTCAAAAACGTACATATTTGTCGGGTAAACAAACTTTATTTATGAAACCAAAAGTAGTAACTATTGCTTCCATAACCCTGTATTTCACTATATAATCCAAAATAGTGAGAATTATGTACAAGAGAAAAATTTAGTTGTTTCAATTTGCAACAAAAGCAAATTAGTATAAAACATAGTCAAACAAACAATACAACCATTTGTGCAACTAAAACCAATGGTTTTTTTAGTTCAGGAACTTTTAATCGTGCAAGGTGATAAATAAACTGTCAAGTGTACCCTACGCATAACAGTCTGGGATAATTTCTAAATAGACAATCCATACAAACTTAAATAACTAGAAGTATCTTTTTTTCCAAATATCCCATAAACCAAAACAACCAAGAATTTCGACACACTATTTAAGTTTATTCAATTGGTTTCTTTTCACATTATTATTTACTTTTTTTTATTTCCATTCAATCATACAGTGTCCCTTTTATTTTTATTTCATGTACTTACACAAATGTTTCACATTTATTATCTAAAATATTTTATTGCAGTTTATTCAATGAAATATTTTTAAAGTATTACATACATTTTATTGCAGTTTATTTCACATTATTCTTACGTTTATACCATTTCTTATACATAAAAATACTTATTTATAGAAATAATTTCATTAAACACTTCCATTACATAAGTTTTACTTGTAAAAAATTCTATTACATATTCCAATTTAACGTTTAAACTTTTTAAACATACAGGTAAGTTATATATATGTTTATAGAATGTAATTGAATGTTACACAAGTTCATCTTATTCATTTTAGTTAACAAAATCTTCAATATTTCATTATCTTCTGATTTACAAGTTACAAATTTCCAATTTCTTATAAAATCGAATTGGAATGGATTTATATAAATAAAGTTGATGTGTCAACTTTTGTAAATCAAGAAAATATAGGGGTTTTAGACATTGAACTACCTATATAAAGTTAGTTTAAAAATTTAATTTTTTAGATAAATAAAATTTTAGTTTTAATTAGATAAATAAATGGAAATTTATTTTCTGATCTTTTTGGAATCTTAATAAACTGTAAATGGTCATACAAGGTTTAAAATCAAGGGAACAAGCCAGTTGGAATGGATTGCAAACAGTAAAAGCAAAGGTGAGTAAATCTCACTCTGTGTGATTTTTATTTAGATTTAAATGGTTGAATTTAAATAATTGGTTGAATGATTGAATTGATTGAATGTGTACTGATGATCTGGTGACATTGGTTTTGGTCGGTTCTCGAGTTAATTATTGTTTGACTCGAAGCAATTGGATTTAAACGGTTTTAAACTTAAATCATAAATAAAAAATGGTTCATTTTAAAGTTAATAAGGGTTTAATGATTGGTGATTCATTAAATAGGTAGGATAATTTAAAATGATAACTAAGTAATTAAATTAATTAATGATTTAGGTTAATTAATTAAGTTTAAATTAATTTAGAATGATCATTGGATGGTTTAATAAGTAATTACTTAATGCAATTAATGAAATATAATTACTTTGTGTAATTAATCAAGAGATAAATTCAGATAATTAATTAAGGAGAATTAATTTATTTAATAAAGTAAATAAAAAGGTAGATAATTTTAGGTGGAGATAAACCAAATATGATTTATAATGTGGTTTAATTAATGTAATTGATTTAGATTAGAAAAAAAGTTTAAAATATAAATAGAAATCATTAATTTATATAATTAATGATGTAATTAAAGATTGATAAATTAAAATTTATTAATCCATAATAAGTGACTTATGAGAAATTAATTAATATAAGTAATTAAGGATTAATGTAATTAATATAGTTAATTAATTTATGAAGTAATTAAGATTACTTATTAATTTTGGTTAAGAATAATTAATATCGTGAAATTAATTAAACATAATTGCTTGAATGTAATTGTAAAATAATTAATGCAGGGTCATTAATTAAGATGAATAATGAAGGATTGACTAATTAATTGATTTGGAAATTAATTATTGTTAAATGAAAGAATCTAAGTGATCGAGGTTAGAAATTCAATTAGAATCAATTGGATTAATTTGGAAGTGATCAAATTTTCTTATGGATGATTGAATGGTATTAAATGGTTTGAATGAGTTGACATCTCTGATATGAAATGTTGTGTACTTCATTTGGATAACTTGGGTTAGGATGACATGTGACTCGAAGAGACCGCGATCGGGTATTATAAGATACCCAAAACCACTTCGAATTTTTATAGATTGATATTTGAAGTCTATTGGCTGGAATGAAGTGGTTTGAAGGAATTCGATTATTTAAATCTAAATTCTGGTACTTATAAATGGATGTGTGGAATAAGTGATGTCTATAATAAATTATGGCTTTGTAAATTGATATGAGTTACCCCGGGTTTTATATAAGTTGTTGCTTTGGTATTCCATGTTAGTTCGGTTTACTCACGCCGGTTTCCAGCCTGACCCGGGTGTTACTTTGGTGTAATGCTCGAGTCACCGAGTATTACAGATTTTCAGGTAGGTACGTTCTGGAACTCAGGAGGCGAGCTGGATGGCAAGAGCGCGTAGAGTATTTCCGCTGCATTTATATTGTTGTATATCTGTGACATGATGGCTGTGTATATTCAGTGTCTGTATATATATATGTAGCTCTGATGTATTCAAATGAAATTGATAGATATAGTATTCTTTGTAAACCGTTATTATTTATTATTATATTTTATTCGCTGCAAATGTGAGATGTTGATGTTTCTGATCTTCTTCTTCTTCTATCTCTTTCTTCTTTTTCATAACTATCTAGAATATTTGAGATCGGGTTTGCTATATTGCAGCATGATAGGGGGTCTCCCTTTGCGTTAGGTGGCGAACGGGAGACTCTTACCCCTACATGTCCCCGAGGGTAGTATAAGGCCTTTTTGGGGTTGGTTGGGAGTCGAGAGGCTGGCCGTAAAAGCAAACCGGAGGTATCACTGTGAGCCACGGCGGGGCTGGGATTGTTGAAAAGCCTACCGGTCGAGTGAGCCGCTACCGATGGTTGAGAAGCCTAGGTCGTTACAGTTGGTATCAGATCTGAAAGGTTAAGCGAGAACCTTGGCTCTGGTGGGGATTACTCATTAAATGGAGTCCGTAGTACTCTAGAATGAGTTGAATATATGTATGTATGTATGTATGTATATATGTATGTATATATGTATGTATATATATATATATATATATGAGAGAGCGTACTTGTTATTTTCTTATATAAAGGTTTTAAATGATTTTATATAAAAGTATATTTTGATATATAAAGCATATTTCTCTCTAATAAATATTAAGGTGATTGGTTGTTAAATCATTGGAATTAAATTAAGCAGTAATATAATACAATCAAACTGAAATTTTGAATTGGAATTAAATTAAGTGGTAACAGAAATACAAACAAATTAAAATTAAATTGATTGAAAATGAAATTCTAGAAATTGAGCTCAGAAATTAAGTTGTTAAAACATTAAATAAAGGTAAGTTTGAAATGGATTCAAACTGAAATTTAATCTTAAATTTATAGAAGTAAGAATAATATAAAAAGGAATTGGTATCTAGATATGATAACCTTGTGTATTATTATAAATAGTTATTGTGTTTAATAATGATATATTTGTTATTAAGTAAGCCAAATGAAGTAAATTTATAAGATGAGTATAACCTCTAAATTAAAGTAGGTTTTAAAATTGTGAAGTTTTAAAACCTAGGTCTAGAAACAATCAAATGTTTCAAAGAGTTAAAGAAAATAACAAATAATATAATTCTGACTATTTTGAATATAGTCTTATTTTAAAACAAGAAACGTTTGGAAGATTTTTAAAGGATTTGTTTTGAAATTAAAACTAAGGGTGGTTTAAAGTTTGAAGGTAACCTGGTGTGTAAAGGAAATAAATATGAAATTAACTCTAAGATTTAGTTTTGAAATTTCTTTGGAATGCGATGTGAAACCCAAGTGAAGCAAGTTCTAAACTTAAGTGGAACGGGTATTAATCTGAAGGTTTAAAATTTTGATTGCGAATTGGGATTAATTCAAACAGAAATTGAAATGATTTGAAATTGAAGTGGATTCAATTTGAAATTAGTCCAAAGTTATTTGAATAATTTGGAACTGTAAATAAAGTTGAATAAGTAAGAATCAAATGGAATTTGATTTGAAGTTGGAATGAAATTGAGAATTAATTCAACTTGAATTGGGAATAAATCAAGTCCAATGGAAATTGGAGTTATTGGAATTGGGTCAATTTAAATGGGAGTGGAAACTTAAATTGAATTGATGGGAAAGTGAACAGTTTTGACTCTGGACTATTTTCAATATAAATTGTTTTAATATAAACTTATTTTTCCAAGTTATTAAATATATACAATTTAAAGCCAAATTATTTTATACTTGTTTTACAATTTTTTTTGGGAACTATTTAACAAATTTTCAACTGTTTTATTAATTAATTACTAATTTACGACTATTTTGTAGTTATCTAAATTTTTTGAGACTATTCAATTATTTTCCAACTATTTTACAAGTAGTTAACTATTTTACAACTATTTTGCAAACTAATAATTATTTTTCAATTACTTATAATTTTTTTTTAAATTTTCAAGCTATTTTCTAAGTATAAACTGGTCGGAGTTCAAACTGTTATTGATTAAATACCCAACTGAGATAAGAATTGAAGTGATAATTCAATGGAATTGAAGCAATTGTGAATATGTGGATAGAAATTTAAGGAAATGTGAATAGAAAGGAAATTGATTTAGTTAATAATCAATGAAGATAAATACGTAGGATGTACGTATATTATTCTATTCGCATAGTGATTTGATCCAGATTCGAGCACAGAATTTCGAGATAGTTGTATCAATCCGAGTTGGGATTTGTAACAACCCGCATATTTATCGAGCTTGTATTTAAATATTTTATTTAAATATTAACTCGTTAATCGGATTTTGGTTCGAAAAGTTCCTTTTTGCAAACGGTCAAATTAGGACTCGGGACCACTTCCATTGAGTTCGAAATGCCGTTTACAACTTTTTTAAGTATAAGCATCGATAGGTTTGGAGTTAGTGAAATTTCTCTAACTTTTCCCGCTTTGGACTTTGGGTTAGTTTAGCCTATTAAGCCCAAGTTCCAACCCTCTTCTCCTCACTCTTCATAAATTTCCTAACTAATCAAGCTTTGGCATTAATGGTGGAGGGAATGAGAAATTAAAATTCCAAAACTCAAATTCAATTGCAATCCATCTTCCTACTCCAAATTCAAGAAGAAGACATTGGATTCAAGCTTCCTGTGCTTAGATAGAAGAAGGATTGATTCTTGCTTGCTTAAAACTTCATTTTCATTGATATTTGGTGCAAAGGTGAGATTTTTATCTCACAATTCTAGCCTATAACTATATTGGACTATTTGGAATGATTCCCTATCATGTTTGCACGCACATTTGCATTTGGTTTGGATTGGATTGGCGAAAAACTCCAATTTTTAGCGTTTTGGTGAATTTCCTGCATTTAAGTCATTCTGCCCGGATTTGGCTCGCTCGGAGTTAGTTCGTAGGTCGCAAGGTCGCTAGGTCGTGGGTCGTTTGGGCCTAGGTCGCTCGGCATGACTCTGGGTCATCAAAATGCTTGTTTGAGTTAGGTCGCGCCTCTTTTAGGTCGCGTCTCCTTTAGGTCGCGCCTCTTTTAGGTCGCGTCTCCTTTAGGTCGCGCCTCTTTTAGGTCGTGTCTCCTTTAGGTCGTGTCTCCTTTAGGTCGCGCCTCTTTTAGGTCGCGCCTCCTTTAGGTCGCGCCTCCTTTAGGTCGCGCCTCTTTTAGGTCGCGCCTCCTTTAGGTCGCTCTCCGCTGGAACCCTTAAGTCGTTTGGCCTTAGGTCGTTGCACCATTAGGTCGTTGGAAACCACTTGATCGTATGACCTTGTTAGGTCGTTAGGCCGCGATGGCTTTAAGTTGCGCACCTATTAGGTCGTTCGCCCCTTTATGTCGTTAGGTCGCTGGACTGTTTATGTCGTTAGGTCGCGAACCCACTTAGATCGCTTAACCTTATTTTTCTCTAGGTCGCGTGGCCTTTAGACCCATAGGTCGTGAGCAGTTAGGTCGTTAGACCTAGGTTGCCTTTAGACCCTTAGGTCGTGAGCAGTTAGGTCATTAGACCTATGTTGCCTTTTTCCCCTTAGGTCGTTGGACCGATAGGTCGCTTCACCTGTGCTCACGTTAGGCCGTTCGACCCATTCATCTTTAGGTCTTTCCACTTGCCTATCTCGTAGGTCGCATTCCACCTAGGTCGCGTGAACCTATAGGTCGTTGGACCCTTAACTTTTAGGTCGTTAGACCTCATTTTGTCTTCACTAGGTCGTACCGTTTTGTCGGGGCGCTCTCCCGCACCCCGCCGGGGGCGCTGCCCCCTGGACCCCCGCGACCTGACCGGGCAGGTCGAACCCCGTAAGCGGGGGCGTTGCCCCCGCACCCCCACCTTGGGGGGTTGCCACCCCCCCGGACCCCCCCTCCGTAGGGGATCTTATCTGAAAAACATTGAGCTGATTTCCTTGGATTTTATTCACATCTCCGTATGCGATTTTTGTGACTGATTGTTTCTACACTTGCTTATGTGTTTTGTCACTTTATAATATAAAGGTTTCAATACTAGTAGTAAATATCAAAATTCTTTTAACAAACAATTTTAACTCTATTTTTAATAACAAAGCTCTTTTCTTAAACCGTTTTCCAATCTATTAGTATATACAAACCTTTACCTCACTCGGATGAGAAATCTAATTAAACGACTTAGTAAAACAAGTGGTATGAAACGCTTGCGTTCACTTCGTCGGTTAATTCTTGGACTTGTTCGATTGAACCTCTTGTGACAATTTTATTAGTGAAGATTTACAGTTTGTTCGTAAATATTTAAGTTAAGCAAGTGGTTACGGGACATGAAGCTAAACTTCTATATTTACTAGCTAAGTGTAATTGACACTTCTCGTTGACCATGACGATCATTCTGATGATTTAGACTAGCAACTGTGCGATGTCTCTTGTTGCGAGGTTAGACTAGACACCACTTGTGTGATTCCACTCACACATACCTTTTTGCTTTTTGGTTAGTCTGGACCTTAATCTGTGTGATTCCATTCACACATGTGGGGTAGCTCCCCTTGGTCTTCGGACCGTCATGTGATAGGCCTCTTTCTCTTTTCTATGATTTCTGGACTTCTTGCATTGATTTCTAGAATTTATGTCATTGACTTGTTATGAGTACAAGTTTGGGGTATGATGTCCTTTCCGAATCTTTGAGAAGATTCTTGTGATATTGATTATCTCTTATTGATTGATCTTCTGTTGATCATTATTTACATACTTATGGTGGTATGTCAATATGGATATTTTATGTTTATGCTATATCTTTTATGTTATATCATGTCATCTGATATTTATAGCTAGACTGACCCGTTTATTATTTTCTTAAATAATACTCGGGTCAGACCGAGATGTTACAGGTGCTTCTGCTTGACTTCTTTCCAGGGATTCATCACTCTGACTTTTGGCTAACTGTTTAAATTAGCAGTTTTTGTTGTATACACTTGAGATATAGACTCATAGTCGTATTCTTTTGTATAGCACGTGTTGCTATTCTTTTGTATTATCGTGGATCTTATGGACCACTACTCTGATGTACACTTTTATGTGTTAGTTATATATTCATATCTTCTTCCGCCTTTGTGATATGGATATCTGTGACTGATTTGTGTTATGATTATTTCTATGTTTGTTTTCGAAGATTATTTATAGCCACCGTGTGATAAGCAATTACATGGATGGTCGCTCCTCAACAGCCTTATTCTCCATGCTAGTTGACAGCACTACTCCGTAGTGTTCTTGGCTTGTGTGGGTATAGAGGTGGGGCGTCACAGGATTTTTCACTCGATTTTCGACGGCGAACCTGGATATGGATTGTTGGTTGGTTTTGAATATTCTCTATCATAGTTATGGCTATGCAAGAAGAATGACGGTTTCTAATCAAGAAACCAGATCTGTGTCCGCACTAGAAAGTCGGGTGGACAATACTAGTTCAGAAGTGAAATTGTGTGATCGAGTGAGCGATCGGATTGGTATGGCTTACAGATGATAAGTGTACATCGTACACTTTTGAATGAAATTGACATTGGAAAGAATAATCAAATTTGAATATTTGATTTTGAATAAAAAAAGTTATATATCTTTGTTATATAAGATAAATCTCCCCTTGTTGAATCCATTGCCGGAAGAAAAGGATTTTCAAAGTGTTTAAAGTATAAAAGGAATTTTATGCAAGTTTGAAATGATCCAAAGTTTTAAAAATTAAATATATATATATATATATATATATATATAAAGGATCATATGAGGATTTTGGGAAAAGGTTTTGGGAACCTTTGGATTTGGAAAGGCTTTTGATTTTTGGGTAAAATCAATATTGGAATTTGGAAAGCCTAGTTTGAGAACTATCGATTTTGGGATAATCGATTTTGTGTAAAGGAGCTTTGTATGAGATCATACAAAGGTGTATGATTTGAAAGATACTATATGTCTATAGTATAAAGTGTTTTGATGATGGCTCTGGGGAAAAAGGCGCTACCTTGAAATGAACTTCTCAGGAGTGCCACCTGGTGGTGCGGCCTTGAGCCCCAAGGGGGGTTCTAAAGTTGATCCTGTGAGGAGTCCGGACAAAACTAGTTCCTGAGGATTATGAGTAGTGTGTACCATAGCGAAACTCGTGTGTGCCGCTGAGAGCCAATGGTCTACTTTTGATTTTATATTGGTAGACTGTGACCTATGGTACCATAGCGAAAGTCGTGTGTGCTGTTGAGAGCCAACAGTCTGCGTTTGAATTTATATCGGTAGACTATGACCTATGTAGGAGTGGAGAAGTTTCATTTCGACAGCGAAAATCGAGGGGCGCTGATGCCTATAGTACATGGACTTTTGTTGCGATGGCAACTTAACCCTGGAATGTAACTGCGATCTGTTGTGGGTTCCATGGTGTAATCGAGGGGCATTGAGTGCCTACAGTTACATGGACTTTTGCTGCGATGGCAACGTAACCCAGGATGCAACTGCGACCATGGATGGGGGTGATGATTTCTAGAGCATTCTCACCAAAGACATTTCCTCTATTTTCAAAAACTGTTTTCGATATTTTCAATAAAATTATTTTCCAAGTATTTTCACTCGATGTTGAGAATGGGTCTACTAAGTACTTATAGATTTTCAGTCCTACGCCTGATCAACGTATGACTGAATTTCTGTGAGAACAAGGATGGACTGGTTGAGACGTCGAGTTATAAGAAGTATTTTTAAAAAATGCTATTTTAATAATATTATGTGAATTTAAAAGTATTTATAATTTTTTAAAATAAAAATGTTGTAATTTTGAAAAATGAAAGAAAATCCAAACCGGAATTATAAATTAAAATTGAACTTGGAAAAAATTTAATAAAGTGATTTTTTTGTAATAAAATCGAATATTGATTTAAAAATTGGAAGTAAGCTAATTCGCTAAATAATTCTTCAATAGTATGTTAATAAAATTTAACTCGGTTAAATAAAATGAATTGTAAGTTAATAATGGAGTTTGGAAATGAATTCGAATTTTGAATAGAATTCGACTTGGATTTGATAATGAATTAAATAAAAAGATATGTTGTAAAAATAAAAATAAAATAGAGTTGGATCGAAATAGTGATGGCTTGAATTACAAATAAAATTCAAGTGTGATATGAATAATATTTAACGAAATTTGCAAGTAAATCAAATACAAGGGAAGTGTGTCAAATGAAATGAAAGCGAATTATAATAGAAATGGTTTGAGTTGCAAACAAAACCCAGGTGAGTAGAAATAAATTGAGAATGGCTTTGTATTAATAAAATAAATTCGAAAAAGAATTAAGTAAGTGAATTAAAAATTTAAAATGGTGTGAATAAATGGGTTAATTGAATTAAATAATGAATGGATGAAGTCTGATTAAATAAAAATTAAATCAAAGTTTTAATTGGACTTGGGTTATCAGAATGAACTTAAGTTATGAGGCATATTAATTTGAAGTAAAATTAATTAAATGAAAGCTTGGTTTCGAGAAGAATGAAAGACCATTAAATTTATTTGGAAACAAAACAAATGATATTAATATAAACATTGAATGCTGTAAAGCTCAATGAAATAGTTTTAAAATGAAACCAATGCAGAGGTGAAATGATGCATATGTGTGGTTGGTGAATAAATTAGAAATGAAATGGAATTAAGTACAGAATGAGTTAAAATTAATTTGAAGTAGTTATAAACTAAAATAGATACTCTGTTAAATGAATATCGTCGAATTTGCATAAAATAGTTGTCGTTGATGTAAACAAAAGTAATTAAAATTCTATGAATTAATAGAAACAAATAAAAATTGATTTTAAATCAATTGAATTGAATATGAGCTTGTTTGGATTAAAAATTAATTGAAGGTAAGCAATTGAGTTGTAAACTAATACAATTGAACGGAAAGGTATATGTTTGGTTGAAAGAAATTGAATTAGTGTTGAAATCATATCAATTGCTTGTGGAAGTTATTTAGAATGCATTTCTTTTAGAGTTGATGTGTTGTAGTTGTTTAAATAAGAGAAATGTTATAAACTTCATATATATATATATATATATAGTGCTTACATGTTTAAATTGAGTAAGTATAGATACCTGAAGGTCGTTTGGCTGGATTTGGATTGCGCTAATTGCTTAAATAATAGTCGTTTGCTTAAAATGCTAAATAAAGGTACGCCTACGCAATAAAAAATAGGAAATATGAACTATTTTTCATTTTCCGACCGGGTGAGTCGATGTATATATATTTATATCTCTTGTCAAATTGCAAAAGCTCCTCCGTATAAAGGCGACTCTGCCAAAAATTTTCGAAAATTTTGTGAGTTAGAAAATTTTTGGGAAAAATTTTGTTAACGACAAAACCATTTCAAATTGGAAATTAAAGAAAATTAGTAGATGAAACTAATATGAATCAGTTGTAAATGAAAGATAAAATTTAATACTCAGAAGTGAAGACAAATTGAATTCATATGGAAATGGGAAAAAACTAAGTTGAATAGAAGTAGATGTGAAAACTTCTGTAAGGAAATATATAATTGATTTAAAAAGTTACGCTTGGATATTATTGCTAAGTAGGATATGCAGGTATTAAAAAGGGAAAAGAAAATTGGATTTGATTTCAGGAGATAATTTGAATTGCCCGACTAAAGGTATGCATTTAAATTTCTATATGAAATTGGATTGAGTTTTTGATCTAGCCACTTGGCTTTTTGTTTTCTTTTTTGGAATTTGCGAGCCCGTACAGGCATTTTGTAGTTGTACCGAGCTAGCCGCGCAAAGGAGACGCTGGCAAAAAATTTCAAAAATTTAGAGAGTTGGGAAAATTTTGAGAATGTTTTGATAATTTAAATTTGGATTTAAGTTTAGATTTGAATAAATGAAGTAAATAATGTTGTTGGAAACTATAGAAGGTTTTGGGAAGTTGGTTGAAGTAATAGTGGGTCTTTAATAAAAAAATATGTTATGGGGCAAGTTGATATAACTGATTGGTTTTGGAAAAAGAAAACGGGTATTAGACCATTCTTCCTAATTAGTAATTTCGAAGACGAAATTATTTTAAGGGGGAGTAATGTGACGATGTGGAATTTTGACAATTTAAATTGGAATAATTAATTGATTTTAAAAATATTTAAAAGATAATTTTTAACTTGAATTTAAATATTTTTATTAATAGCAATTAAGTTGTTAGATTTAATAATTGAAATTGGGTATTGTGGATTTTAAGCCTGTTAAAATAATTTGAAGGCTTATAAAATTTATAATGATGATACCGAAGATAATATAATGATTGAAATCTAATATAAAGGTGATTTGTTCAATTTTAATAATATACCATTTAAATCGATATTCAAAAATAGCCTTCCAAGGCATAGTCTCGGAATTCGACGAAACCAGTTCCAATGGATCCGTAGTAGTTAGTTATTATCGGATTTCAAATTTCGTAGCAATCGAAGTTGTCGTTTGACCCTGCCAGCTCCAAACGCATAGAAACTATTTCAATCGATTTAATTTAAAATTGATCGTTTACTTCCATAACTCGCGCATATGATCGAATTAGCTTTCGAAACACGTTCCATTGTGTTCGAAATGCGGGTAAAACCTTATAATCGCCTAGCGGCATTCCTTAAGAGGAGCTCGAAATTTTAATAGTAATTAACGAGATGTTTTGGAAGTTTTATAATATAATCAGTCAGAGATATTTTTATTAATCAACAATCGTATTCAGGAAGCCATCCCCAACCCTAGATCTTATCCCCATCCCCTCTCCAACCTTCAACAGAAAATCGAACACATCTAAAAAAATTAAAGGGTTAATGACGACGCATAATCAAATCGAGCTCGAACTCAAGGGGGATGACGCGGTCGCGAGCGTGAGGAAGGCCGAGGGTTTGCCGTGTGCAAAGAAGTTTGGCAGTCGAGCGTCGCGACTTGGGGTCCCGTGCGAGTTATGGCTTCACCATAAATTTGGGGGAGATGCGATTTAACTTTGAAGGGTGGAGTCTCATAGTGGCGTGCAGTGCTGCAGCAGCGACGAAGCCGAGGGTGAGGCGCGATCGTTTTGGGGTGGATTTTTGATGGTTGTGGTCGCAAAGTGGACGCGAGCCAGTATAGGGTGCCGCATCAGTTGGAGGTAAGGGATTAGTTTAAATTCTTTTTCATTAAGTTGAGTTAAGTGTATAACTGATTTCATTTATAGTTAATTAATTTAAAATAAGATAATTCACTAGTTAAGTGTCATTAGTAAATTTAATCATAATTGAAACTAAAATCGATAACTTATATATATTTCAAATTTTCATATACGAGGTTAAAATCGAATTGGAATGGATTTGTGTAAAATAAGATTGTTGTGTCAACTTTTGTAAATCAGGAAAATATAGGGGTTTTAGACAGTGAACTATCTATATAAAGTTAGTTTAAAATTTTAATTTTTAGAAAAATTAAATTTTAGTTTAAATTAGATACATAAATGGAAATTTATTTTCTGATCTATTTGGAATCTTAATAAACTGTAAATGGTCATACAAGGTTTAAAATCAAGGGAACAAGCCATTTGGGATGGATTGCAAAGAGTAAAAGCAAATGTGAGTAAATCTCACTCTGTGTGATCTTTATTTATTTAAATGGTTGAATTTAAATAATTGGTTGAATGATTGAATTGATTGAATGTGTACCGATGATCTGGTGACTTTGGTTTTGGTTGGTTCTCGAGTTAATTGTTGTTTGACTCGAAGCATTTGGGTTTAAATGGTTTTATACCTAAATCATAAATAAGAAAATGGTTCATTTTAAAGTTAATAAGGGTTTAATGATTGGTGATTCATTAAATAGGTAGGATAATTTAAATGGATAATTAAGTAATTAAATTAATTAATGATTTAGGTTAATTAATTAAGTTTAAATTAATTTACAATGATCATTGGATGGTTTAATAAGTAATTACTTAATGCAATTAATGAAATATAATTACTTTGTGTAATTAATCAAGAGATAAATTAAGATAATTAATTAAGGAGAATTATTTTATTTAATAAAGTAAATAAAAAGGTAGATAATTTCAGGTGGAGATAAATCAAGTATTATTTATACTTTGGTTTAATTAATGTAATTAATTTAGATTAGAAAAAAAATTAAAATAGAAATAGAAATCATTAATTTCTACAATTAATGATGTAACTAATGATTGATAAATGAAAATTTATTAATCTATCATAAGTGACTTATGAGAAATTAATTAATATAAGTAATTAAGGATTAATGTAATTAATATAGTTATTTAATTTATGAAGTAATTAAGATTACTTATTAATTTTGGTTAAGAATAATTATATCGTGAAATTAATTAAAGGTAATTGCTTGAATGTAATTGTAAAATAATTAATCCAGGGTCATTAATTAAGATGATTAATAAAGGGTTGACTAATTAATTGGTTTGGAAATTAATTAATGTTAAATGAAAGAATCTAAGTGATTGAGGTTAGAAATTCAATTAGAATCAATTGAATTAATTTGGAAGTAATCAAATTTGCTAATGGATGATTGAATGGTATTGAATGCTTTGAATGAGTTGATATCTCTGATACGAAATGTTGTGTATTTCATTTGGATAACTTGGGTTAGGATGACATGAGACTTGAAGAGACTGGGGTCAGGTATTAGAAGATACCCGAAACCACTTCGAATTTTTATAGATTGATATGTGAAATCTATAGGCCGGAATGAAGTGGTTTAAAGGAATTCGATTATTTAAATCTAAATTCTGGTACTTATAAATGGTTGTGTGGAATAAGAGATGTCTATAATAAATTATGGCTTTGTAAATTGATATGAGTTACCCCGGGTTTTATATAAGTTGTTCCTTTGGTATTCCATGTTAGTTGGGTTTACTCGCGCTGGTTTCGAGCCTGACCCAGGTGTTACTTTGGTGTAAAGCTCGGGTCAGACCGAGTATTACAGATTTTCAGGTAGGTACGTTCTGGAGCACAGGAGGCGAGCTGGATGGCAAGGGCGTATAGAGTATTTCCGCTGTATTTATATTGTTGTATATCTGTGACATGATGGTTGTGTATATTTAGTGTCTGTATATATATATGTATGTAGCTCTGATGTATTCAAATGAAATTGACAGATACAGTATTCTTTGTAAACCATTATTATTTATTATTATATTTTATCCGCTGCGAATGTGAGATGTTGATGTTTTTGATTTTCTTCTTCTTCTATCTCTTTTTTCTTTTTCATAACTATCTGGAATTTTCGGGATCTGAAATTTCGGGTCGTTGCATACCATTTAAAAAAAAATCTTAAGTAACATCTTTATAAATATATGTAAACTATTTGAAAATAATTATTTACATCATTACTTATATATAAAAAATTGTTATTAAAAACCTTAAATCCATTATTTATAAATTATTAGTTTTAAATCTCAAAATGCTTTACAAACGTCTTTCGTAAATCAGTAATCATTAACTTTAAATATGTTTTATTGAATTAATACTCCTCACAATATTTACAACATTGATAATTACTATTAAACCAAGTTGTACATAAATAAACAATATTTTAAACATTTTAAAAGCATTTAGAAAAGGAAAAAATGACCAAAACATCATTTATATAATACTTTATCAAAATATTTTTATAACTCGATGTTTTAACAAGTTTATCCTCGCTTTTGCAGACTCTGGTCATGCGTTGATCAAGCGGAAGGCCATAATTCTCCATGTACTTAGCAGATCTGTTTCAACAAGCAATGAAAATACTTAAAAACATTAAGAGTAGATACGGAAAGTACATTCCTCAATGGATCGCAGTTACGCAATGGTTATGCCGCTATCCCAGCGGAATCACTTGTAACTACAGGCATCCCGCCCCTCGAATTACACCTTGGCTGATAGATCGCAGCTGCGCAATGGTTACACCACTATCCCAGCAGAATCACTTATAGCTGTAGGCATCCCGCCCCTCGATTTATGCTATCCAACAATATCAAATGAATATAATAAGTGACCCACCAAAGGGATCTGATAAATGACACCAAAAGGATCCGAGAAATGACCCACCAAATGGATCTAATAAATGACCCACCAAAGGGGTCCGATGGAAGGTACTTCCTATATCATTTGCTTCAAATATATCATACTATACATAGTACCCTTTCAATATCATAACTTCAAATATCGTACTTATATAAATTCCATTATATATAAGATTTCATATCAAATAGGGAACTTTCCAAATTTAAAGGTTTTCAAAATCACATTATACTTACATAAAGTCCATCTTATATAAGAATCAATTTTTTTCTAAAATCAATAACGTTGCATGAAGAGCTATATGAGATTGAACATCTTTGCTTTATAAAAGGTTTTGAATTTAGAATAGTTTTGTATATGAAAGTCGTTTTGTGAAATAGTTTTGTATATAAAATAGTTTTGTAAAATAGTTTGTAAAATAATTTTGTAAATAGAATAGTTTGTAAGATAGATTTGCAAATAATAGTTTGCATGTAAAATAGAATAAAATAGTTTGTAAAATAGTCCTGTAAATAGAATAGTTTGTACGATAGTTTTGTAAATAAAATGGTTTGTAAAATAGTTTGTATGTAAAATAGAATAAAATAGTTTGTTTAGAAAAAAAAAGAAAATAGTTTTGTAAAATGGTTTTAAATTAGTGAATATTAGGCACGCATCCCTAAAAGCAAACTTAATCCACTAAAACTTCTACCGTAAGAAAACATAATTTGCAGGTCCCTGTTTTTCATTTCGGCTATTCTTCCCTAAAATACCCCTCGGCTTCGTGCACGATTGATTTTAATAACGAGTTTATCTTTTTTATTTCATCTTCTTCTTCATTGGCGAACTTATGTTTCTTGATTTCATCTTCTTATTCAATGGCGAGCTCAGCTTTCTCGATTTTAATGAAAAACTACAATTATACACAATAGTTGCAGAAATGTCTGCAATTATATGCAATAATTGTAGACAATTCAGCAACTATATTCAATTGTTGCAAACATGTCTACAACTATATAAAATAATTGCAGAAATTTCTGCAACTATATGCAATAGTTGCAGACATTTCTGCAACCATACCATATAGTGTGCTGTGCGTGATGAGGAAAGAGCATGACGTGGCAGTTGATTAGTTGAAAGTGTTCTTTTACTTAAAAAAAATTTGATTTCAATCGCATCTATTGTCAAACTTTCTCACACGATGCCTGTTTTACGCGCGGTTTCTTTTGTTAGAACCGTATTGGAATTTCGGACTTGATGACGCTGGTTTAGACGAATTCTGTGACGGTCAAATTTTTGGGTTTAAATTGAATTTAAATTGAATTTAAATTCAAAAAGTGATTATTTTAACCCACTCACAACTTATAAAATTTCTTATGTTTATTAAATTGATATGTGATGTGATTTAAAATTTATTTATGGTTGTTTGGTGTATTTTAAATCATCATCTCAATTGATTTCATTTATTTAAATTAAATTGCTATTTAATTTATTCATTGCATTTAAATTGCCAGTTAAATTTGTTAATTTATTTTCATTGCATATAAACTGGAAGTTAACAGTTATTTAGTTTATATTGAATTAAACTGCTATTTAATACATGTTGTTTAATTTCCGTTCTATATTGATGCTATTGTTGAATTTGATGATGATTGCGATAAATGGTCGATGATTGATATTGGATGAATGGATGTTGTATTTTATATTGTTATAAACTGCATCTCATTTGGGACTGTGGTTTGAAATGATATATAACCATAATTTTTATTTTTAAATTGCGGATTGAAATGATAAATATCTGTGTCACTTGACCATAGGGTAGAAAATTATGTACAGACACCATGGTCTATATATAAAATACTTGGAATGATTTTCTATGGCTTTGGAAAGAAAAATACGATTTAATAAGCATTAATTTTGATGTTATATAAATACTATTATATATATATATATATATATATATATAAATACTATTATATATATATATATAGTTGAATTCTTGAATTTATGTATAAAATTGATTAATAAAAGGAGTTTAATAATGAAGTTTGATTGTTTTATATGGTTAAGTACCTATTTAAGATATTGTGTATATAGAGTTTTAGATGACTTAAATGAAATTAAGTTGAAAGATAAATATGGAATTAGTTTAAATTGAATTATTTAAGAATTGTACTTGAATAAATTTGATTTGAAGTTTCAATGAAAATGGAGATTGTAAAGGGTATGATTCTTATAACTTGATTTAGTTTTAAAGAATTTAAGTGAATGTAAAGTTGAGATAAATGAATTTATCAAGTTAATTAAATTGAAAGAATATACAGTTATTTGAAGTTTAAAGTTTTTACTTAAATGATAGTAACTAGATTTGATATAATTGAAATTATCAAAGAATTCGTTTCAAATGGTTGAATTCCTAAAGCTTTAAAATATACGAAAATTGAAACGGTTTAATTAGGGAAGTAAATCTATATTTGGAATTTATTTGTGAAATTAAAGAAGCTATTTTATCATATAAAGTAATTTAATATTTAAACCATTTAAGTAATTGAAGTTATGTTTTAAAGCTATGGGTATCATGATATATAGATTTGAAGAGCTATGATTATTGAAAGTGATATATTTTGAAATTAAAATGAGATGATATTGATTTGGGTTTTTCTAATAGAAATGATATCGTAATTATATGGTTTTGAAATGCATATTTTATTATAGTTATAAAGTATAAACTATTTTGAAAAGACCGCAGTGTTATAATAACATTTGATTGTTGAAGAGACCGGGATCGGAAGTTGTCATACTCTCTGCCAACTCCGAAAACCACCTTAACAACCGTGTACGCGGTGGAGATTCCAGAATGAAGTAGGTTGGTGGCGGCGTTTCCTTTGAGGTAAATACGTGGACCCAACTCCCATGAGTTGACATAAGGTGGCTAAAACAGGAGCGATTGACGGGTTAATGAGGTAGCACCTTTGATCGGACACATCCCTTCGGTATTCTACTATGACTTTGGATTTATTCGGTGGCCACTTTTGATTTCTTTGATTTGGGGGTGTGGCTCGAGGTGGACGGTAGCTGCGGCTATGCGTTACCACCGACTCGGAAGTGTAACGATCTTGGATTTTTATTGAGTTTAAATTGATAATTAATTTAATTTTTGAATAAAAATTGTGAAATTAATTGGTAAATTGATTTGAGTTTCTCCAAATTCAAATAAAATATGTGTGAAATCATTTGAATTTGAATTTTAAGTAAATGGTTTAAAAATAGTTTGAATTTCTAAAATAAGAGAAACTATGAAATTTATATAAGTAGGAAAATAAATAATAAATAAGTAAGTTTAATGTTGGATAGTTAAACTTCAAAAAGAAATTAAATAAATATCTTAAAATTTTAGTTATGTAAACTATAAATAAATACTTAGGATAATTTTTAAAATTGGATATGTATGCTATTGGAATACAAGTAAGTGTAAAATGAAACAAGACAAAGCTATATATATGAAATAGCTTGCAAAAGAAGATGCATATTCAAGTATGAAACAAAAGAAAAATGTAAATATATTCAATGGCTTGCAAAAGAAGAAATAATATAAAAATCTAGGTACAAAACAAAAAATTATCTTTGGCCACAACATATCTATCAGTCACTAAACAAGATATTAGCCACCGAAATATAGGTTACATCATCCACCATATTAAGAAAATATCTTTGTCCTATATTGTACAAACAAAATGATATCCCTGTAAACTCACTTTGCGTATATCAATCTTCATCAGTTCGTTCATTTAAACTGGAGACCTCAAGTAAGTAATATCAACTTAAATTTAAACAAAAACTTCAACTTAATCATCAAACAAATCAACAACAACCAAAGAATCAGAAAAAAGTTTCAGCAAGCAAATTTCAAAGTCTGTGTCAAAAAGAAGCTCTGTTCTTTCTTTTGGAGAACACATGTGAGTAACATTTTCTTTAAAATTTAAAGATATAAATCTGTTGCAAGCATATCAGTAACTAAGTATGGTGGTATATCTATATGACTTCTATGTGTACACTTGAATGTTGGAAGTATTTGTGCAGACTGATGATTATATTGTCCTCTGACTACAATCCTAAACATAGGATTTGAGTTCAAAAATCATTTCCACTTGATTTACTCAATGTTTGGACATAGTATTAAAACCAACATTGTTAGTTATACCGTATACTTAAGATTCAATTTTTTTGAAGTTAAAATAACTTAAAAATAACCCTGGGAAGCATGAAACTGAGCAAAACTTTTGATGAGTCAAAATTTGACCCTTTTAATTTACGAATTCAGGCAAGTAAATTGAATTCGTATACTTCAATATGATTTTTAAAACAAAAATCATAATTTTTTGTTAGAGGATGACAGAGCAATTCTGGTTTGCACTATTTTGGGAATTTTGGGAAAATCTGTTGATCTAGTGGATCTGGAAGGTTGTAGTTCTTCCTGGAGCTAAAGGAACGATTGGTGAATGGAGGAAAATGGTAGGTGGATGGTCGTAGTTCGGTGGCGATAGTGGTTGCTCGTTGTTATTTCTAAACCTAGTTTCGATTGGGTCGAAGTTTTGGGTCAGTTCGATTCCTCCGGTGCATCGATTTGTTGCAGAGTTCCAGGAATTGGAAGAGGGGATGTAGGCGAAGTTGTAGCCGGAGATGCTGGTGTTCCGATGATCGACATTGGGAGGACGAACCGTTGAAAGGTTTGGGGTTGGTTGTAATCTTGATTTCCAGGTTTGGTTTTATGAACTCGATTTTAATTTTGAGTTGCTGTAGGGGATTTGGTTGATCGAGATCGAGTCTGGAGATGGTCGCCGATGAGATGAAGCCTTCGTAGATGGCTGGAGGTTGTCAGAGTCACGGTGCATGTGCACCGTGCATTTTGATTTTCTGATGAACTTTGTTTGTGAAGAGAAATGGGACTCGGGTTGGACTTGAGTTGTTCGAGTAGTTTACTCGAAGTAGATAAGGTTTTAACTCGAAGCAATTTCGGGTTTGCTTGAGTATGGGTTTGGTTATAGGTTTTTGATAAAACCTGCCACTGATTTGATTTTTTTTAAATGAATTTGAATTTAAGAAAATTTAAATGAATTTAAAAGTTGTGGTGATAGATTTAAACAAGTTTAAATCTAGTATGAAGTTTAGGTTCAAATGAACTTTGAATCATCAAGTTTTAAAATGAAATTTGGAGTTTTAAATCAAAATTAAAATATGGATTCAAGTCTCTTTGAATCCAAATCTGGGAATTTAAATCAGTTTTTAAATCTGAATTGTTTTAAAAACAAGTTTAAATTAAAATAGCATTTTAAAAGTAAATTTATTTTCAAACAAATATTTAAACTTGATTTTTGATAAAGTTCTTTTACAAAAGGTTTTTAAATGGAAGTTAAATGATTTGATAACTTGCATTTGCAAGCTAAAATTGTAATGTATTTAAAGCTTAAATTTTAAATGAAAATTTATGTAATTTAGTTCGAACTTTTTCCTTATATTGGTTTATAAGTTAATTTTGTTTAACGTTTGCATATATAATCATTTTGAATCTTAAATTCAAAATGAAATTTGAATCTAAGTTTAGAAGTGTAATGTTTTAAGTACACTTAAATATTAATGAATTCATTAGTAAAGAAATGGATTACCTTAGAGGTAATTAAGGTAATTAAGTGATTTAACTAATGACATAATAAAGGAATAATTTAATTAATTTATAAATTAATTATTTAGATTAATTTATAATTAGAGATTAATTAAAAGTGATTAAGAAATGTTATTAGTTAATGAAGATAATTAACTAAGGATTATTAAGTATTGATTAAGGTGATTAATTTTAATAATTAATTGGATTAATTAAATTAGATAATCAATTATAAATTATTTAAATGTAATTACTTAATGAATGTAATTAAGGATTAATCACTTATTGTAACTAATTTTGGATATTTTGATTAACTAAAGTTAATTGATTTAGTTTAATTTAGTTTAAGAAAATCAGTAGATAAATTAGTAATTAATGATTAATTGTTATGAGGTGATTGCTTAATGGTAAGTAATTAAAGGTTTAATTTATTAAAATAATTAATAAAGGGGTTAATTAATTATGTAATTGGTTTAAAGGTTGATTTAATTAATATGATTAGTTAAGAATAATTTAATTAATTAAGGTGATTGATTAATTAATTTATATCAAATGATTTGTAATTAATTAATTGAGATTGGATAATTAGTTCATAAGTAATTAATTTAATTAGAAATAAATTGAATTAATTACGATTAAACAATTAATCCTACGTGCTTATAAATGATTATTGAATGCTTAACGTTACTGATGAATGATTGTATTGTATGAGGTGCCTTGAATTGATTGTCCTATCTGATCTGTGATATTTTGTTCACTGGATTGAGCTGTGTATTTTATTCATTTATTTGCGATACCTTTGTATATTATCTGTGAATCTGTGAATGAACGATGAGCGTTATAATTTATACCGCTTATCAACTATATTTCTGTGTTTTGATCTATGATGATTGATGATGTGGCACTATTGCCTTAAACCCCTGGACCACACCATACACGCAAAAATATGGATTGCACGAGGAAATCGAGTAAGTCACAGATTATTGAAATGATTTTTAGATAGACAATTTGAATTCAAATGGTTTGGAAATGGAATCGGGTTAGATGTGAAAAGCTTTTGAAATAAAATTTCAAGATAAAATTATTTTTGAATAACTTGATAACATTTTGAAATTTAAATAATTTGATTTAAATTTGAATTCAATATTTGACACTAAATTCTATAATTTGAATCTAGGGATTAAAGATGTTATACAAGTTTATATGGGCTAAACCATTTGTAAATGTATTAATTTGGGAATTTCTATTTAAATTCAAGGGCTTTAACTTATGCAAATAAAAATTGGATTTTTCTGAAATGAAAACTATTTTTTTTCAAATAGTAAAAGCTTTCATATAAGAAATGAACTTCCAATTTGTGTAAAAAAGGATTTCTAGTTTGAAATGAATGTGATTTACAGGCTATGGAAACGGTTTTAAAGCTAAAAGTTGAATCTTTGATTTAAAGATTTAATGAGTTAATCCAATCGAAATGGGAATTGTTTTGGAAACCCGTAAATGGATCTTTGTGAAACTGTGTGAACTCTGTGAAATGAATCTTTTTATTTAAAGATTTGAAATGGTAATTTATTTAACCATTTGAAGAAAAGTTTTGGATTTTATAAGTTGTGACTTAACTGAAATCCCATATCCATATGTTTTTAAATATTACGCTCATTATTCGGTTTAGCCGGGAGAGGACCTTGTGTCATATAACCCATTTCGAATAGTGATACGACATATGGGTAGTAATTGAAGGCCGGTGGTGAAGATCGGGTATTTATGAGAACAATAGGATAATCTATCGATTGACTCTACACTGAGTTGCTCCGGTATAGAATTCTCCCTAAGTGATGGGAAGTCCGATCGGGATTGTGGATACCCGAATTTGTAAGGGCTTCTTTGAAAGTGCCTTCGGTTTTATTCGAACCCGGAACAGACTTGTATGGTTGTATGTCTGATACTATACATTGAGATATAAAGCATATTTCTTTCAAATACATATCCGTTGGTGGTGGAGAATTTATTCTCTTATCTTAACACCCTTTATAACAATCGCGATTTTTCGTCCACGAAGGTCGACATTAATACGTCCACTGTATCAACTACCAGACAATCGAAGGCCGGAAAACCGTACCATTAGGTTTAAAGAAGAGGTAGAAGATAGAAGAAGAAAGAAAGAAAAAGGAAACAACAAAAACAACATCAGAATCTCGCAATCGCAGCGAAACAACATATAATAGATAAATGAATATTCTTTAAAACGAAGAACTATATCAGTTATTTCATTACATTACATTACATTACATAATCAGAGTGTACAACAACAAATAGCGGAAAAGAAATACTATATAATAGTTGATACGCCATGCCATCCAGATCGCTACAGCAACTCCTGAATTCCAGAATGACCTGATAACCTAACTCTAGACTGCCCGTGTAGAAATTGGTGGGCACCTAGATTTTAGGAAGGAAACAATAAACTCTAGATCAGTCATGGGACTGGTGTGAGAACTTAAAATAGTTTATCTTTTAAAAATAAACAAAGTAATATTTTAAATTAGTTTTGCAATGCTTTTCAGAAGATGAGACTACCATAAGGCCTCCCGCACACACACACAATGCAGACGCAGAACCGGAGGAGATTTCTCCTTATGATAGCCAAATATGCTTGAAACGTAGAAATTTTCTTTGATATTATTATTATAAGTGCATAGTGTAGGAAAAACATTTCGAAAATAAAGATATAAATCTTAGCCAGCATAGGCATTCCGCACTTATGCCTACTATAGCTACCATGTTCAATAGCAGGTTACCGCCACATTCCATGGAAGGTTATACAACTAAAACCGTACAGGGCTCGTATTGTTTCTTTGGATTTCCAACAAATGGTTAGGCCAAGGAACTTCCCATTACCACATAGGTATGCCCCTGGAAAGACGCCCCAAAAACCTAACCTGACATTACGGTTAGATCTATGCCAATACAAGGTCGGGTTACCCCTAGCTGGGTAACTACTGACACGAATATGCCATCCCACGGTCGCAATCGACCTAAATCAAGGGATTCACCAACAACCAAAAAGTAATAAGTTTGCAGCAACAACATAGGTTAAGTATCAGGGCTCCATACCATAATACCACCACTATCCAGAAGGAAAAGACATACACTAAGGGGCGCTATCCCCTAATAACCTTGCCGCATCTTTTCCTGTTTTGACCATTTTCGGGGTGTGAGGTCTAACGAAGTCTTGTCCACAAAGCTACGCTTTATACAAAAGCTACACTTTGATCAACAAATGCTCAACAGCACTTCGTATGCCACATTACCAATTTGGGAATATATCACTAGTAACCATCAACTACATAACCTCTGAGCTCGTACGTCTCAGAGAAGGGTGTTAAGCTAAGAGAATAAACTCTCCGCCACCAATAGAAATATATTTGATAGAAACCAGCTTTACATCTCAAATTGTAACGTCAAACACACATCCATACAAGTCCATTCTACATTTGAACAGAACCGAAGGCACTTGCAAAGAAGCCCTTGCAATCCAGATATTCACTAATCACGTCCGGAATTCCCATCACAAAGGGTGATAAAATTTCTATATTGGAGATCAGCCGATATAGAAACATTCGACGGTATTCCTTCCATTTTCATAAATATCCGATCTTCAACTCCAGTCTTCAAATGCTGTCCATTACGACATATCACTTATTCAGAATGGGATTTATGACACAAAGGTCCTCTCCCGGCTAAACCGAATAACGAGCGCTTATTTTCAAAAATAAGTGTAGCATTCAAATTCAAGAAAATCACACAAATACCCATCTAAAGGTAAATACTGATGGTCAGTTATTTAACTATCAAGGCCAACAACCAAATATCCAGCACCATAACAATGATTAAGCCCTTTTTGACTAATCTTCCACAAATTAATAACTCGCCAGATATTCACTTCAATTTATCTTTAAAAAGATATATTCTCTAAACCCTTTCAATTTCTTCATTGGAAAACATTTCCAAATACTTATTCATTTTCAATTTATCTTTAAAAGATAAAAACCCAAAACATTTCACTTCATATTGGAAAATATTTCCAAATACTCATTCATTATCAATTTATCTTTTAAAGACAAAAACCCAAAACATTTTACTTCATATTGGAAAACATTTCCAAATACTTATTTAACCATAAGTAATTCACAAATCTATTTATTTTTAACACTTAGAAAATATTCAATATACTTAAAACATGATTAAGCATATATTTCATTCTTTAAGGAAAACATTCTCTTAAACACATTTATTTGGGCCAAAACAAATGTTGCGTAAAACATCGTTACGACAACCCAGAATCACTAGTATAGGGATTCGAAATTAAGGTAGATATATAAATCCCAATACTATACGAAACCTTTCCTTTCGGAAATCATTTACTATAACAACAGTGTTGTAGTCTCTCTTTTCCTTATTTCTCGAAAACATCTATTTCAACAATGAATGTTGAAATCTATGGTTTCGACACTTAATACATTTTAAAAGAACTTCAAATTATTTTAATTCTATTTAAAATATCACTTCACCAAAACACTTTAATATTATTCACTGTCCCAAAATCATGAATATTCTTCGCTAACCAAATTCAACATTTTTCTACGCATTTTATTTAAAGGATTATCCAACATCCAAAATCGTGAATATATCTCGTTTAAAAATCTAAAATAATTAACTTATCAAAATATGTCGATTTTGGATTTATAAAACAATGTTTATAAATCCCATTTATATTTTATAACAACTTCAACTTATAAAATCACTTTATTAACAAATTCTATTTATATCCCAATTTAATGCCAAAATCTAATTTATAAGTTAATTACTTACAATTTTTTTTACAAAATCTATTCATTCTATAAATTCCAATTTATAAATCTATAAATTTCATTTACTTATGAAATCCATTTATACTTCATTTTAACGCTTGCAAAAACTCGTTTTATAATTCCAATATTTTAATTTATAAAATATCAATTTTATAAATCTTTTATTTAAATCGTTTATAATAATTCAAAAATCCCAATTTAAACCATTTTATAAATTAATTAACTACTTATTTCAAAAATCACATTTCGGTTATATTTCACAAGAATCATAATTTTTATAACATAAAAATTTTAACGTTTATTTATTTAAAATGAATTAATTCAAAAATTTAATAAAACGTATACTTTTAAAATCACTTAAAAATCCTTTTAAATTTGAAAATCATTCCTTTAAACATTTGTAATTTTCCAAAATAGGCCCAATGCTGCAACAGCACTGGATATAACAATCACGGCATCCAAACATCATATATCAATATGGTAACAGAATATATCACAATATTTGAAAATAAATCAATACGGGTGAGGAATCCAGTTGGATCCCTCAAACCAGTTTCCTTGCATCCAAAGATGTTATCACAATACCAATTCCGTTCCAATACGGAATATCGTCGTATATGGAATTTATAATTATCCGCTATATAATGCGGGAAAATCAACTCCAAGTACATATATAATACCAATTCCATATCAAGATGGAATTATCACGGTATATGTTTTTAATAAATAACATCTGCTTAATATATGGCGTATAGGGTCTATTACTATACAACAGACAAAAATTATCATTCAATCATACAAGCACAATTTTAAATTTAACTATTTAAAATTTAAATCGAAACAATTTCGATTGAGTGAGAAGTTCTCACCTTGGTTCCAATAACAGTTGTAGCGATTTATTTCAAATAAAATTAAACACGCGTTTAATTTTACCCGAAATTTTCACTAGCTCCAACAGAATCCAATCCGTTTCCATCGCGTAATGTTCGTTAATACTAACCCGTCGCAATTCGTTTCGTGCGTTTTCGACCTCGTATGAAAAAGTTATGGTGTTTTAAAGTTTAACGAATTTAAATATAATCAAATTACAATTTCTTTTAATTTCTAACCCTCAAATCATTCTGGGCCGTACGATCTCAAGCCTTTGCATCATGGCCGTCCCCCCTATCTCCTTCCTCTCCCAGGTAGCACACGTTCGAACTAACCCATAGCCGCCACATTCCACCGAATTTTCACGGCCAAAATACACCACTTCACGGTGATCAGCAACCTCCATCACGAAGCCCTTCGCGAGCTCGACCCACGGCCATGAGCACTTGAAGCTCGGTCAACCCTAACCCTCGGAATACATGCGCGACCTGGTGACAAATAGGGCCCACTTGCGGTTGATCCATGCAACGAAACTCGATCATCTCCGTATGGATTTGTAGCCCTCATCAAGCTCTAGAAGTTCCTAGTTGAAAGTATTTGCTAATTCTTTACGGATTGAGAGAGATTAAGAGGAGAAGAAGATGAATTTTCGGCCATGGAAATATTACTGGCGGCTAGGTCAAGAAACCCTAGTTTCTTTGTAAATTGTGAAAATAGAGGTCCTTATATAGAAAATATTCGCACTATCCGCCCGAAGTTTTTCCGAACTCCAAACGAAGCGTGCCGCCAGGCGTTTATATTGCTTTACCCCCATTCCGAACGCAATGGAATATATATCGGGAGCCAATTCGATAATATTTGAGAGATAAGTTTTTGAATCGACTATTTAAATTCAAAATTCACTCTAATCGATTTCTGTGCGTTTTAGCTTGCCCCGGGCAAACCGTAAATCCGATTGACACGAAATTTGAAACCATACAATAATATAACAATACGGATCCAATGAAATTGGTTTCGTTGAAATTCAAGACTGTTTGAAAAATGGCTATTTTAACTCGTCAATTAAATATTAAAATATTCAATTTTCACAAATCAACTTTTAATTCAATTTCAAAAGTTCTATAACATCACTCTAACTCCAATATGATTTATTATAACTTTATAAATCATTTTCCTTCACATTAAACCCAATTTTCAATTATTTTTGTAATTTTAATTTATTAAATTATCGATTTAATTACCCAATTAAATCTAGATATTCAAAATAAAATTTATTCGACCTACAAATTTGACTTGTTAATATTTAAAAATCAATTAAATATATGAATTTTAATTGACAGAAATTCTGGGTCGTTACAAACTTCCCCCCTTAAAAGAATTTCGTCCTCGAAATTACCAAGTAAGAAAAGTTACAGAATCCATTAACTCTTTTCAAAATCCATAGTTAAACTTCTTATAATAATTTTACTAAGTTTCCAAATCATACTTAGTTATCTTTTCAAAACCAACCAATATCGTTTAACTTTCAACTCCAAATCAAATTTTAGTTTTCATAAAATTTTCCAATTTTCTCCAAAATTTTCTAATGCCTTTAAATTTCAAAAAAAATCACCATAGTCTCCTTTGCGTGGCTCGATCCGAAAAAATAACAACAGTATATATATATATATCACAAATATACATCTCATCAGGTAATGAGGCATCCCGCAGGGAAAAAAGTGTAAAAGTACGATATGTAATCCGAGATATGTACCTTATATATTTATTTGCGAGCATATATGGCAAATATAGCGTGAAAGCGAGCTCCAAATGTGAAGCAATGCGCAATCCGCACCTACTAAACACTCAACAATAATGAGAACATGTATGTAGGCAAGTAATATCAATATACAACATATACCAACAACTATATATGTCAATATAGCAAATGCAACAACCGGCAACAAATGTAATCATCAACCAACTATCATCCACTAACATCCAACAAATCAATGTCTATCCAAATCAATTCATAACCAAATCAATATAAATTCACTTCTCATTAATATTCATTAAATTGGTTTTCCAATTTAAATCGCATTTGATTCATTAACATTGGACTTTACTAACATTCATTTTCAATTAGTTTATATTCACTAATTTACATTCAAGTTAGTACACTTCCACATTCAAACCAAATTTCATAGCTTTCCATTTCATTAATTCAATTTCATACAATTTTCTTTAAATGAGTCAACACTTATATCCATTATTCCATATCACTTTATTTACATTCGATTGATTAACATCCAATCCATTTATTAATTCAATTGCTAATTCCTTTGACCATTAAGGCTGAATTTCATTTATATAACTCAAGTTCACAATCATTTAATTCACTTATTTTACTTCGATACCAAAATCAACTTCATTCAACATCACTTAAGTTATTTTCCATTTCAAACGTCATTTGTTTGACTTAATTTAAATTTCCACCTATAAATCCAATTCAGATTCCAATTCCAGTTCTATTTAGTTACAAATTCGAAATGGATTTCAATTTCATTTTCTTGCACTTGCAAAATTTATTCATTCACAATTTATTTTCCAACTTAATAATTGTATTTCAATCATTTTATATACATTCCAGAGTCTTTTCAATCTTTCAAAACCATTTTTGAAAACAATTCAATTATCCTTTGAATTTCAAAACCCAAATTTTCCAAACAACCTTCGTTTAAAATAATTCGGTAGCAATTCCTCTTTTGGAAACCCGAAAATGAACACCGACGATGTCGCGATCATCGTTGGAATTATTTCCCAGCGATCGAAAAGAGTTTAGTGTTTTCTTTCCTTCAAATTTTTTCCTTTTATTCATAAATCACATTTATAAGTCTTTTCTTATATAATTTCACTATTTTCTCTTTACTTATATAAGATCATTTCACAATTGTAAATCATATTAATTATAATTTCATACTTAATAATTCATTTGTTTATACAGTTTATTCTTTTACAATTGTTTTTATTTAGATTATTCAAACATCCTTTAATTTACTTATATATATTCTTACATTTTCAAACAATCAAACAATCAATTCATACGCACTTTAATAGTTTCTGAAAAATTATTCCTTTATAAATAAAATATAATCAGGGTAAAATTATTCTATTTACCCCAATTAAAACAATATCATGGCGAATTGTTCTGTACGAGTGTGTAGAGATCCCTATCGATAGAGTTGTATGGACTATACCGATCAGAATCCATATACCACTCAACAAACCAATCATCACAATATAAAATAATTTTATATTCACTAACAAGTACGCTCTCATAGCTATTATTACACTCAAACTCATTCTAGAGTACTACTGACTCTCTTTCTAATGAGTAGTTACCAACAAAGCCAAGATTGTCACTTAACCAAGAGCTTTGATATCAAATTTATGACGATCGTGATTTCTCGTCCACGAAGGTCGACATTAATACGTCCACTGTATCAACTGCCAGATAATCGAAGGCCGAAAAAACCGTATCGTTAGGGTTAAAGAAGAGGTAGAAGATAGAAAAAGAAAGAAAGAAAAAGAAAACAACAGAAATAACATCAGAATCTCACAATCGCAACGGAACAACATATAATAGATAAATGAATATTCTTTAAAACAAAGAACTATATCAGTTATTACATTACATAACATTACATTACATTACATTACATAACCAGAGTGTACAACAACAAACAACGGAAATGAAATACTATATAGTAGTTGATACGCCATGCCATCCAGATCTCTACAGCAACTCCTGAATTCGAGAATGACCTGATAACCTAACTCTAGAATGCCCGTGTAGAAATTGGTGGGCTCCCAGAGTTTAGGAAGGAAACAATAAACTCCAGGTTAATCATGGGACTGGTTTGAGAACTTAAAACAGTTTATCTTTTAAAAATAAACAAAGAAATATTTTAAATTAGATTCGCAATGATTTTTAGAAGATGAGACTACCATAAGGCCTCCCGCACACACACAATGCAAACGCAGAATCGGAGGAGATTTCTCCTTATGATAGTCAAATATGCTTGATACGTAGAAATTTTCTTTGATATTATTATTATAAGTGCAAAGTGTAGGAAAAACATTTCGAAAGTAAAGATATAAATCTTAGCCATCATAGCCATTCCGCACTTATGCCTACTATACCTACCATGTTCAATAGCAGGTTACCGCCACATTCCATGGCAGGTTATACAACTAAAAACGTACAGCACTCGTATTGTTTCTTTGGATTTCCAACAAATGGTCAGGCCAAAGAACTTCCCATTGCCACATAGGTACGCCTTTGGAAAGACGCCCTGAGAACCTAACCAAAAATTACGGTTAGATCTCTACGAACACAAGGCCGGGTTACCCCTAGCTGGGTAACTACTGACACGAATTTGCCATCCTCCGATCGCAACCGACCTAAATCCCTGGATTCACCAACAACCACAAAGTAATAAGTTTGCAGAAAAAACATAGGTTAAGTATCAGGGCTCCATACCATAATACCACCTCTATCCAGAAGGAAATGACATACACTAAGGGGCGCTATCCCCTAATAACCTTGCTGCATCTTTTCCTGTTTTGACCATTTTCGGGGTGTGAGGTCCGACGAAGTCTCGTCCACAAAGCTACGCTTTATACAAAAGCCACGCTTTGATCAACAAATGCTCAACAGCACTTCGTATGCCACATTACCAATTTGGGAATATATCACTAGTAACCATCAACTACATAGCCTCTCAGCTCGTACGTCTCAAAGAAGGGTGTTAACCTAAGAGAATAAATTCTCCGCCACCAACAGAAATATATTTGATAGAAACCAGCTTTACATCTCAAATTGTAACATCAGACACACATCCATACAAGTCCATTCTGGGTTCGAACAGAGCCGAAGGCACTTCCAAAGAAGCCCTTGCAATCCGGATATTCACTAATCATGTCCGGAATTCCCATCACAAAGGATGATAAAATTTCTATATCGGAGATCAGCCGATGCAGAAACATTCGACGGTATTCCTTCCGTTTTCATAAATATCTGGTCTTCAACACCGGTCTTCAAATGCTATCCATTACGACATATCACTTATTCGGAATGGGATTTATGACGCAAAGGTCCTCTCCCGGCTAAACCAAATAACGAGCGCTTTTTTTCAAAAATAAGTGTAGCATTTAAATTCAAGCAAATCACACAAATACCCATTTAAAGCTAAATACTGATGGTCAGTTATTTAACTATCAAGGCCAACAACCAAATATCCAGCACCATAACAATCATTAGGCACTTTTTGATTAATCTTCATAAATTAATAACTCGCCAGATATTCACTTCAATTTTTTTAAAGGATATATCCTCTAAACCCTTTCAATTTCTTCATTGGAAAACATTTCCAAATACTTATTAATTTTCAATTTATCTTTAAAAGATAAAAACCCAAAACATTTCACTTCATATTGGAAAATGTTTCCAAAGACTTATTCATTTTCAATTTATATTTAAAAGATAAAAACCCAAAACATTTCACTTCATATTGGAAAACATTTCTAAATACTTATTTAACCATAAGTAATTCACAAATCTATTTATTTTCAATACTTAGAAAATATTCAATATACATAAAACACGATTAAGCATATATTTCATTCTTTAAGGAAACCATTTTCTTAAACACATTTATTTGGGCCAAAATGAATGTTGCGTAAAACATCGTTACGACAACCCAAAATAACTAGTATAGGGATTCGAAATTACGATAGATATATAAATCCTAATACTATACAAAAACTTTCCTTTCGGAAATCATTTACTATAACAACAGTGTTATAGCCCATCTTTTCCTCATTTCTCGAGAACGTCTATTTCAACAATGAATGTTGAAATCTGTGGTTTCGACACTTAATACATTTTAAAACAACTTCAAATCCTTTTAATTCTATTTAAAATATCACTTCCCTAAAACACTTTAATATATTATTCACTGTCCCAAAATCGTGAATATTCTTCGTTAACCAAATTCAACATTTTTCTACACATTTTATTTAAAGGATTATCCACCGTCCAAAATCGTGAATATATCTTCTTTAAAAATCTAAAATAATTGACTTATCAAAATAAGTCGATTTCAGATTTATAAAACAATGTTTATAAATCCCATTTATATTTTATAACAACTTCAACTTATAAAATCACTTTATTAACGATTTCTATTTATATCCCAATTTAATGCCAAAATCCAATTTATAAGTTAATTACTTATAATTTTTTTTAACAAAATCTATTCATTCTATAACTTCCCAATTTATAAATCTATAAATTTCATTTACTTATGAAATCCATTTGCACTTCATTTTAACACTTATAAAAACTTGTTTTATAATTCCAATATTTTAATTTATAAAATATCAATTTTATAAATCTTTTATATAAATCGTTTATAATAATTCAAAAATCCCAATTTAAACCATTTTATAAATTAATCAACTACTTATTTCAAAAATCACATTTCGGTTATATTTCACAAGAATCATAATTTTTATAACATAAAAATTTTAACGTTTATTTCTTTAAAATGAATTAATTCAAAAAATTTATAAAACGTATACTTTCAAAAATCACTTAAAAATTCTTTTAAATTTGAAAATCGTTCCTTTAAACATTTTTTATTTTCCAAAATAGGCCCTATGCTGCAACAGCACTGGATATAACAATCACGGCATCTAAACATCATATATTAATATGATAACAGAATATATCACAATATCTGTAAATAAATCAATACTGGTGAGGAATCCAGTTGGATCCCTCCCACCTGTTTCCCTGCATCCACATATGTTAGCACAATACCAATTCCTTTCCAATACGGAATATCACGGTATACGGGATTTATAATTATCCGCTATTATGCGGCGCAATAGGGTCTCATCCGCTATATAATGCGGCTCCAAGTACATATATAATACCAATTCCATATCAAGATGGAATTATCGCGGTATATGTTTTTAATAAATAACATCGCTTAATATACGGTGTATAGGGTCTATTACTATACAACAGATAAAAATTATCATTCAATCATACAAGCAAGCAATTTTAAATTTAACTATTTAAAATTTAAATCGAAATAAATTTCGACTGAGTGAGAAGTTCTCACCTTGGTTCCAATAATAGTGGTAGCGTTTTATTTCGAATAAAATTAAACACGCTTTTAATTTTACCCAAAATTTTCACTAGCGCCAACCGACTCCAATCCAGTTCCATCACGTAGTGTTCGTCAATACAAACCCGTCGCAATTCGTTTCGTGCGTTTTCGACCTTGTATGAAAAAGTTATGGTGTTTTAAAGTTTAAAGAATTTAAATATAATCAAATTACAATTTCTTTTAATTTCAAATCCTCAAATCAATCTGGGCCATACGATCTCAAGCCTTTGCATCATGGCCGTCCCCCGTATCTCCTTCCTCTTCCAGGTAACACATGTTCGAACTAACCCATAGCCGCCACATTCCATCGAATTTTCGGCCAAAATACACCACTTCACGACGATCAGCAACCTCCATCACGAAGCCCTTCGCGAGCTCGACCCACGGCCATGAGCACTTGAAGCTCTGCCATCCCTAACCCTCGGAATACGTGCATGACCTGGTGACGAACGTGGCCCACTTGATGTTGATCCATGCAACGAAACTCGATTATCTCCGTATGGATTTGTAGTTCTCATCGAGCTCTAGAAGTTCCTAGTTGAACGTATTTGCTAATTCTTTACAGATTAAGAGAGATTAAGAGGAGAAGAAGTTGAATTTTCATCCATGGAAATATTACTGGCGGCTAGGTCAAGAAACCCTAGTTTCTTTGTAAATTGTGAAAATAGAGGTCCTTATATAGAAAATATTCGCGCACTATTCACCCGAAATTTTTCCAAACTCCAAACGAAGCATGCCGCCAGGCGTTTATAATGTTTTACCCCCATTCCGAACGTAATGGAATATGTATCGGGAGCAAATTCGATCATATTTGAAAGATAAGTTTTTGAATCGACTATTTAAATTCAAAATTCACTCGAATCGATTTTTGTGCGTTTTAGCTTGCCCAGGACAACCGTAAATCCGATTGACACGAAATTTGAAACCATTCAATTATATAACATTACGGATACGATGAAACTAGTTTCGTCAAAATCCGAGACTGTTTGAAAAATGGCTATTTTAACTCGTCAATTAAATATTAAAATATTCCATTTTCACAAATTGAATTTTAATTCAATTTTAAAAGTTCTATAACATCACTCTAACTCCAATATGATTTATTATAACTTTATAAATCATTTTCCTTCACATTTAACCCAATTTTCATTTATTTCTGTAATTTCAATTTATTAAATTATCGATTTAATTACCAATTAAATCTAGATATTTGAAATAAAATTTATTCGACCTACAAATTTGACTTGTTAATATTAAAAAATCAATTAAATATATGAATTTTAATCGACAGGAGTTCTGGGTCGTTACACCCTTCTTTGAGAGGTATGAGCTCAGAGGTTATGTAGGTGAATGTTATCAGCGATATGTTCCCAATTTGGTAGTGTGGCATGCTGAGTGCTGCTGTGTGTTGATGATCATTCGTTGATCATTTGTGATCAAAGCATGGATTTTGTATAAAGCGTAGCTTTGTGGACGAGACTGCATCATGACCTCACAACCCAAAAATGGTCGAAACAGGAATGATGTGGCAAGGTTATGAGGGTCGCGCCTTTTAGGGTGTGTCATTCCCTTCTGGTAAAGGGTGGTACCATGGTATGGAGCCCAGATATTTACCTATATGGTAGGTTTCAATCTCATTTTTTGTGTGGTTGTTGCTTTGTGGTTTAGAGGCGCCTTAGTTAAAGGTCCCAAGGACTGCGGGATGGCATGCTCGAGAAGTACTTATCTAGTTATAGAGGTAACCCGGCCTTGTGTTGGCAGAGATTCGGTTAGGTTCTCGGGACGTCCCTCCAGAGGCGTACCCATGGAGAGTGGGAAGTTCCTTAGCCCGACCATTTGTTGGAAATCCAATCAAAACAATACGTACCTTGTACGGTTTTAGTTGTAGAACCTGCCATTTACTTTTGGTGGTGCCCCACTATTTAGATGGTAGCTATAATAGGCATATGATATTGGTTGTATGTTGGCTAAGATTAATATTATACTTTCGAAATGTTTTCTGCACTATATACTTATAATAGTAATATCAAAGGAATTTTCTCGTACCAAGCATGTTTGACTATCATAAGGAGAAATCTCCTCCAATTCTACGTTTGCATGGTGTGTGCGGTGGGAGGCCTTATGGTAGTTTCATTTTCTAAAAAGCATTGTGAATTTATTTCTAATTCATTTGTTGTTTGTTTTAAAAGACCAAACTGTTTTTGTTACTCATACCAGTCCCATGACTGACTCAGAGTTTATTGTTCCTTTCCTAAACTCTGGGTGCCCATAATTTCTCACATGGGCAGTCTAGATTTGGGTTTCTCGGGTAGTCAGGTTTAGTAGATTATCTGGAGTTAGTCCAATCTTTGGATCAGGACGAGACTTGCTTGTCTAGGTTAAACATGATGGTGGTTCGAGCTTGCTTTGCATTGGAGCATTGGATTTGGGGATGCATTCTTTTGGAGTAATTATTCCGCTGCTGGTGTTATCTATTCCTTTCCGCTATGTCTTGTATCTCTGATAGCATTGATATCTATCATATCATTCTGTTGTGTCATATTATTTCGGATATTGTATCTGTCATTGTATCAATGTGATATATATTGATATATTCTTTTTCTTCCACTGCGTTGTACTTAATGATGTTATAAGCTCCGGCGAACCAGATTCGACGTTTGGTCCTACGGTATTCGATTACGAGTGTCGTATTTAGTGCCGATTTTCGAAGGCCGAGTTAGGGCCGCTACAGGAAGCGTAATTGGTATACCTACCCTGGCATTTCCTAGTTGTGCCGTGTCACCTACCCTAGCACGCCTTATACGATTTTGGTTTTGTACCATACCTATGGAGTGCCCTCTGACGACGCTCGGTACGGGGGAGATTACAGTACTGTATAGACTATGGGAATATATAAATGTGTTAAAGTGGAAAATGTAAAGCCTTAACGCTATATAAAAGTAGGTTTATTTTACAATTAGACACTTCTATAATAGCGAAATATACTACCTAGTGAATAGTTTAACGGATCCTTAAGAGATGTAAATCCCGAGCATCTCTTGAGTTACTGCACTCATATTTATTCCTGTTGATTTAACTCACATAAGATATTTTAGTTCTGACTTGAATGCTTTGTCTTTTCAATTCGCTCGGGTCAGTCCAAGCATTTCAGGATCGAAGACTTTATTTCTGGAGGACGAAGACGAAGATTTCATCATCATCATCATTATTATATATTATATGGTTCCACTACGCACTGTATTCCACTGCATTGATATTTATCGATATGTGTACTTTGATATTTATTGTATAAAGAAGAATCAAATGTTTTGTAAACAGTTTTATGAATTGTATATTGATTATTATATTTTATCCTTGCGCTGTGAGATTCTGTTTTGTTTTTTTTCCTTCTCTGTTTTTCTTATTTACCCCATAACAATCCGCCTTTTTGTATGCTTTAAGTTTGACGTGTGCGGTTTATCATCGATTTAAAGCATGCGAAAAGGCAGGAAGTTACACATATAGTTGCATTTCTACAAATATGAATATGGTATAGTTGTAGAATGTCTGCAACTATATGCAATAGTTGCAGAGATTTATGCAACTATACCGTATAGTTGCATTTTTGCAAATATGCAATAGTTGCAAGAATGTCCGCAACTATATGCAATAGTTGTAGAAATTTCTACAACTATATGCAATAGTTGCAGACATTTCTGCAACTATACCATATAGTTGCAGAAATGTCTGCAATTATTTACAAATGTTGTAAATTGGAAAAAAATTGAAAGTGTTCAAAATTTGCTGAATTGTCTGCAAATATATGAAATAATTTCACCCTTGCTACAATGTGAATTTTTAGTATCAACAATGGATCTCGTTTTAAAGATAATAAAATTTGTGATTTTTTGGTGAAAACGGTATCTTGATTCGATTTTTCTACATAAAGTTATACGCGTTTGAAATGATAAAAACATAAAGGGTATTTGGGTCTTTTTGCGTGCGCTAATTTGAAATTAGGTACCAAAAATGTAAGTTTAGTTTGGGAAGGATTTTTGCTATATTTTGAAACTTATTAGGGATGTGAGCCAAACTTACCCTTTAAATTAGTAGTAGTTTTGCATAAAAGAAAATTTCCAATTTAAATTATAAAGATATCCAAACCAACAACTTTCAATTTCAGAATCAAAGCATATCAATAACAGTAGAACGTAAGATGTACATATGTCATCATTTCGCAAAATCACATTCAATCGCTCGCTCGATCGCACAAGTTCGCTTTCAAACTAGTATTGTCCATTCGACTTCCCTAATGCGGACTTCGATATGGTTTCTTGACTAGAAACCATCATTCTCCTTGCATAGCCATATACTATGATAGAGAATTCTATAATCCAACCAAAATCCATATCAAATATTCACCATCAAGAATCAAATGAAAAATCCTAACACGAAATGGTGAAATTCACCTCGAACTTATGTACTCAAATCTGAATCAAATTAATTATGCGAATAAGACAATGTACGTACAACTTACGTATCTAATCCAACTTGTTTCATCACAATTTTATTTTCAATTTAACTTCATTATAAATCTCATTGATTAATACAAATATCACTTCATACTTTAATATTGGTTTCATAGAATTTCTCTAATTGACACAAAACGTTAATATATTCATACATTGCTTATATTTCTCATCAATTTTAAATTACATTCAATTTCACATGTAATATTTCTCACTTTATATTACATTTATTTACGAATTATTTCATATGAAATTTCCTTTAGTTTATAACCAATTTATAAAAGCATATCTTCTTTATAAGACATTATTCGACTCTAAAGTTATCACAATTTTAATTATAACCATTTATTACAACATCCATTTATTTCATAAATTTTTTACAAGTCATGACCTTATTTATAATCATTTCACTTTTAGTTCATATTCTTTTAACCAATTAGTTTTCAACTTTTACTTTTATAATTTATTTATAACATGTTCCATAAATTTTAATTAAGTTTGTAAACACTTTTTTCCGATTCAAAACTCATTGACAGTATTTCATTAATCACAATTTCAATTTAAACATGCCATGACTTAAGGTTCACACTTGAATTATTACATTACATGCCAAGAAAGAATACAACAATTCTATCCATTTACTAAAAATAGATATAACAAATTAAACCTTATTTGTAACGACACAACTTTTTGGACGATTTAAATCAACAATAAACCACACATGTCTAATTTAAACCATTCAAAAGGGAAGATTGTTAAAGGGGTAAATAAGAAAATAAAAGAAAAGAAAGAAAAACAAAATACAGTGTGGCACCCCACCTCTATACTCACACTAGACAAGGACATTACAGGATAATGCCATCAACTAGCACGACGAATAAGGCTGTTGAGGAGCGACCATATGTGTAATTGCTTTGTGCGAGTACTGATATGTCAGATAGCATTACATGCATTACATTTCAAGAGGTAATCTGACACATACAAACTCAAAACTACAGCACAGTGGCTATGTGATCTTCTGAAACAAATATAAAATAAGCATAACATAAATCAGTCACAGATATTCATATCCATAAGGCGGAAACAGATGTGAATATAACACATAAAAGTGTACATCAAAGTAGTGGTTATATAAGTTCCTCTACTTCACAAAAGAATAAGTACAAGAGCTAGACAAAAGAATATGTATACATCAAGGAGTTTCTATCTCAAATGTATAAAAGCAAAAACTACTAAGCTAAGTAGTTAGCCAAAAGTCAGATGACGGACCCAGATAAGAAGTCAAGTAAAAGCACCTGAAATACCTTGGTCTGACCCGGGTATTATTTAAGAAGGAAATAATAGACGGATCAGTCTCGCTATAAATATCATATAAAATAAGATAGGATAAGAGATATAACGAAAACGTATGATAACAATAATGCCATATTGTGACAAGTATACATTAAATAACAACAAAAATAATACAATATCTCAAGAATCTTAAAACACCAAAAAGAATGACATATTCTTTATTTTATTCACCAAACCAAAAATATTGATAAAGCTTATCATTGCATATCATCAAAATTGGTGAAACACAAATTCTAGAAATCGTCAATTAGAAATCCAGAAAACACAAAGAGGGAGGCCTATCAAAATTGGGAGCATGAAAACTCACCCACACGTGTATCACAAACGGGTCGCTATCCCATGGTTGCTAACCATAGAGCCGGTGCAACGACGTGTACAATAACGTACGCCAAAGGAACCTAAAACTCGAATAATCCGAAACAACGACGTCGTACAATATCGGTACGCCCGATGAACCTGATAAGCCGGAATAATGACGTAGTAAATAATGGTACGTTCGTTGAACCGAACTCCATAAAAGAACATGGGTCGCTAGCCCATAAAAGTGAGTCGAAACTCCAAAGAACACGTAGGTCATTGGCCTATAAAAGAAATGAGACGTAGCTCCATAAAACGAGGTACAGTCCCCCACGTGGACAAAGAGACATCGCATATTGCTAGTCTAAACCATAAAATGATCACCATTGAGCAATAAAAAGTGTGAATTACACTAAGCTAGTAAATAAATAAGTTTAGCTTCATGTCCCATAACCACTGGCTTAACTTAAATATTTACGAACAAACTGTAGATTTCCACTCGAAAATTGTCACCAGAGCTCAGTCGAACAGTTCCAAGAATTAACCGACAAAGTAAACACAAGCGTTTCATACCACTTATTCTGCTAAGTCATTTAACTAGATTTCTCATACGAATAAGGTAAAGGTTTGTATATACTATAGATTGTAAAACGGTTTTAAAAACGAGATTTGTCTTAAAAGTAACGTTGAAATCATTTTGTAAAAGAGATCAAGTATTTACTACTAGTATAGAAACCTTTGTATTTTAAAGTGACAAATCACAGAAATGATTGTAGAAACAATCAATCACCAAAAATCCACATACGAAAACGTGAATCAAAACCATTGAAATCGATACTAAATCCATCAAAATGGATTTTCTCAAAAATTCAGAAAAGAAGTTATCAAAGTTGATAAAACTGATAAACAACTAATCAGATCAACCAAAAATCGATAAAACGGAAATCCACATAGAAATAGGCAATTTCCCTGAATTTGGCAGTGTCAGACGTCTGGTGCTTTTTCCCGACGTCTGTGCTGAAGGTCTAGAATTTTCTTCCAGATCGTCCAGACATCTGGGAAGTAAGCACAGACGTCTGAGCTGAAGGTCTGGAATTTTTATTCCGTAGCTCCATACTTTTGAGCATACTACCATACGTCTAAGATGAAGCTCAGGGCAATATTTTGGCTAGGCCATTGATGGCCAAATCATGCCGGAAGTTATCGGACGCTCAAGATGGCTAGGGATTTATGCTAAGTGACAGCCCAGCCCAATATGCTCTTCAATACACTCCAAACAACATGTCAAAACATCCAGTGTAGGATTTTTCATAAATTTTGACTTCAACATACCAAAAATTGGATAATTCACCAATCCAATTCAATTCAGAACAAATGAATATGAAATAGGTGTTAGGAATTCATACCTAACAACTACCAAAGGTATAGACATAGCGTGACGACCCAGGTTTTGATGGCGATTAATTGGGTAATTAGCTATTTTTATTATTGAGATATTGATTTATTAAGTCGAACAAATAAATTTCTGATATTTAAATGTCTGAATATGTGTAAATTGATTTAAAAACTATATTAAATGTTGGAGTATGAATTCCCGGATATGACGAGTCCTATATAAGAACATTGTATACTTCACCATTAAATTCAAGATAAAATACCCACAAATACATCTACATATATAGACAAGTTTTATGATGTTTAGAGGTAAGTATATAAGTACATAAATGAGGATTAAAAGATATATATAAATATGGGTGTGTATATATATATAATGGTTAGATGAAGAATTCCAAGGCATATGAATATAATATTTAGACATATATTCATATTAAATAGTGAAATGCAAGCATATATTTATATTAACAACAACATTATGGATAAAATATATAACTATATATAAATATACATACAAAAGATATATATACATATATGAATTCAGATAATAGTATTTGTAAACACAATAGGGGACAACCTCATAAATGCATATCCTTTCAAGCTTACAAAACATAACATCAAACCTTTTTTTATAAAATCAAATCAATACTTTTTCATATGAAATCAAATCAAAATGAAAGGGAGGAGATGCAAAGGCTGTACAAAATGTTTCAGTCCCTATAGCTTACACTGTACTCTTTACCATCTCTTATATAGATGGTTCTATAGTTCGTATTCACGCATGAGAAAAAAAGAGTAAAAGAAAAACAAGTTGCTATGTACATAGCTGTATACCCTCTTACATATATCTCCATTGTTTTCAATTTCTTTCACTCAAACTAAGTATAACAAATAGATAAACAACACTACCACTAAAACAACTCAACTCAACAGGAATCATCAACAAAACAAAAGCAAGTAGCAATTTCAAAGACAGTATTCTCTGTTCAACATTATCTGTGAGTAACTTTATTTTTAAAAGTTTAAGTATAAAATTTTGTTGCATGCTAATGTGGTTGAAAAGAATATGTATTTTGAAGTATGTAGTGTATACATATGAATTGGATATGCATGCTGTTTCCACAAGAATACTCCTCTGTTTCTAGTTCCAATTTTACTGTTTTGATTTAAATTCAAATCTTTTAATTCAACCTTTGTTTGGACTTAAGATTAAATTGAAACTTGTTGTTTCATTTCAAACTTTAGTTTGGAATTTTAATTAAGTCAGAATAATATTAATATGACTCTGGAAACTGTTCGTCGATGGAAATTCTATCAGTTTAGAAAACCGCCGAATGGATTTAAATTAAAATTACCGCAAGCGCACAGTGTACGAATGTAGCACGTGGCGAATACAGGTCGATCCGCAGGGAATTGATGATTTTAAAATTCTATTCAATCAAACTAAATCGAAGTCGAGAGTGAATAGCTAGAAATGTAAGAAACTAACAAAAATTAGCAAAAGAAAATGATAAAAATATGAGAGTTAGAAGTATAATTTAGAGATAAATCCACTCTCTAGATCGTATAAATCAACAAAATGAAGTTATGATCTCTCTTTTCTTGTCATTAGTGAATTAGTTGATGTGCTTATCATAAGTGTTGTATATTTGTACTATTAATTAGCTCAATATAAACCATCAAACTATAACACAACCACTAGTACACATTTAACTCTCATGAAATATGACAACAAAGTTGAAATAAAAATCTATTTTAAGCATAGCCTATTAACTATTATTTAGAAATATAGGCTATCAAATTTCAATTTCAACATTCACTTCTTTGCCATAATCATATTTAGATGAAGAGGCAATTTGCGTTATGTTTGTTTAAGCATAGCCTATTTCTTATGAACAACATAGACTAACAAATTCAAAGCTAAACAACATCATTAAACCACTTCAAGTGTTTCCATTAAAGCACAAAAAGAGAGCATAAACATCAAAATGTTGCATCTACATACTGGAGAGCTTCATTACCCCTAAATTGTAGGGATTAAGCTCTCATATTTGTTATCAAATCAACAAATGTGGATGTTAACTCCCATTTCTGCCGCGACCTAAAACTCTACGACCTAAAACTCGGCGACCTATAACTCGGCAGCCCAACGACCTAAGAGTACCTGACGACCTAATAGTCTTAACGACCTAACGGCATAATAGTCTCAACGACCTAACAGCATAATTGTCTTAGCGACCTAACGTCACAAAGCACTCAGCGACCTAAAGTTTTTAGCGACCTAGTGACTTCATTCCTCATCGACCTAAAGCTATTCGCGACCTAAAGATTTCTGTACTTTCACGACCTAGCAAGGTAGCGACTTAGCAAGTTAAAGCAAAGAAAAGTTTCACCCACTATCATAGGTCGCTCACGACCTATATTAGGTCGCTCACGATCTACTAACTCATTCATACACGACTCATTTATTAAGCGACCTAAAAAGCCAACGACCTACGACCTGAGAGAATTTAAGACTTAGCGACCTAACGAGTTAACGACTTAGCCTAGGTCGCTACATTGAATGCCTCAGCGTTCTAAGATCGCAAACTACTCTCATAAGTCGTCTATGACCTACAACTTACTAACCGTAACCCGTTCCAGAGTTGAGTACGACCTTGTCCCACCACAACTTAAAACTGTTCGCGACCTACGACCTATGATAAGTCGCACAAGACCTAAGCAGATAAAGACAAGTTCAAGAAGCAACAGATACGAGAGATTCCTTAGGTCATCGCCGACCTACGACCTACAACCTAACTTAGGTCGTCCACAACCTAAGACTTGGAAAGAAAATCATGCTCCAGAATCACTCCTATAAATACAGCCCTAACTCCAACTAGCAGAGGACTTTTGGCCGACCATTTCAAGCACCGATACTCTGCAGAATTCTCGACTCACTCAACACTTCAAGTACTCCAAACACCAAGGACATTACGACGATCTCCAAGAGAAAATCTACATCATTCAACATGAATTGAGAAGATTATTCTCTATCAAAGTTTGATCTACTGGTCTAAAGTGTGTTGTAATTGAGGATTGTTGTAAGGCTGTAATCAAATTCAGTAATAAAGAGAGTTAAAGTGGACGTACGCTTACTCTAAGCCGAACCACTATAAAAATTGTTGACTTTTCTGCTTTTTATTCTGTATTTTCTCTACTTGCTTGTAGTTCCCGTGTACACGGGTGGTTCTTTCATCCAACTTCAATTGACACCGGGGTGTTAGCGTCCGATTTTCACGTTAACATTTTTGGTGCTTTCACTGAGAACATCGATCTCAGGGTATCTACATCATTGCTTCACCAAACTTTGAGGAAAGAATCTCCGTTAAGACCAGAAGTCTAACAGAAATTATGGCTCCCGGAAGGAAACGTAGATCTGCCAGATCTGATGATGTTCAAGAGAACACCGCCACTTCTCCTCCTCTGAGTCAGACAACTCCAACTGTGGGAGTTACGCGAGCGGAATTGGACGCTGTGGTTTTGGGATTGAATCAACAGTTAAATGCTCAGAATGCACAATTAGAGGCTCAGAATGCTCAGAATACCTTGATATTGAATAAGCTAAATGATTTGCTCGAGGCTAATCGTCAGCCAACAAATAAAGAAGGAAACTCTGCTGATAGAGCTCAGGATGTTAGAGGGAATACTTCTCAAAGGGCGGTAAGCCCCGTTGAAAGGCCACTTCCTCAGGATGGAGGATCGGGACCTCAACCGACCCTTCGTGAACGACTGTCAAGGCAGAACTCTGAAAGAATGGCTGACGTTTTCCACGCACGGCCTGTGGATGATGAAGAGTATTTTTCAGGGATGGTCCGTCAAATCATGAAAGAAAGTATGCGAAAGGACGAGGATGAGAAAGAGTGGGGCTTTGCTCCAAGCAAAACTCCATTCACCGAGAGGATTCTGAAAGCTGAATTCCCGAGAAAATTTGTTCCGTCCACTATTCCAGCTTACAAAGGAACAAGTGATCCTAACGAATTTCTATATAAGTATGACTGGCATATGACTGGCGCCAGGGCATCCGATGAGATTAAGTGCCGATACTTCCCGGTGTATTTGGAAGGAGCAGCTTTATTATGGTTTACCAAGCTGGCAGTTAGATCCATTAATCAGTTCTCGGACTTAACTAAGAAGTTCAAGGAGCAGTTTCGGTTGTATGCCCCTAAAGCAAAGGACATAATGTCGCTGTCAAGTCTAGAGCAAAATCCGGGAGAATCTATCAGGTCGTTCTTGAATCGCTTTAACATAGCGTTGGCTGAGGTGGATAATGCTGAGCCACGCATGGTCTTGACGTACTTGATGAGGGCAATTGATAAGTCAAGCGAATTTGGAAAATGGTTGAAAATGAAAGAACCAAACTCACTTGACAAATTCTACAAGAAAGCGGATGAATTCATGCGCTTGGAGAGCCTCCAAGCACCAGCTAAGGTGGTATCAGTACAAGCCGGGAACAATGGTGCTGCTACGAACAAGAAGGAACCAAACACTCAGAAAAGGGGAAACGATGGTGGAAAGAAACAAGGAGATGCTAAGAAAGGTCGTTCTTTCAATTTCACACCATTGACCGATACCCCTGAAAACATCTACTTTGCAACTAAAGATGATGTCAATTATCCGGCCCCACCTAAAATGAGAGTTGCGGTTAAGATGGGAAAAAGTGGAAAGTACTTCCGGTTCCACAGCCAGCCCGGCCATGATACCAACGAATGCCGCCAATTGAAAGAGGTAATTGAACAACTCTTAAAGGAAAACAAGCTCCAGCAGTATGTGAGAAGGAACAGAAATGCCTCAGCTCCGTCAACTCAAGAACAGCAAGTTCCCTCTCACCGTCCTAGCTCAAGTGAGAAGGTCGTGGAACATGAATCGGAAAGGCCTGTCATCAACATAATAACTGGAGGACCTCACCCAGCAGGCAGAAGCTGGGGCGAGATGGAAAGGTATGCCCGGGCCTTGAAGCATGTACCAGCCGAAGAAAATGTTTTTGTTTTAGAGAATGAGGCGCCTTTAAAGCAACAAAAGACTTCCACAGATGATATTGTGTTCAGTGCCTGGGATTCTTTGGGTATCGAAGCTCCGACCAGGATGCTGCTGACTATTCCCGGATGTGTGACAAATGCCAGAGATTCGCTAAAATTCCTAGAGCACCTTCTACTGAGCTAACACAAATGGTCAGTCCATGGCCGTTTGCCATCTGGGGAATAGATCTCATTGGGCCTTTGCCGACTGCCAAATCCGAGATTAAATATGATATCGTTGCTGTTGATTATTTTACTAAATGGGCTGAGGCCGAACCCTTGGCCACTATTACCTCTAAGAAAATGATAAGTTTTGTAACTAAGAATATCATTTGCAGGTATGGTGTGCCTCAGAAGATAATCACAGACAATGGTACTCAGTTTGAAAGTGAAGAATTCCAAGATTTTTGCAAACGATTCAAAATCGGAAAAAGCTTCTCAGCAGTGGCTCACCCGTAGGCAAACGGGCAATTGGAAGCAGTAAACAAAATCATCAAATCAACCATCAAAAAACAGCTGGAAAAAGCGAAATTTGGATGGGTTGACAAGTTACCGCTTGCACTATGGGCATACAGAACCACCCACAAAACTGCGACTGGGCATACTCCATTTTCATTGGCATACGGATCAGAAGCAATGATTCCCGTGGAAACTGAAGTCCGCTCACACAGAAGAATCCATTTTGATCAAGATGAGAATGAAAAACTACAATTGGAAGCACTTGACCTCCTTGATGAAAGAAGAGAAGAGGCTAGACTTAGAATTGCAGCTCATCAACAAAGAATAGCCAGGCACTTCAATTCCAAAGTTCGTCAGCGCAACGTTGAAGTTGGGGACCTAGTTCTGAAAAGAATCATGACAACTACAGGTGTGTTTGCGCCAAACTGGGAAGGGCCATATGTTATAGGCACGAAGCTTCTTGACGGCACATTCAAACTCACAACTGTCGAAGGAGAACCAATCCCAAAAGCTTGGAACAGCAATCATTTGCGTCATTATTTTACTTGAAAGCTTTGCTGAAATGTTGTAAAAGAATTGCAAATATATGATTCTTATATTGAAAACAATTGTAAAGCAAGTAAATAATGAAAAGCTATAAAGTGGATGTAGGCCCAGTTTTTGGCCGAACCACTATAAATCTTGTGTTCTCTACTATTATAAACTGCTTTGTTTTATTTCGACATAGAAAATACATTAATTGTGTCATTAAAATGTCGATTTAATAATGCAGGTCATAAAAGCAAAGCTTACCCATCACAAGACCAAGAAATCCCCGACATCACTCAGCAAACAAACACTAAACCATTCAAAATTTCCATACTCAAATCCTACAAAAGAAGTGCTTCAAATAAAAGTTGGCAATGTGGATGGAAGTGGACCATTTCTAACTAACTGCAAATGTTTGAACAAACAAACAGCCAGTTAAATAAACTGTGTCTACCACCACCAACTCACTCAACTATGAAGTATATTTCTTTGGATAAGGAAAATTATTCGCAATTAGAAAGTGAAAACACTTGCAAAAGACAACGGGGGTCGCCGACGTGAATCAATGGCAAAGAGACGTGGGCGAGCAAGCATCAATCAGCAAAAGACCTCTTCAGAGGCACAAGCCCTCTTCGGAGGCACAACTCTTCGGAGGATAAAGACCTTGAGCGGGCCTAGCCAGAAAAAGAGAGGTCTTTCTCGTTAAAAAGTTGCGGAATGATCGGTCGATACACTCCCGTGAATCCGTCCAACCGAGAGAAAGAAACTCCAAACTTCTAGGCAAAAGCCCTACTCAGAGTGTAACATCCCGCCTTTTCGCACACTTTAAACCGACACACGTGCCCATTCAAAGCATACGCAAGGGCGGATAGTTATGGGGTAAATAAGAAAAACAGAGAAGAAATAAAACAAAACAGAATCTCACAGCGGAAGGATAAAATATAATAACAAATATACAGTTCATAAACAGTTTACAAAAGCTTGATTTTACTTATAAAATGAATATCAGAGTTACACATACCAAATACAACAAGGCAGCGGAATAGAAAGAGTGTGTAGTACAATACTATATATATAAAATAATACTGAATCTTCGTCTTCGTCCTCCAAAGCTAAAACCAGCTATCCTGAAACGCTCGGACTGACCCAAGCGAATTTGAAAAGACAAAAACACTCGAGTCAGACTAGAAAATCTTATGTGAGTTAAATAAACAGAAATAAATATGAGTACAGTAACTCAAGAGATGCTCGGGATTTACATCTCCTAAGGATCCGTTAAACTATTTACTATGTAGTATATTGCGCTATTATAATAGTGTCTAATTGTAAAATAAACTTACTTTTAAATAGCGTTAAGGCTTTACATTTTCCACCTTAACACGTAAAATGCCAATAGTCTATACAGTACCGTAATACCTCCTGATCGGGAAGCTACCAGAGGATACTCCATAGGTACGACACAAATAGAAACTCGTAGTAAAGGCTCGATATGGTAGGTGACACGGCACAACTAGGCAATGTCAGGGTAGATATACCAATTGTTATCCAGGCTGGTGGAAACGCGTAGCCGCGGTTACCGCCCACCTCGGACTAACTCCCCAAAAATCAAAATATAGAAGTGGCCACTGAATCAAATCCAAGTCAAAGTATAATATCGAAGAGGAGCGTCCGATCAGAGGAATGACCTCATTGGCCTGAGAATCGCTCCTGTTTTAGCCACCTTATGCCAACTCACGGGAGTTGGGTCCACGTATTTACCTTACAGGAAACGTCGCCACCACCTACTTCATTCTGGAATCTCCACCGCGTACACGGTTAGTCAAAGTGGTTTTCGGTATCGACAGAGAGTATGTCCATATCCGATCCCGGTCTCTTTGCCAACCAATCGTTATTATAACACCGCGGTTATTTAAAAACAGTTTATACTTTAAAGCCAGAATATAATCCCTTTCAAAACCATAATATTACGATATCATTTCTTCTTTAAAAACACAAACAATTTATTTTCATATTATTTTATAAAAGCCCAAATCAATGATATCGTTTCCCAAATAAAATTTTCCTTTCCAAAAATTATGTCACTTTTTATTATTTAATATCCCATGTAACCAATATTTTGTTTGTAACTTTCAACATAATTCTTCGAAAATCTATAGTATTTTAAAACCATTATTTTCAAAACTAAATGGTTTGGATATTCAACGGTATGCGAATTAAAAAGGTTTAACTTTACTGTTGCTTTATAAAGAAATAAATTACATGGCTTTCCAAATATTTCTTCTTTTAAAGTTAATCCAAAATCCAAAATATTACTTCAAGTCCCAAAACCATTTCAATTTTATATATATTTATATCCATTTTGAGCATTATATTTCACTAAAGTTGGATTTTTATCCTTTCAAAATCAATATTCTATTAATTAATCTTGACCATTCACATAAAATCCATAATTAATAAGACTTCAATTTCTAGTAAAATATATATATATATATATATATAGAATTTTTCCACTTCAAATTATAATAGAATATCCATTTCTATTTATTTTGGGGAAATCCAATTACAAATATCATATCTTAAAATTTCCAACTTTACATTTAAACGTAGGATATAAATTTACCAAACTCCATTTTCTAAATTTCTTCCATTTTCAATAAAGAAATTTATATTCCTTTTAATTTCAAAATTTCAACTTCATAGGTATATAAATATGGAATAAAATATTTATACAATATAAATTTAAGATTTATAAACCGTATTCAATCCAAACCATAGAAATCATATTAAAATAGTTATATATAGACCGCGGTGCCTGTATATAATTTTCTATCCTATGGTCAAGTGATACGGATATTTATCATTTCAATCCGCAATTTAAAAAATAAAACTTTGCGGTTTTATCATTTCAAACCACAATCCCGAATGAAATGTAAAATGTATGCTAACTTGCAGTTTAATGATATCAAATAAAACATCCATTCAACAACACATCCATCATCCAGTCACAAACATCAAGCAATATCAACCAATAACAAAATATGTTTGGGAATATACAACAGGTAATAATTGGCAGTTTAATTCAAATTATATTTATCAACTATAAATCTAACAGTTTATTTTCAGTGATAATTGACATAACTGTTAACTAGCAGTTCTTATGCAAACAATAATTTCTAACAGCCAATTAATACGCAATCAATCAATTTAATTAACAGCTAAATTCAAAAAATTGCAATTCAACAGATATGGGTGAAATAACATGCCAAAAGCTCATAAATAAATTTCTATTCATTTCTAAAATTTATTTAACAAACATAAAAGCTTCTAGTAATTGTGAGTGAGTTAAAACACTCACCTTTTGAATTTAAATCGAATGTAAATCCGATTTAAACCCAAAATTTGACGATCTCTAAATTTATCCAAACCAGCGTCATCAGATCCGGAATTTAATTACGATCCTAACAAAAGAAATTTCGTGTGAAACGGAGTTCGTATGTGAAAGTTATCACAATTAAACGATTTGCAATTGAAATAAAAAAAAATTAAAAATAAACAAAACAAAAATAAAATACCGTGCCACATCCACCTTCCCTCGTGAAAAACGCATATGCTTCTTCTTGATTGCTAACTTTGTTCCGTAATTTTTCTTTTATTTCGATTTACTTTAATTTTCCTCCTTATTATATGAATGTATGTATTTTAAAAGGTTTGAAAGAAAAAGAAGATTTGAAAAAGAAGAATTGAAAAAAAATGATTAAAATAAGAACTGAAAACGGAAGAGAAGATCTAGATTTGAAAAGAAGAAAGTTTGAAATAGAAGTAAATTTGAAGAAGAAGAAGAAGAATATTTGAAGAGAAAGAAAAAAAATTAAAATGAGAGATAATAAGGAACTTTGAGAAAAACAAGAAAAAAGAAGAAGAAGAAGAAGAAGAAGAAGAAGAAGAATAGCATGGAGGCTGGGGTTAGAGTTAGGAGAAATAAAATGTAATAGAAGAATAAGAAGTAGGTTATTTATAAGGTTAGAGTTAGGTTTAGGGACAAATAGATTTGAAAGGAGAGGCTGCTATTAATTAGAAATAAAGTGAATATGAACACTTGGTATTGAAATATAGCAAATATGAACAGTCCCTTTTTTTTTTTTTTTTAAAGTAGCAGGTATTAAAAAGAGGTATTTATTAATTAGAAAGAAAATGGATATGGAGGGACAAAAATAAATGACACGTTTCGTTAGTTTGATTCTAAATTAATTAAGTGCTAGATACAGAAAAATTTGAATACATCATATATATATATTCATACTTTAACTGTGTGACAAAATTGCTAAACATACATCAAGTACGATTAATTGGTGACAATATATAGGAATAATCAACAATAAATGTGGATGCAATCACATAAGGATCTAATAGGGAAGGAGATAAAAGTAACAACGTTGATTAATTCCACTTTCCCACTTTAACCAATCCAATTACAAAATTTAAAATTTTATAAAATTTCTCTCCTTTGATTTCTTAAACAATTTTAATAACTAACAACAAGTTCTATGTTAATTCAGTCATTAATCATTTCGCCAATTACCAAATTAAATTTCAATTATTCGCAATAAATCAAATTATAATTTTTTCATTTCAATAAATAAAATAAATCTTGATTTTTTTTTCTTCCATCCTTATTAATTCCACAACTTGTTCAATTTGAAAATCATTATCATATTTTCCAAATGTTACCTTAATTTAACACTTATGTAACGTATTATTAGATTCGTTGCAAGATTTCAATTTCAATCCCCATTTCTTAATATACTCAAATTCTGGACATTTTTATTTCCTTACCCATAAGTGTAACATTTATTGCCAATTCCATCCAAATTTAACAGGTAACCCTTAACAATGTTTTCAATCCAAAGGTTATACTTAAGTTTACGTTGTATTCTACAACTTATCATATTATGAAGAAAATTCACATTATTCCCCAATATTACCTTAATTCATATTAACTTAACATTAAATTTACTCTTCATTCTATTATTAACCTATTAGTATTAAATAGATGAAATTAACATTGGTTTTACACTCTATTACGTAGATATCCTTAAATTTTATCTAAGTTTATATTTACATAATATTCCAACATTAAATTTCATCCAATTTTTTTTTTCTTCCTTTTTATTTTAATTAAATCCAATTTCCCTAAAGTTACATTCAAGCAAGTAAATTTTGATTTCCAATCAATCATTATACTATAACATTCTTAACATTTTTTCATTACACTACTAAATTCTACCTTGATAAGTTTACGCTTCTATTGCTTTACTTTCACACTTCCGTTAAAATATAAATTAATTCTAAAGTAACGTTTATTGTTGACCCCGCCATTTTAATTACTCATATTTAGATGAACGTTATTTCAAATAAGTTCATTGACTCATTTAAATTAGGTAGTTTATAGTAGTTGTTATCCCACCCTTACAATTATTTCCTACTAACGTGCTACCAACTCCTTTAATTAAAATTTGAATTCCAAACCTTATTTAATATACTAAGTAAGATAAATAACATATATAGATTGCTACCAACTTTCCTTTTCTTGCATCTATGTGTTTATTACTTGACAGACCAGTAAATATTACATATACACAAAATTCCGTTATCACTTGCCTAACAAGGTTATTATCACTTAAGATCTCACTGCATCCACATTTTCACATTTTCATTTCCTAGTTTCTTTACTTTATTCTACATAATTTATTACAAATGGGATTTTCTTTGGTTTACATCTTATTTGTATTTAACATTTCTCAATCACCAATTCATTTCACTTTAACTGCGGTAAATTGGCGGATAAATTGAATTTGATTCCCAAAATCTAAATTAACAAGAAACAAGGGTAGGTAACATACAACAGTCATTACTCCAAATTCTAGTCACCTAAATAGTCTTTTATTCCTTGCAAATAAATGTTACTATTTATTTTCATAGTACAAATCTCAATGATTATCCCATTTTAATTTGCTTAGGCCATTTATTTCACTATACATATCTACATAAATGGGTAATTTATTCAATTCATTAAGTGTCAATTCTATTAAGCCCTGTTTATATCTTTATGCATTCTTCTATAACTTTACAAAAGGGAATAACTTTTAAACTCATACACTTAATAACAAAACCGTTATAAATCCAATAAACTTCCAAATCCAAGTTTGTACACATTTTACACAATTATTATGATTTCTCACAAACGTTGAATTTATTAAATGACCATTTATTAAAATTTATTCCCTTAATTGAATCAAATGCTTATTATTATATATATTTTTTCATTCTACCATTCCTTCCCATTATAAATTCATTAACGTATTTACACATCTCTATCTTTCAAATATAAAATAACCAAACTGATTACAAACACTGTTTCTATCAATTTTCATAAGTTTGTTCAAACTATATTTTTGTTTACATAAAATAAATTTTATGTTTCTATTAGTTTTCTTTTCCTTTCACTACAGGCATAAATTATTACTATCTACACTAATTACATCTTTGTATTAATGAACACCATTTAAGTTAATATTTATACTAACATTCACAAATTCAACATTTATTTGTTTCTTCAAAATTACTTTAAATCAAGTTGTGAAAATTTACATTATCCACATCTATTATCATAAAATTTTATAGTTACACTAAATTGCAACCACTATACCAAATTTCTACATTTATTTTTTTTAACCAAATTAGAAATTATATTAATACATTTTATTAAATATCATAAATTTAACGGGTCGTTACAATCTCCCCCACTCAAAACTTTTCGTCCCCGAAAAGGTAAAGGAAGGGAGAAGGAAGAATAAAACAGTATATCTAATTTCAAATATTAACTTATATTTTACTGGATTAATTTCCTTTAATGAAATATACTTGTTTAAAAAAAATCATTATATCCTTTAATACTTGAGTTAGTAAAGTTGGAAAAATATTTTTAACAAAATTCTAAGTCCAAAATTTTCGAAAATTTTTGGTAGAGTCTCCTTTGTACGGAGGGACTCTGGAGAAAATATAATATCCAAATATACAAATATATTACATATATATCCAAAATAAAATATCCCAACACGGGAAAATATATAAAATAGCGCTTTAAACGTAATCCGAAACGTACCTATTTGTCGGGCAATACACTTATTATTATGGAACCAAAAGCAGTAGCAGTTGCTTCCATAACCTGTATTTTCTTATAAGCCTAAAAGGTTAAATATTTATTTTAAAATGAACTATTCTAGTGGATTCAATCATTCATATCCTATCAAATGCAACAACCATACATTTTAACAAACAGCACACACCGCAAACAAAATCATTCAATCAAACAAACAATTAGTTGTTAGGTTCAAATTCCGAAATTGTACGAAATGTAAAATAACTATCAAGTGCATCCTTTACTCAACAGTCTTAGATGGAACAAAGATAGATTATTTCTCCATCCAACAACTTCAAAATTCCTTACCCAACAACCATACATCAACCAAACAATTCAAATCAACACCAAAATAGCTTATTATACATTTATTTCATACTTCAGTGGTTTGATTTTCTTCCCTTCATTTATGAGGGATTTCTTTGTTCTTACAAGTTTTATTTTCCAATTATCCCAAAATTCATTATATTTGTATTTCCTTTTTATTACTTAAGTTTATAAAATAATTCTCATTAATAACAACAAATATTTTGAATATCTTCCTTTCTTTACTCTTTACTTGTAAGGTTTCCCTTAAATTCTTAATCTGCTAACATTCATTCTTATAAGTGGAAGTTTTTATTTATTCATTAACTATGAATTGCAGTCATTTAATTTTTCCTACTTTCCATTATATTAGAATAGGGAAGATTAAAACATACTTAAGTCAATAATCATACAATCAATTCTTATTTTGAATTTCATTTTATATACTTAGGTTCATATCATCTATTAATAATTCTTAACCCTTTTTCAGTAAAATTTCAATTATAACCTAAGTTTATACCATTAAATTCTTATTATAACAGTAATTTGCTGAATACTTCATTTTTCCTAAATTCCTACTTGTAAAATATTCAATTCCAGTTTCTCATTTAACACTTCAACTTTTATATTTGGGTAAGTTATTTATGTTAAGGAAATTGCAATTGAACTTATACAAGTTTAATCTCCATTCTTTTAATTAAATTTAATGTTTATCCATATTACTCTTTGTCTCATATGTATGCAAATTCCTCTTTATAGCTTTGCAATTATTCTCCTATTTCAATTAGAGGTTTCAATTCATTTATTACTTAACTTTTATTTCACTACAATTTAACAATTGATTAATTAATGGAGAATTTTAGAATTGGATTCCGGGTCAGATTTCAATTTATTTCAAAATAATAGATAAATAAGTTCTTACAACTCAAAATCTCTAATTATAGTTAGAACAATAAAAGAAATTTTTTTTTTTAGAAAATTTCATAATAAATCTGCAGTAGAATTTACTACAGTGGCTTTTCCCCTTCGAAACTCGAAATGAAAGTCGATGATGCGGCCGTCATCACCGAATTTATTTTCCAGTGACAGAGAGGAAAGTACAGAATTTAATTAATTAATTTTTTTTTTCCAAAATCTTCTTTAAAACAATTCTTCCAAATTATACGAAATATTTATATAAGAAATTTCTTATAAACCAAATCAATAAATTTCACAAATTCTTTGAAAGCAGATTTGGAAAAAATCCCGGACTTAAGTTCTAAAATCTCCAATTTGATTTATCATAATTTCAACTTAGCTTCAGTTATTATAAATATTTTATTTCCTAACACCCAATCTATAGCAACCAAATATATATATATATATATATATATATATATCTTTATAAAAATATTTTTATATATAGAAAATATAATAGGCAAAATTCTTTCATTTACCTATATTAAAACAAATATTATGTCGGTCTGTCCTATTAAGTGTTTAGAAATCCCTATTGATGACATAGCGTCCCATGCATCAACCAGAATTTATAAATACAAAGCGGAACAGATTAACACAATATAAAAATCTTTTTATTAATACTAACAAATACGCTCTCTCATATATATATACTCAGCGACTCCCATAGGATATTACTACCCTATTAACAAAGAGTCAAACCCCACAAAGCCAAAGTTTATCGCTAAACCAAAGCTCTGATACCAACTGTAACATCCCGCCTTTTCGCACACTTTAAACCGACACACGTGCCCATTCAAAGCATACGCAAGGGCGGATAGTTATGGGGTAAATAAGAAAAACAGAGAAGAAATAAAACAAAACAGAATCTCACAGCGGAAGGATAAAATATAATAACAAATATACAGTTCATAAACAGTTTACAAAAGCTTGATTTTACTTATAAAATGAATATCAGAGTTACACATACCAAATACAACAAGGCAGCGGAATAGAAAGAGTGTGTAGTACAATACTATATATATAAAATAATACTGAATCTTCGTCTTCGTCCTCCAAAGCTAAAACCTGCTATCCTGAAACGCTCGGACTGACCCAAGCGAATTTGAAAAGACAAAAACACTCGAGTCAGACTAGAAAATCTTATGTGAGTTAAATAAACAGAAATAAATATGAGTACAGTAACTCAAGAGATGCTCGGGATTTACATCTCCTAAGGATCCGTTAAACTATTTACTATGTAGTATATTGCGCTATTATAATAGTGTCTAATTGTAAAATAAACTTACTTTTAAATAGCGTTAAGGCTTTACATTTTCCACCTTTAACACGTAAAATGCCAATAGTCTATACAGTACCGTAATACCTCCTGATCGGGAAGCTACCAGAGGATACTCCATAGGTACGACACAAATAGAAACTCGTAGTAAAGGCTCGATATGGTAGGTGACACGGCACAACTAGGCAATGCCAGGGTAGATATACCAATTGCTATCCAGGCTGGTGGAAACGCGTAGCCGCAGTTACCGCCCACCTCGGACTAACTCCCCAAAAATCAAAATATAGAAGTGGCCACTGAATCAAATCCAAGTCAAAGTATAATATCGAAGTGGAGCGTCCGATCAGAGGAATGACCTCATTGGCCTGAGAATCGCTCCTGTTTTAGCCACCTTATGCCAACTCACGGGAGTTGGGTCCACGTATTTACCTTACAGGAAACGTCGCCACCACCTACTTCATTCTGGAATCTCCACCGCGTACACGGTTAGTCAAAGTGGTTTTCGGTATCGACAGAGAGTATGTCCATATCCGATCCCGGTCTCTTTGCCAACCAATCGTTATTATAACACCGCGGTTATTTAAAAACAGTTTATACTTTAAAGCCAGAATATAATCCCTTTCAAAACCATAATATTACGATATCATTTCTTCTTTAAAAACACAAACAATTTATTTTCATATTATTTTATAAAAGCCCAAATCAATGATATCGTTTCCCAAATAAAATTTTCCTTTCCAAAAATTATGTCACTTTTTATTATTTAATATCCCATGTAACCAATATTTTGTTTGTAACTTTCAACATAATTCTTCGAAAATCTATAGTATTTTAAAACCATTATTTTCAAAACTAAATGGTTTGGATATTCAACGGTATGCGAATTAAAAAGGTTTAACTTTACTGTTGCTTTATAAAGAAATAAATTACATGGCTTTCCAAATATTTCTTCTTTTAAAGTTAATCCAAAATCCAAAATATTACTTCAAGTCCCAAAACCATTTCAATTTTATATATATTTATATCCATTTTGAGCATTATATTTCACTAAAGTTGGATTTTTATCCTTTCAAAATCAATATTCTATTAATTAATCTTGACCATTCACATAAAATCCATAATTAATAAGACTTCAATTTCTAGTAAAATATATATATATATATATATATATAGAATTTTTCCACTTCAAATTATACTAGAATATCCATTTCTATTTATTTTGGGGAAATCTAATTACAAATATCATATCTTAAAATTTCCAACTTTACATTTAAACGTAGGATATAAATTTACCAAACTCCATTTTCTAAATTTCTTCCATTTTCAATAAAGAAATTTATATTCCTTTTAATTTCAAAATTTCAACTTCATAGGTATATAAATATGGAATAAAATATTTATACAATATAAATTTAAGATTTATAAACCGTATTCAATCCAAACCATAGAAATCATATTAAAATAGTTATATATAGACCGCGGTGCCTGTATATAATTTTCTATCCTATGGTCAAGTGATACGGATATTTATCATTTCAATCCGCAATTTAAAAAATAAAACTTTGCGGTTTTATCATTTCAAACCACAATCCCGAATGAAATGTAAAATGTATGCTAACTTGCAGTTTAATGATATCAAATAAAACATCCATTCAACAACACATCCATCATCCAGTCACAAACATCAAGCAATATCAACCAATAACAAAATATGTTTGGGAATATACAACAGGTAATAATTGGCAGTTTAATTCAAATTATATTTATCAACTATAAATCTAACAGTTTATTTTCAGTGATAATTGACATAACTGTTAACTAGCAGTTCTTATGCAAACAATAATTTCTAACAGCCAATTAATACGCAATCAATCAATTTAATTAACAGCTAAATTCAAAAAATTGCAATTCAACAGATATGGGTGAAATAACATGCCAAAAGCTCATAAATAAATTTCTATTCATTTCTAAAATTTATTTAACAAACATAAAAGCTTCTAGTAATTGTGAGTGAGTTAAAACACTCACCTTTTGAATTTAAATCGAATGTAAATCCGATTTAAACCCAAAATTTGACGGTCTCTAAATTTATCCAAACCAGCGTCATCAGATCCGGAATTTAATTACGATCCTAACAAAAGAAATTTCGTGTGAAACGGAGTTCGTATGTGAAAGTTATCACAATTAAACGATTTGCAATTGAAATAAAAATAAAAAATAAAAAATAAACAAAACAAAAATAAAATACCGTGCCACATCCACCTTCCCTCGTGAAAAACGCATATGCTTCTTCTTGATTGCTAACTTTGTTCCGTAATTTTTCTTTTATTTCGATTTACTTTAATTTTCCTCCTTATTATATGAATGTATGTATTTTAAAAGGTTTGAAAGAAAAAGAAGATTTGAAAAAGAAGAATTGAAAAAAAATGATTAAAATAAGAACTGAAAACGGAAGAGAAGATCTAGATTTGAAAAGAAGAAAGTTTGAAATAGAAGTAAATTTGAAGAAGAAGAAGAAGAATATTTGAAGAGAAAGAAAAAAAATTAAAATGAGAGATAATAAGGAGCTTTGAGAAAAACAAGAAAAAAGAAGAAGAAGAAGAAGAAGAAGAAGAAGAAGAAGAAGAATAGCATGGAGGCTAAGGTTAGAGTTAGGAGAAACAAAATGTAATAGAAGAATAAGAAGTAGGTTATTTATAAGGTTAGAGTTAGGTTTAGGGACAAATAGATTTGAAAGGAGAGGCTGCTATTAATTAGAAATAAAGTGAATATGAACACTTGGTATTGAAATATAGCAAATATGAACAGTCCCTTTTTTTTTTTTTTAAAGTAGCAGGTATTAAAAAGAGGTATTTATTAATTAGAAAGAAAATGGATATGGAGGGACAAAAATAAATGACACGTTTCGTTAGTTTGATTCTAAATTAATTAAGTGCTAGATACAGAAAAATTTGAATACATCATATATATATATTCATACTTTAACTGTGTGACAAAATTGCTAAACATACATCAAGTACGATTAATTGGTGACAATATATAGGAATAATCAACAATAAATGTGGATGCAATCACATAAGGATCTAATAGGGAAGGAGATAAAAGTAACAACGTTGATTAATTCCACTTTCCTACTTTAGCCAATCCAATTACAAAATTTAAAATTTTATAAAATTTCTCTCCTTTGATTTCTTAAACAATTTTAATAACTAACAACAAGTTCTATGTTAATTCAATCATTAATCATTTCGCCAATTACCAAATTAAATTTCAATTATTCGCAATAAATCAAATTATAAATTTTTCATTCCAATAAATAAAATAAATATTGATTTTTTTTTTCTTCCATCCTTATTAATTCCACAACTTGTTCAATTTGAAAATCATTATCATATTTTCCAAATGTTACCTTAATTTAACACTTATGTAACGTATTATTAGATTCGTTGCAAGATTTCAATTTCAATCCCCATTTCTTAATATACTCAAATTCTGGACATTTTTATTTCCTTACCCATAAGTGTAACATTTATTGCCAATTCCATCCAAATTTAACAGGTAACCCTTAACAATGTTTTCAATCCAAAGGTTATACTTAAGTTTACGTTGTATTCTACAACTTATCATATTATGAAGAAAATTCACATTATTCCCCAATATTACCTTAATTCATATTAACTTAACATTAAATTTACTCTTCATTCTATTATTAACCTATTAGTATTAAATAGATGAAATTAACATTGGTTTTACACTCTATTACGTAGATATCCTTAAATTTTATCTAAGTTTATATTTACATAATATTCCAACATTAAATTTCATCCAATTTTTTTTTTCTTCCTTTTTATTTTAATTAAATCCAATTTCCCTAAAGTTACATTCAAGCAAGTAAATTTTGATTTCCAATCAATCATTATACTATAACATTCTTAACATTTTTTCATTACACTACTAAATTCTACCTTGATAAGTTTACGCTTCTATTGCTTTACTTTCACACTTCCGTTAAAATATAAATTAATTCTAAAGTAACGTTTATTGTTGACCCCGTCATTTTAATTACTCATATTTAGATGAACGTTATTTCAAATAAGTTCATTGACTCATTTAAATTAGGTAGTTTATAGTAGTTGTTATCCCACCCTTACAATTATTTCCTACTAACGTGCTACCAACTCCTTTAATTAAAATTTGAATTCCAAACCTTATTTAATATACTAAGTAAGATAAATAACATATATAGATTGCTACCAACTTTCCTTTTCTTGCATCTATGTGTTTATTACTTGACAGACCAGTAAATATTACATATACACAAAATTCCGTTATCACTTGCCTAACAAGGTTATTATCACTTAAGATCTCACTGCATCCACATTTTCACATTTTCATTTCCTAGTTTCTTTACTTTATTCTACATAATTTATTACAAATGGGATTTTCTTTGGTTTACATCTTATTTGTATTTAACATTTCTCAATCACCAATTCATTTCACTTTAACTGCGGTAAATTGGCGGATAAATTGAATTTGATTCCCAAAATCTAAATTAACAAGAAACAATGGTAGGTAACATACAACAGTCATTACTCCAAATTCTAGTCACCTAAATAGTCTTTTATTCCTTGCAAATAAATGTTACTATTTATTTTCATAGTACAAATCTCAATGATTATCCCATTTTAATTTGCTTAGGCCATTTATTTCACTATACATATCTACATAAATGGGTAATTTATTCAATTCATTAAGTGTCAATTCTATTAAGCCCTGTTTATATCTTTATGCATTCTTCTATAACTTTACAAAAGGGAATAACTTTTAAACTCATACACTTAATAACAAAACCGTTATAAATCCAATAAACTTCCAAATCCAAGTTTGTACACATTTTACACAATTATTATGATTTCTCACAAACGTTGAATTTATTAAATGACCATTTATTAAAATTTAATTCCCTTAATTGAATCAAATGCTTATTATTATATATATTCTTTTCATTCTACCATTCCTTCCCATTATAAATTCATTAACGTATTTACACATCTCTATCTTTCAAATATAAAATAACCAAACTGAATACAAACACTGTTTCTATCAATTTTCATAAGTTTGTTCAAACTATACTTTTGTTTACATAAAATAAATTTTATGTTTCTATTAGTTTTCTTTTCCTTTCACTACAGGCATAAATTATTACTATCTACACTAATTACATCTTTGTATTAATGAACACCATTTAAGTTAATATTTATACTAACATTCACAAATTCAACATTTATTTGTTTCTTCAAAATTACTTTAAATCAAGTTGTGAAAATTTACATTATCCACATCTATTATCATAAAATTTTATAGTTACACTAAATTGCAACCACTATACCAAATTTCTACATTTATTTTTTTTAACCAAATTAGAAATTATATTAATACATTTTATTAAATATCATAAATTTAACGGGTCGTTACAATCTCCCCCACTCAAAACTTTTCGTCCCCGAAAAGGAAAAGGAAGGGAGAAGGAAGAATAAAACAGTATATCTAATTTCAAATATTAACTTATATTTTACTGGATTAATTTCCTTTAATGAAATATACTTGTTTAAAAAAAATCATTATATCCTTTAATACTTGAGTTAGTAAAGTTGGAAAAATATTTTTAACAAAATTCTAAGTCCAAAATTTTCGAAAATTTTTGGCAGAGTCTCCTTTGTACGGAGGGACTCTGGAGAAAATATAATATCCAAATATACAAATATATTACATATATATCCAAAATAAAATATCCCAACACGGGAAAATATATAAAATAGCGCTTTAAACGTAATCCGAAACGTACCTATTTGTCGGGCAATACACTTATTATTATGGAACCAAAAGCAGTAGCAGTTGCTTCCATAACCTGTATTTTCTTATAAGCCTAAAAGGTTAAATATTTATTTTAAAATGAACTATTCTAGTGGATTCAATCATTCATATCATATCAAATGCAACAACCATACATTTTAACAAACAGCACACACCGCAAACAAAATCATTCAATCAAACAAACAATTAGTTGTTAGGTTCAAATTCCGAAATTGTACGAAATGTAAAATAACTATCAAGTGCATCCTTTACTCAACAGTCTTAGATGGAACAAAGATAGATTATTTCTCCATCCAACAACTTCAAAATTCCTTACCCAACAACCATACATCAACCAAACAATTCAAATCAACACCAAAATAGCTTATTATACATTTATTTCATACTTCAGTGGTTTGATTTTCTTCCCTTCATTTATGAGGGATTTCTTTGTTCTTACAAGTTTTATTTTCCAATTATCCCAAAATTCATTATATTTGTATTTCCTTTTTATTACTTAAGTTTATAAAATAATTCTCATTAATAACAACAAATATTTTGAATATCTTCCTTTCTTTACTCTTTACTTGTAAGGTTTCCCTTAAATTCTTAATCTGCTAACATTCATTCTTATAAGTGGAAGTTTTTATTTATTCATTAACTATGAATTGCAGTCATTTAATTTTTCCTACTTTCCATTATATTAGAATAGGGAAGATTAAAACATACTTAAGTCAATAATCATACAATCAATTCTTATTTTGAATTTCATTTTATATACTTAGGTTCATATCATCTATTAATAATTCTTAACCCTTTTTCAGTAAAATTTCAATTATAACCTAAGTTTATACCATTAAATTCTTATTATAACAGTAATTTGTTGAATACTTCATTTTTCCTAAATTCCTACTTGTAAAATATTCAATTCCAGTTTCTCATTTAACACTTCAACTTTTATATTTGGGTAAGTTATTTATGTTAAGGAAATTGCAATTGAACTTATACAAGTTTAATCTCCATTCTTTTAATTAAATTTAATGTTTATCCATATTACTCTTTGTCTCATATGTATGCAAATTCCTCTTTATAGCTTTGCAATTATTCTCTTATTTCAATTAGAGATTTCAATTCATTTATTACTTAACTTTTATTTCACTACAATTTAACAATTGATTAATTAATGGAGAATTTTAGAATTGGATTCCGGGTCAGATTTCAATTTATTTCAAAATAATAGATAAATAAGTTCTTACAACTCAAAATCTCTAATTATAGTTAGAACAATAAAAGAAATTTTTTTTTTTTAGAAAATTTCATAATAAATCTGCAGTAGAATTTACTACAGTGGCTTTTCCCCTTCGAAACTCGAAATGAAAGTCGATGATGCGGCCGTCATCACCGAATTTATTTTCCAGTGACAGAGAGGAAAGTACAGAATTTAATTAATTAATTCTTTTTTTCCAAAATCTTCTTTAAAACAATTCTTCCAAATTATACGAAATATTTATATAAGAAATTTCTTATAAACCAAATCAATAAATTTCACAAATTCTTTGAAAGCAGATTTGGATAAAATCCTGGACTTAAGTTCTAAAATCTCCAATTTGATTTATCATAATTTCAACTTAGCTTCAGTTATTATAAATATTTTATTTCCTAACACCCAATCTATAGCAACCAAATATATATATATATATCTTTATAAAAATATTTTTATATATAGAAAATATAATAGGCAAAATTCTTTCATTTACCTATATTAAAACAAATATTATGTCGGTCTGTCCTATTAAGTGTTTAGAAATCCCTATTGATGACATAGCGTCCCATGCATCAACCAGAATTTATAAATACAAAGCGGAACAGATTAACACAATATAAAAATCTTTTTATTAATACTAACAAATACGCTCTCTCATATATATATACTCAGCGACTCCCATAGGATATTACTACCCTATTAACAAAGAGTCAAACCCCACAAAGCCAAGGTTTATCGCTAAACCAAAGCTCTGATACCAACTGTAACATCCCGCCTTTTCGCACACTTTAAACCGATACACGTGCCCATTCAAAGCATACGCAAGGGCGGATAGTTATGTGGTAAATAAGAAAAACAGAGAAGAAATAAAACAAAACAGAATCTCACAGCGGAAGGATAAAATATAATAACAAATATACACTTCATAAACAGTTTACAAAAGCTTGATTTTACTTATAAAATGAATATCAGAGTTACACATACCAAATACAACAAGGCAGCGGAATAGAAAGAGTGTGTAGTACAATACTATATATATAAAATAATACCGAATCTTCGTCTTCGTCCTCCAAAGCTAAAACCTGCTATCCTGAAACGCTCGGACTGACCCAAGCGAATTTGAAAAGACAAAAACACTCGAGTCAGACTAGAAAATCTTATGTGAGTTAAATAAACAGAAATAAATATGAGTACAGTAACTCAAGAGATGCTCGGGATTTACATCTCCTAAGGATCCGTTAAACTATTTACTATGTAGTATATTGCGCTATTATAATAGTGTCTAATTGTAAAATAAACTTACTTTTAAATAGCGTTAAGGCTTTACATTTTCCACCTTAAAACGTAAAATGCCAATAGTCTATACAGTACCGTAATACCTCCTGATCGGGAAGCTACCAGAGGATACTCCATAGGTACGACACAAATAGAAACTCGTAGTAAAGGCTCGATATGGTAGGTGACACGGCACAACTAGGCAATGCCAGGGTAGATATACCAATTGCTATCCAGGCTGGTGGAAACGCGTAGCCGCAGTTACCGCCCACCTCGGACTAACTCCCCAAAAATCAAAATATAGAAGTGGCCACTGAATCAAATCCAAGTCAAAGTATAATATCGAAGAGGAGCGTCCGATCAGAGGAATGACCTCATTGGCCCGAGAATCGCTCCTGTTTTAGCCACCTTATGCCAACTCACGGGAGTTGGGTCCACGTATTTACCTTACAGGAAACGTCGCCACCACCTACTTCATTCTGGAATCTCCACCGCGTACACGGTTAGTCAAAGTGGTTTTCGGTATCGACAGAGAGTATGTCCATATCCGATCCCGGTCTCTTTGCCAACCAATCGTTATTATAACACCACGGTTATTTAAAAACAGTTTATACTTTAAAGCCAGAATATAATCCCTTTCAAAACCATAATATTACGATATCATTTCTTCTTTAAAAACACAAACAATTTATTTTCATATTATTTTATAAAAGCCCAAATCAATGATATCGTTTCCCAAATAAAATTTTCCTTTCCAAAAATTATGTCACTTTTTATTATTTAATATCCCATGTAACCAATATTTTGTTTGTAACTTTCAACATAATTCTTCGAAAATCTATAGTATTTTAAAACCATTATTTTCAAAACTAAATGGTTTGGATATTCAACGGTATGCGAATTAAAAAGGTTTAACTTTACTGTTGCTTTATAAAGAAATAAATTACATGGCTTTCCAAATATTTCTTCTTTTAAAGTTAATCCAAAATCCAAAATATTACTTCAAGTCCCAAAACCATTTCAATTTTATATATATTTATATCCATTTTGAGCATTATATTTCACTAAAGTTGGATTTTTATCCTTTCAAAATCAATATTCTATTAATTAATCTTGACCATTCACATAAAATCCATAATTAATAAGACTTCAATTTCTAGTAAAATATATATATATATATATATATATATATATAGAATTTTTCCACTTCAAATTATAATAGAATATCCATTTCTATTTATTTTGGGGAAATCCAATTACAAATATCATATCTTAAAATTTCCAACTTTACATTTAAACGTAGGATATAAATTTACCAAACTCCATTTTCTAAATTTCTTCCATTTTCAATAAAGAAATTTATATTCCTTTTAATTTCAAAATTTCAACTTCATAGGTATATAAATATGGAATAAAATATTTATACAATATAAATTTAAGATTTATAAACCGTATTCAATCCAAACCATAGAAATCATATTAAAATAGTTATATATAGACCGCGGTGCCTGTATATAATTTTCTATCCTATGGTCAAGTGATACGGATATTTATCATTTCAATCCGCAATTTAAAAAATAAAACTTTGCGGTTTTATCATTTCAAACCACAATCCCGAATGAAATGTAAAATGTATGCTAACTTGCAGTTTAATGATATCAAATAAAACATCCATTCAACAACACATCCATCATCCAGTCACAAACATCAAGCAATATCAACCAATAACAAAATATGTTTGGGAATATACAACAGGTAATAATTGGCAGTTTAATTCAAATTATATTTATCAACTATAAATCTAACAGTTTATTTTCAGTGATAATTGACATAACTGTTAACTAGAAGTTCTTATGCAAACAATAATTTCTAACAGCCAATTAATACGCAATCAATCAATTTAATTAACAGCTAAATTCAAAAAATTGCAATTCAACAGATATGGGTGAAATAACATGCCAAAAGCTCATAAATAAATTTCTATTCATTTCTAAAATTTATTTAACAAACATAAAAGCTTCTAGTAATTGTGAGTGAGTTAAAACACTCACCTTTTGAATTTAAATCGAATGTAAATCCGATTTAAACCCAAAATTTGACGGTCTCTAAATTTATCCAAACCAGCGTCATCAGATCCGGAATTTAATTACGATCCTAACAAAAGAAATTTCGTGTGAAACGGAGTTCGTATGTGAAAGTTATCACAATTAAACGATTTGCAATTGAAATAAAAAAAAATTAAAAATAAACAAAACAAAAATAAAATACCGTGCCACATCCACCTTCCCTCGTGAAAAACGCATATGCTTCTTCTTGATTGCTAACTTTGTTCCGTAATTTTTCTTTTATTTCGATTTACTTTAATTTTCCTCCTTATTATATGAATGTATGTATTTTAAAAGGTTTGAAAGAAAAAGAAGATTTGAAAAAGAAGAATTGAAAAAAAATGATTAAAATAAGAACTGAAAACGGAAGAGAAGATCTAGATTTGAAAAGAAGAAAGTTTGAAATAGAAGTAAATTTGAAGAAGAAGAAGAAGAATATTTGAAGAGAAAGAAAAAAAATTAAAATGAGAGATAATAAGGAGCTTTGAGAAAAACAAGAAAAAAGAAGAAGAAGAAGAAGAAGAAGAAGAAGAAGAATAGCATGGAGGCTAGGGTTAGAGTTAGGAGAAACAAAATGTAATAGAAGAATAAGAAGTAGGTTATTTATAAGGTTAGAGTTAGGTTTAGGGACAAATAGATTTGAAAGGAGAGGCTGCTATTAATTAGAAATAAAGTGAATATGAACACTTGGTATTGAAATATAGCAAATATGAACAGTCCCTTTTTTTTTTTTTTTAAAGTAGCAGGTATTAAAAAGAGGTATTTATTAATTAGAAAGAAAATGGATATGGAGGGACAAAAATAAATGACACGTTTCGTTAGTTTGATTCTAAATTAATTAAGTGCTAGATACAGAAAAATTTGAATACATCATATATATATATATTCATACTTTAACTTTGTGACAAAATTGCTAAACATACATCAAGTACGATTAATTGGTGACAATATATAGGAATAATCAACAATAAATGTGGATGCAATCACATAAGGATCTAATAGGGAAGGAGATAAAAGTAACAACGTTGATTAATTCCACTTTCCCACTTTAGCCAATCCAATTACAAAATTTAAAATTTTATAAAATTTCTCTCCTTTGATTTCTTAAACAATTTTAATAACTAACAACAAGTTCTATGTTAATTCAATCATTAATCATTTCGCCAATTACCAAATTAAATTTCAATTATTCGCAATAAATCAAATTATAAATTTTTCATTCCAATAAATAAAATAAATCTTGATTTTTTTTTCTTCCATCCTTATTAATTCCACAACTTGTTCAATTTGAAAATCATTATCATATTTTCCAAATGTTACCTTAATTTAACACTTATGTAACGTATTATTAGATTCGTTGCAAGATTTCAATTTCAATCCCCATTTCTTAATATACTCAAATTCTGGACATTTTTATTTCCTTACCCATAAGTGTAACATTTATTGCCAATTCCATCCAAATTTAACAGGTAACCCTTAACAATGTTTTCAATCCAAAGGTTATACTTAAGTTTACGTTGTATTCTACAACTTATCATATTATGAAGAAAATTCACATTATTCCCCAATATTACCTTAATTCATATTAACTTAACATTAAATTTACTCTTCATTCTATTATTAACCTATTAGTATTAAATAGATGAAATTAACATTGGTTTTACACTCTATTACGTAGATATCCTTAAATTTTATCTAAGTTTATATTTACATAATATTCCAACATTAAATTTCATCCAATTTTTTTTTTCTTCCTTTTTATTTTAATTAAATCCAATTTCCCTAAAGTTACATTCAAGCAAGTAAATTTTGATTTCCAATCAATCATTATACTATAACATTCTTAACATTTTTTCATTACACTACTAAATTCTACCTTGATAAGTTTACGCTTCTATTGCTTTACTTTCACACTTCCGTTAAAATATAAATTAATTCTAAAGTAACGTTTATTGTTGACCCCGCCATTTTAATTACTCATATTTAGATGAACGTTATTTCAAATAAGTTCATTGACTCATTTAAATTAGGTAGTTTATAGTAGTTGTTATCCCACCCTTACAATTATTTCCTACTAACGTGCTACCAACTCCTTTAATTAAAATTTGAATTCCAAACCTTATTTAATATACTAAGTAAGATAAATAACATATATAGATTGCTACCAACTTTCCTTTTCTTGCATCTATGTGTTTATTACTTGACAGACCAGTAAATATTACATATACACAAAATTCCGTTATCACTTGCCTAACAAGGTTATTATCACTTAAGATCTCACTGCATCCACATTTTCACATTTTCATTTCCTAGTTTCTTTACTTTATTCTACATAATTTATTACAAATGGGATTTTCTTTGGTTTACATCTTATTTGTATTTAACATTTCTCAATCACCAATTCATTTCACTTTAACTGCGGTAAATTGGCGGATAAATTGAATTTGATTCCCAAAATCTAAATTAACAAGAAACAAGGGTAGGTAACATACAATAGTCATTACTCCAAATTCTAGTCACCTAAATAGTCTTTTATTCCTTGTAAATAAATGTTACTATTTATTTTCATAGTACAAATCTCAATGATTATCCCATTTTAATTTGCTTAGGCCATTTATTTCACTATACATATCTACATAAATGGGTAATTTATTCAATTCATTAAGTGTCAATTCTATTAAGCCCTGTTTATATCTTTATGCATTCTTCTATAACTTTACAAAAGGGAATAACTTTTAAACTCATACACTTAATAACAAAACCGTTATAAATCCAATAAACTTCCAAATCCAAGTTTGTACACATTTTACACAATTATTATGATTTCTCACAAACGTTGAATTTATTAAATGACCATTTATTAAAATTTAATTCCCTTAATTGAATCAAATGCTTATTATTATATATATTCTTTTCATTCTACCATTCCTTCCCATTATAAATTCATTAACGTATTTACACATCTCTATCTTTCAAATATAAAATAACCAAACTGATTACAAACACTGTTTCTATCAATTTTCATAAGTTTGTTCAAACTATACTTTTGTTTACATAAAATAAATTTTATGTTTCTATTAGTTTTCTTTTCCTTTCACTACAGGCATAAATTATTACTATCTACACTAATTACATCTTTGTATTAATGAACACCATTTAAGTTAATATTTATACTAACATTCACAAATTCAACATTTATTTGTTTCTTCAAAATTACTTTAAATCAAGTTGTGAAAATTTACATTATCCACATCTATTATCATAAAATTTTATAGTTACACTAAATTGCAACCACTATACCAAATTTCTACATTTATTTTTTTTAACCAAATTAGAAATTATATTAATACATTTTATTAAATATCATAAATTTAACGGGTCGTTACACAGAGGCACACGTTTCACCGAGATTGAAATAAAACTTCCAGGTGTTGAAACGTGAAAAGCCCTCTTCGGACGCCCATTTCACCACAGTTGAAATGCTAAAAGACCTCGAGCGGGCCAACCAGAAAAAGAGAGATCTTTCTCGTTACAAAGTTGCGGAATGATCGGTTGATACACTCCCGTGAATCCGTCCAACCGAGAGAAAGAAACTCCAAACTTCCAGGCAGTAACCCTACTCAGAGGCACACATTTCACCAAGATTGAAATAAAACTTCCAAGTGTTGAAATGTGGAAAGCCCTCTTCGGAGGCCCGCTTCCCAGCGAACAGGAAAAAATAAAAGCCTCTCCCAAGGGGCAGAAACAAAAAGACCTCTTCCCAGAGGCACAACAAGACAGAAAGACCTCTTCCCAGAGGCAGAAATGAGAAGACCTCCTCCCGGAGGCACAAGCAAGCAGAAAGACCTCTTCGGAGGCACACGTTTCACCGAGATTGAAATAAAACTTCCAGGTGTTGAAACATGAAAAAGCCCTCCTCGGAGGCATAACTCTTCGGAGGCACACGTTTCACCGAGATTGAAATAAAACTTCCGAGTGTTGAAACGTGAGAAAGCCCTCCTCAGAGGTGCAACTTTTCAAAGAAGCAAAAATCAAAAAGCCCTTTACTGTGGCACAAAAAAAAAGAAGCCATCTTCAAAGGCACACTTTAACTCTGAAAGGAAGAACGATCCACCTATTCTGGAAAATTCTCTTTCTCAAAAAGAAGTTAAAGTACCCTTCAAATACCCGCTTTACCACATAGAAGAGTTCACTTGGTAAAATGTGTATATGCACAAAAGAAAAGGTGATATCTTCGAAGGATGAAGCGTAAAAACTTATTTGGAGGGAGTTGTACTTTGTTTTTTAACGAAATAATATTCCTCCAAGTATGGAATAATTATTCTCTAAAAAATAAAAGCACAAATCCCCTCAAAACATAAAATATTGCAACAAGCTTATGGGATAGGTGCAACATGGTATAACTACATCGGTAAAATTGCGCTCGAACAGTATACCACAAGCTCACTGCAATATCGTGCAAAGAAACTTGTACAAAAGTGAATAATAAATGCATTCTCAAATACAAACAAGAAGTTTGTACAAATAAAGGATCATTTTATTCAATTCTATTACAATTTCTTACAGATACAAGTTTCGAGATAAAGAATGCGGGGGCCGGTACGTGCACAATCCCCGACCAGTACGTGCAAAAAACAAAAAGCTAAAAACTGGAATCTTCATTTCTTCTTGCCACCTTTGGACCCTTCACCTGGACGGATGGTTAGCTTTTTGGGTCGATCTTTAGGCATGAGGGAAGAAGTAGAGGAAGGTACAACTGGTTCAACTTCTGGTTCCTCTTCAGTAGCAATGATGCTCTTCCTCCTCGTCTTTGATATTCCGCGCTTCTTTTTCCTCTTTGAAGAAGATTCACTTCCTGGAGTAACAAGTATAGACAAAGTTATGTCATCAGAAGGAGTCCGCTCCGGAGATATCTCACCTCCCTCAATTCCTTTGTCCTTTTGCTCTTGCGAAGCAGCTGGGTCATCCAAGCCTCGAAGGGCGCCTATTATTTCTTCCTGTGATCCCAGATGAGGAGTAGGAGTGATTGGGGGAGGCAGAGGAACAGTAACTGGAGGTGGAGAAGTTTGAATGACGCTCGGCGCTTTCTCTACAAAGGAAAAGTTAAAAGTGTCAGTATTTCTCGCAAAAAGAGGAGACAATGGCTCGTCGAGATTCAAGAAATAATCAAGAAGCCCGTCAAATCTGTAAGAAACTAGCAAGTTGTCCCCCTGAGCATTATTAGGGTTACCTGGAGAAGTTGGTGGTATCAGATCAACTTCGTAGTCTAGAGCTTCAGCACTCTCTTGTGGCTCATCTACGGCTTGTGTAATTATGGCTCCGGTATCAGCTTTAGTACGAATCGGTGTATGAGAGCTAGAACCAGCAATGTCAACATCGACTGAAGTTGAAGGAGGGATAGGGGCAGTCAAAGTTGTTTCTTTTTCTTGATGCTCTTCCCCCATCATTTCAATTCGAGATCTAGCAAGTTGCTCCATCCCTCTAGCAAGAGCTGCGCGAGCTTCGAAGTCTAAATAGTGCGCCTCTAGCTCCTCTTCAGTGTACCCGGTGCCTTTAAACATATCCAGCGCGGCTTTCCATATTTCAGCTAGGGTAACCTCATATTTGGGTCCCAGAAATGCAAGACTGCCACGCCCTAACACACTTTGCAAATAGAATTCAAATAATGTCGAGCCGATGTCAGCTATGGTAGCTTCATGAGCTTCTTCAGCTGCAATTCTACCAGCAATAGCCTCATCTCGCTCTCTTTCGACTTTAGATAGTTGAGCTTTCAATTTTTCAATTTCCGCAACCTGAAAGTTAGTTTGCCCTCGTAACTGAGTAATATCAGTACGGTAGCCCTCTACAATTTGCTCCAGCCCATCAGCCTTGGCCTCGGCATCCCTTTGCGCAGCATGAGCATCCCGCACCTGCTGCTGGAGCACACTCTCCCTTTGAGAATAAGAAGTGGAGGAAGTGGCAAGCTCCTCTTTGAGTTTCCCAACTTCCGCTTCAAGTTTTCCATTATAATCGGCAATGCTCCTCATTTCTGCATCATGCTGCTTAAGGGTCTTTTGCCATTCGGTTTTGTCATTCTCCATGGTCAGCATAGCTTCGAGATTGGCCCGATTCACCCTTTGGAGCTCATCAACAAGTTTTTGCCAATTTGACATCCTCTCAATGTCAGTTTTAATGGCATCAAGGTTCTGTAACATGGCATTTTTATCTATGGGAACCAGGTCAAGGTCAAAGTGAACTCCTTTTAAGCACCAATTTGGAAATCGACTTTGGAGAGTGGCTGGACCTGGTCCAACTTGGTAAGAAGGCCTGTTAGTGATTGCCTGGATATTAGTACGGGAAGGGGCAGGAGACTGAGAAGGAATATGAGCGGTAACCTTTTCAGAAGTTGCAGGCATTGGTTGCTCACTGACTTTAGCTCGTTTACTCGGGTCATCAGTTATGTGACTCTTCCCTCTGTCATCGTGAGATTTGCGTTTGTGGGAGTCACCCTCTTTGTGGGAAGAATCGTATCGGTCATCCGGTCTTCTATAACGTTCTTCATGGGCACGTCTCTCCCGAGCCTTCCGAGCGGCCCTCTCTTCATCAGTCTCTTTGTGAACAGGAAGATAACGCTTATAGTCATACTGGTCGCGTCTCCCGTATCGCTGGAAGTCATCATAATACGAGCCACCTCGCTTCATTGAAGAACCTGAAATTGGAAAAAACACAACTTTAGAATTCTTCAAAGCACAAAGAGTCAGAAGCATAAAAGTGCCGAAAGATTCTAAGTGTGTGAGATGTGCAAGCTACGCGTGGCAAACTACGAACCACTCTTTAATTATGGAGTAGTTGTGGGTGTAGTAATTAGCGTCAACTCTTGAGTCGACGAAGTCTGTTGCAGAGTAGAAGTCGCCTCGACCACTGAAGAAGAAACCCCGGTAGTGATAGGATCATCTTTAAAGATCTCTTGTGAGGTGGCAAAGAGGTCGCTCAGCCCTTCGAAAGTGTCGTCCCTGCTCTGCTTGACAGGGCTGGTTTTCTCGGCTTCTTCACCGGATTTCTGTGAACGTTGGGGAGATCCCTGAGGCTCTTCTTCCTCAATAACCGGGGCAAGTTCGTCAGATGGCCCCGCAACATCAACAGAAGTGGAGCATTTCACTAGTGAAGCCTCGGGAGCAGGTCCTTTTGGTATGGATGTGTCGGTAGAAACTGGGGCATCCGATGCTCTAGCCGGGGAGTTCGGGATTTCATGAGGATGTGTGGAGCGAGAAGTATGCAAAAGTCCGTACTGATGCAAAAATTCGTCTTTCAGCTGAAATTGAATGCCTCTCTCCTCAACTGGCACAGCCTTAAGCCTCTCGAAAGTTGGTATATGACTGGAATCCCTAGAAGGAGGAGGAAGTACTGAAAAGTAAAAGGCGAAGTTAACATTTGACAACTCAGGCTATGAAAAGCTCAGAGAAAAACATTAGGAACAAAGATAAATGCTCTTACTTCCTACTCTCCCGGTAGCATAGAATCCGGGAGGACAGCGAACGAAGAAAAATTGGCTTAGGAAACCGTGAGCACTTTCGGGAAGGCCAATTATTAATTTACGGTTCCTAGCGCTTCTCACAAGAATGATGGAAGGGTGATCTTTATTTTTGGCAAATGTGCACAAATAGCAAACTTCATCAAAACTCGAAAGGCGATCCAGCGTCCTTCCGAATAGCACACATAACCCCATCAGAATAGCATAGCCATTGGGGTGCAGGTGGAAGGGGGAGATAGCTAGTCGGAGAAGAAGCCGTTGGAGAAAGTCGTTAAAAGGAGGGATAGCTCCACTCATGCACATTTGACGATTAACTGCTACAAAACCATAAGGTGGCATATCGGCAGTGTCGCTTCTCTCAGGAAGAATGGCATCTGCTTCAGCAATGCCAAACAGAGTGCATAGTTGGCGGAAAACTTTGTATGTTAGCGTGGTTGAAATTCTCTCTGGAGGATTAACCAATGGAGTAGCGATTGGGAAGGTCTCTTCAGCCGATTCTGTTTCTTCTTGTTGAGAAGTCATTCTATACAAGGAACTGGACGATCAAATAAGAAGGTGCACGTTTCCTAAAAAGTGTAAAGTGTTGTGCAGAACTAACAAAAATAGAAAGCAAACATAACTGAAATTAAACTAGTTGACAATTGGTCGATTACGAGATTTCAGGACTTGTTAATTTAAAACTCAAGTGTAGTGTTAATGCAAACGAATCAGCTTTAGTTGACTATTTTAGTTTTGCTTTAATACTTCACTTGGATTGGTTGGTTTACAACATTTCGTTCGCACAGTTCATTTAAGATTGATTATTCTTTATAGACTAATCTGTCATTCGATGTGGGCAGTCAATGGCAGTATATTCATCCCAATTCTCTATGGATACTGTGTCTTACAGGTTATTAGCATTAAAGTTAAAACTATCTGTAAAGAGATGCAACAAAGTCCAGGCGGTTCAACATTCAAAGTTCAAAATCAAGTTCAGTCAAATTTTCCCAATTACAAGTCCTAGGTCGTCCAGCGACCTAACATAGGTCGGAGTTATCTTAAGTCGCACTGTGCAAGTTAAAAATTTCAAGGCAATGCAACAAGTCCTAACTCGGTTGCGACCTAGAACCTTGCCGCAAAAGATAGGTCGTTGATATGTTAAGTCGCTATGCAGTCATTCAAGAAAGTTAGATCGTTAAATTGTTAAGTCGTTCTGCTTAAAGTTCATGTGCAAATCTGCCGAGTCCTAGGTCGTTCAAATCTCAACGCGACCTAAAATTTAAGTCACGAGTTTGAAGGTCATCCAGCTTCCCTTAGGTCGTGAGTTATCTTAGAACGCTCAGATCCATTAAGTCGCTGACTTCCTATTCACGCAAAAACTCACCAGACCCAATAACCCGTTAACGCCAACACCACGAAATCCATCATCCTATTCGTGAAGTTCATCATCTTTTCATACCACCAAATCATTCGAAAACCGATTCAACTTATCTTCGATCTATCATGGATCTGACTCACTATTGTGCGTTCGTGAATCACAACAACAACAATAACCAGTGACGATCAAAAATCGATCACAACACGACTCAAAGTGAAGCACGACGTACAAAATTGGTTTGGGGTTCGGAGGTTAGAGTTTGTGGTTCGATGGCGATCGTGGAATGGATAAAGATCGAAGATACTTACGTAATTTGATAGCAAGGACGAATCAATGAATGATTAAATTGGATTCGTCTTTAAAATCGTGGAATTCTGTTAATGGCAGCGCGGGAAATTGAAGCAGGTGAGTAAGGAGGGAATAGCGACCTAACAAATTTATATGGGGCTGAAAGAAGAAGACGAGTAGACGCGCGAGTTAGTATATGTTTTAGGTCGCTCACGACCTAGCAAAGTTAAGTCGAAGCACACGACCTATGACATAGGCCTGTACTTCGAGGGGCAAATGTTAACCCCCATTTCTGCCGCGACCTAAAACTCTACGACCTAAAACTCCGCGACCTATAACTCAGCAGCCCAACGACCTAAGAGTACCTGACGACCTAATAGTCTCAACGACCTAACGGCATAATAGTCTCAACGACCTAACAGCATAATTGTCTTAGCAACCTAACGTCACAAAGCACTCAGCGACCTAAAGTTTCTATCGACCTAGTGACTTCATTCCTCAACGACCTAAAGCTATTCGCGACCTAAAGATTTCTGTAGTTTCACGACCTAGCAAGGTAGCGACTTAGCAAGTTAAAGCAAAGAATAGTTTCACCTACTATCATAGGTCGCTCACGACCTATATTAGGTCGCTCACGATCTACTAACTCATTCATACACGACTCATTTATTAAGCGACCTAAAAAGCCAACGACCTACCGACCTGAGAGAATTTAAGACTTAGCGACCTAACGAGTTAACGACTTAGCCTAGGTCGCTACATTGAATACCTCAGCGTTCTAAGATCGCCAACTACTCTCATAAGTCGTCTACGACCTACAACTTACTAACCCGTAACCCGTTCCAGAGTTGAGTACGACCTTGTCCCACCACAACTTAAAACTGCTCGCGACCTACGACCTATGATAAGTCGCACAAGACCTAAGCAGATAAAGACAAGTTCAAGAAGCAACAGATACGAGAGATTCCTTAGGTCATCGCCGACCTACGACCTACGACCTAACTTAGGTCGTCCACAACCTAAGACTTGGAAAGAAAATCATGCTTAGAATCACTCCTATAAATACAGCCCTAACTCCAACTAGCAGAGGACTTTTGGCCGACCATTTCAAGCACCGATACTCTGCAGAATTATCGACTCACTCAACACTTCAAGTACTCCAAACACCAAGGACATTACGACGATCTCCAAGAGAAAATCTACATCATTCAACATGAGTTGAGAAGATTATTCTCTATCAAAGTTTGATCTACTGGTCTAAAGTGTGTTGCAATTGAGGATTGTTGTAAGGCTGTAATCAAATTCAGTAATAAAGAGAGTTAAAGTGGACGTAGGCTTACTCTAAGCCGAACCACTATAAAAATTGTTGTCTTTTCTGCTTTTTTTTTCTATATTTTCTCTACTTGCTTGTAGTTCCCGTGTACACGGGTGGTGCTTTCATCCAACTTCAATTGACAGCGGGGTGTTAGCGTCCGATTTTCACGTTAACAGTAGAAAGCAACATGAAATCAAAAAGAAAGGAAAATGAAAGCTAATGAAAAAGAAAACAAATCTAATTGCATAAAGGTAGATCTACACTATTACATAAGAAGAGAAGAAGCATGTAAATAAAAGAGAATTAACATTGCATAAAAGAAAAGAATTACATGAAATAAAATGGCTAAGTAGCCATGGAAAGAAAGAGAGCTTTGATTTATTTTCTAAACTAAAACTAACTAACTAAGTGAGATATGGATACATGAAACATAAAGGGTATTTATACAAGTTAGAAACCCTAATGCATATTTTTGGGGAGTACCCAAAATGCCCTTGGAGGAAGTGTTGTAGCCAAGTTATCATTAGCTTTAATAATCCTCCACTTAAATGTACATGAAGCTTTAAATGTCTTTTAGCTTGTGCATTAGCCTTTAATTTGTACATTAAGGTAGGTGGGTAGGTGGGGTGCTCCATGATCTTCACTTTGAATTATTTCCATCTTCATTCCTTTATATTCTTTGTGCATGCATATTCCTTCATGAAACCACTCCTATTTGAGACCATTTTCCTGCAAAAATATATATAAATTTCCAATCAATTTTTCTCAAAGAAATATATGCACTTAAATGACCGTTTTACTCCTATATGAAGATGAATATGTGAAAATTTGGAATTAATATGGATTTTGGTTAAAACAAGTTAAAATACCCAATATGATCATTTATTTAATTTAAATAAAATAAATATGGTGGTAAAAATATGCACATTTACATGCACATCAAATACCCCCACACTAATCTTTTTAGTCGTCCTCGAATAAAGAAAAACTAAGATAAATCCGTTTTCGTAGGGAGCACGATTGCATTGAGCATATGCAACAAGCCGTTAAACCTCTGGGTGTCCCCAGTAGGACGAGTGTTGTCTCGTGAGGGTTTTCAGCGGATACTACCCACAAAATCCAAATGCAGGATGAAAATATTTACAAAATGCAAGATTTATTTACAAAGAGATGAATGCGAATTTTTGAAAATATTTACAATGAAGGATTTACATTTAAATCGAGATAAATAAGTTAAATATAGGTTTTGGTCATTGTTATGAAAATTTAAGTCATTTACTTGTCAAATTTTCAACAAAAATCAAGTTATCATAACAAATAGACAATAGTTTAACTTGTTGTTTCGGTTGATAACAAAGTGTAATTAGAAAATGGATCCTTAGTTGATTATCAAAGTTTATCAAAGTGGTATTTTCATTTCTTTTCAATAACAAATCAAATCAACTAAGTAAAAATAGTGCTAGGATTTCAATTGCTTGCTATCTCATTATTTGCAAGAAAAATTACACACCTAGCTCAGGTAAACAGAGGCCAGATATACCACCCATGCACTGCCTTTCGGGCTTATGTGAGGGGAGTACAGAGCATGGCGAGTGCACACACTTTCGTGCGTACACCTATCGACCGTAGGTGGTTTTTATTAAGTCTATTTTTTTAGATGTGCTCCATACATGCATAACCGTGAGGACTTTTAAATGAGTACGAAAGCACATAATCAAAGATTCCAAGTAATTCACCCATGCATAACCATGAGGACTTTTAAATGAGAGTGACTACTTTGGATGTTATTATTTTTTATTATTTTTTTATTATTTTTTAAGAGAGAGAGAGTGTTTTGCAAAATCATCTTAGCACCATTTAACTTAGAAGACCCAAAAAATGTTATATCCTTTACTTTAAATTCACCACTTTTAAAACAAAATTTTTCAATTAGGATGTATTTCATAATTAACACGTATGAATCTTCCTATATACTAGTTAAACCATTATTATTTGTAATCAAACTTCAATTTTATTTTTGTTAAGACAAACAAATTTTCAAAAATTTCAGTTTAATAAACCAAAACCATACATTTATCTTATAGTGTTTTTTTAAAAAATAAATCAAAAGAAAATTTATTTTTGGGATTTTTTTAATTTTTTTTGAGATAATAAAGCAAAAATAAACCATGAAAAAAATGTAGATGAATCTCCCCCTACACTTGATTTTGATTGTGTCCCTACAGTCAACCCAAGTGAATGGGATGTTTATTATTATTTACATGAAAACAAACAGTATTTACACGTGATCAGAAAGTATATCGTCAAAAAGTAAATGAAACGGTCTTCCAAAGACTGATTCATTTGTCTCGTCAAGTATACAAGACACAGCTCAAGCGCAGAAAACCAAACTGTAAAAGATTTCGAAGTTGAACGTTGATTTGGAAAAACGAATGTCGTTTTATTAAAAATCGTACGAGTTGTTTTATTTTCAATGATTTTTGGGGTTGATAAAACAATTGATTGAAGTTCATATTTATTTTCACCAATTTGAAATTCAAGCTTATCATTGAAAATAATTTTAGAGTTATCGATTTCAAAATCGAAATGGTGATTTTCATCTTCCCATTCGGAATTTAACAACTCGTCATCCAAAAGTACAAAAAATTTGTGTTCATTAAATTCATCTTCCTTCGTTGGATTATCAACAACTTTATTGCATGTCTCAAGTTCAAAATTCAAAGTTGTTGTATTCAAATTTTCGAAATCGAGAAAAGGAAGATCGAATTTTAAATTTGGTTCCACACCCTTAAAAGAATTGAAATCCAGCTCAATTACCGTGTTTTCAACAACTTCATTAAGATTGTTATTTTCAATTTCAAAAGTTGTCATTTGAAAATCGTCGATTTGGGTAAAAGATGGATTATCACTTGACTCGTCACACATTGGAATTTGATTTTGTTTTTCACGTTGTTTCATGTATGTTTCAAACAACGAATCCGTGTGATCATCGTAAATTTCGTTCATTTGTTCAACAAAATCCAATTTGTAGTTATTAACTTGAAAATTTTCAATTTGGACTTGTTGAAAACAAGAATTGTCAATTTCGATAAACGGTAGATTATTATTTGATTCTTCGCAAGTTGAGATTTAATTATGATTTTCATGAAAAGTTTTGTGTTTTTCAAGTAATAAATCCCCGTTATCTTTTTCCATTTGGTCAACAAATTCAAATTCATGATTATTAATTTGAAAACTTTCATTTCGAGTTTGTTGATAACCAAAGTTTTCAATCATATCATTATTGAAACTATTTCCGTTGCCAAAATTATTTGAAAATTGGTTCATATTTTCGTCTTGAATTTCAAATTCATCTTGAGACTCGAAATTGAATTGGCATGGACTACACTCGAAATCATTTGAATTTTGAAGTGAATTCAAATTTTGATTATTTTGAAAACCTTGATTCGAGTTATAGCACAAATATGAATTGCACCGCTCATTTATCTCTTGATTTTGTTGTGTAGCGATTTCAAGTAACGACGAAATGCTATTTTCAAGAGTTGAGGGTTGGCCATTATTTTTGAAATTTTGTGGTTCAAAATTCGAATTGTCTAAACAAAAGTTGTTGTTAAAATATCCATACCAATTTTGGAGTGAACTCATATGGATTATATTGATTTTCACAACTAAATTCAAGTAACTAAGAAAAAGGAAACTCGGACATGTTCAAGAATTTTTTTTTTTGGCTTTTTCTTATAAAAAAATATATTTACAAGCGAATTTATTTTTCAAAATGGAAAATTGATTTTTTTTTTTTTTTGATTTCAATTTTTTTTTAACTTTTTTTTTGGACTTTTGATATTATTATTTTTTTGAATTTTTGGAATTTTGATTTGAAAAAAGGAAAAAGGAAAAAAAAACTAAGTTAAGAAATATTTACAATTTTTTTAGTTTTGAATTTTGAATTTTTTTTTTATTATGCATGAACTAATGCAACTAAATGAATGCAAGGGTCTAATTACAAATGATTTACCCTAAGTTAACCCAAAATTGTATGATCACAAATTGTCTTAGATCAACTAGATAGTTCTCAGCCAGGTAACGGACAGGATTTATCGGTGCACCACGAATCACCGTAGCAATGCAGCCGAAGGTTTAAGTACATTCAGAGGAATAATTCAGTATAATATTTACGAATCACCGTAATATTTATACCTGACTATTGCTCTGCCGTAGCCTAGACACCAAGAAATTAAATTGTTCAAAGAAGACAACTTGTCAATATACAATTAAGGGCTATCGTTATTATTAATCAAAATATAAGATGAAATGCAAAATTGAAGTTAAACGTGTATTAACAATGCAACTACGATGATTTTTTTTTTGAATTTTTGAATTTTTTTTTGAATGCAAATATCTTATAATGCAAGACAAATAAAAAAAATAGATATAACAAGCAAGCAATTTATTTTATTTTGGCAAGCAGAGCGGAGCAATTATTTTGGCAACAATTCTTCTCCTTCCGAAATTCTGCTTTGGCAACCTGAAATAAAAACAGAATATGCAATTTTTTTTTTAATATAAGGATGAAATTTAAGAAAAACTTGAAACGAAACAAACAAATTTACGACTAATTTTTTTCTGTTTTTTTTAAAGGATAAAGCAGAACTAACTAAAAACAAATTAAACAAAACAACCCTTTTTTTTATTTTTTTAGCACCAAACAAAACAAAACCGTAAACAAAAAAATAACTTTTTTTGGTTATATAAACCTCAAAACAGCCCCAAAAAAAAAAAAAAATTTCGGGGATACAATTTCAAGCCCAACTCAACACAACGCTGCCCGTTAAAAAAAACTTTCTTCACCATTCAATCACACGGTTCAAAAGAAAAATCACAAACCAATCGACTTCACAAATATTTGACCAATTCCACAATCAATTCATGAAAATCCTAGACCAAACCAAAGTCAAATTAAAGTATCAATACACTCGGTTTAGATGAGGTGATTTGAGCTTGAGGTTCGGTTTCGAGTTTCTGCAATTTTGGGGGTTTCGGAATTTGGCAGAGGAAGTGGTTCGTTTTTTAGTTTAGGGGGGGCGATTTCAGGCGATGATTTGGTGCTTTGGAATGTGGCTTGTTGATGGGCGATTGGGGGGAACATTGGAGTTTGTGGTCGATTCTTTTTTGGTGGTGTGGATGGACACTGTGTTGAATGGGTAGAACTGTCGATGGTTCTAAGGCAGTTAGTGAAGAAGCTGTGACTTGATGTTGTAAGGAAGGTGGAGGATGTTTGAGTTATATGGCTGTCGAAAGATGGAATGTTCAGTGAGTTTGTATGTAAGTGAATTTGCTGTAAAGTTAGATGGAAGTGGTACGAGTGTGTATGTGGTGAATGAAATGATAAAGGGTAGTAATGATGAAACAGTGTACAGTGGAAAGTTGAAATGAATATAGAAATGTGACAGTGCACAAGTTTGGTGGAAGAGGTGACTGCTTGCTTGTGCCTGAAAGAATGTAGTGATAGAAGTGTTGTCAAGGAGGAGAAGAGCTGGGTAGATGATCAAGTAATGTTTGAGAATTGAAGGTGCCTGTGTTTTGGTTCTGTTGCAGAAGAAATGTTGGTTAGGCAAGTATATGGTTGTAGAAGTGGAAGAAAGGTGCACTGCCTTGTGCACTATGCCAGAAGATATGAGATGTATGCAGAAGTTTTTTGTGGAGTGGTGTTGTTTTGTATATGTGATATGTGGTGAAGTAAGAAGTTAAGGATTGGAGGAGGGTTGTTGCGGACAGTGGGTTTTGGGTTGCGGTGGTCGTATGTGGGCGTATGGTATGCACCGGTGAGTTTTTGTTTTTTTTGTTTTTGTTTTTTTTTTCGTTTTTTTGTTTTTGATGATTGGGGTGGTGGTTTATGATATGTGAATTGTAGAAATGAGTGTTGAATGGGTGGTGGAGACAATGTTTGTGGAGGCGATTGAATTGGGGGTTTTTGACAGTGGCCAGCAGATGTCGGCGAGGTTGTGGTGGCCTATTTGGTGAAGGAGAGTGTTGAACTGTGGTGAAATGGTTTGTTTGTGGTAAGATTTGCAATGGAAAGAAGTGGTTGATGGTGCTAATGTGTAGCAATGGCTATTGTCGGGTTTGGGTGAATGGATGGGTGGAAGGAGTTACAGTGCAATGTGATGTAACTGGAAGTTGCTGATGACAGGGGTAGTGAAGTATTGGCAAGGCAATTGTGTTGCTTGCTTTTGATGGTAAGGTGGTGGTGATGTTAATGGTGTGATGTGGAACAGCGGAGGTTATGATGAGAAGGGGGATGCACAGAGGTGTTTTTTAGCAAGTTTGATGTATGAGAAGATCATGGGGGTGGATGGTTTTGCTACAGTAAGGTGTGGCAGGAGCTTTGAAGTTGTGATGTTTTATGATCGGGGAGGTGCAAGCAGTGTGCGGGGAGTAAACAGGGAGTGATGCGGTTTGTGGCAAAAGGATTGTTTATGGGTAGATTGGGGAATTGATGCAAGGGTTGTAGGATGGTTTGTTGGTGGAGATGATGGTGCACAGGACAATGGTTTGTAGATAAGGTAATGTGCACTGGGTTGTGGCAAACAGAAGTGGAGATGGTTTGGAATGCTCTGGAAGGGTTATATTGTATGCAATGGATGGATGTGGTGATAGGAAGGGGAGTGAACAGGAAGTTTGACTGTGCACAGGGAAGAAGTGCACTGTTTCGAAAATGTAAAAGCCAATGCAATTGTAAAATGAAATGAAATTGCAATGTAAACAAAATTGAAAATAGAATGGAATGGAATGGTTTTTTTTTAGAAATTGTGTATGTATTTTTTTTTAAAAAAACTATGCAAATGCAAATGGAAAAACAATAAATGCAAACAAATAAAATCACACAAAAATCACACACAACAATAACTTTTTTTTTAAATGCAAAAGCACACAAAACAAAAACACAAAATCAAACAAAATAATCCGAAGAATAGAAAATCAAAATCAAAGCAATTCCCCGGCAATGGTGCCAAAAACTTGTTCGTCCACAGAAATTCTATCGGTTTAGAAAACCGCCGAACAAATTAAAATTAAAATTACCGCAAGCGCACTGTGTACGAATGTAGCATGTGGCGAATACGGGTCGATCCGTAGGGAATTGATGATTTTAAAATTCTATTCAATCAAATTAAACCGAAGTCGAGAGTGAATTGCTAGAAATGTAAGAAACTAACAAAAATTAGCAAAAGAAAATGATAAAAATATGAGAGTTAAAAGAACAATTTAGAGATAAATCCACTCTCTAGATCATATAAATCAACAAAATGAAGTTATGATCTCTCTTTTCTTGTCATTAGTGAATTAGTTGATGTGCTATATTTGTGCTATTAATTAGCTCAATATAAACCATCAAACTATAACACAACCACTAGTACACATTTAACTCTCATGAAATATGACAACAAAGTTGAAATAAAAATCTATTTTAAGCATAGCCTATTAACTATTGTTTAGAAATATAGGCTATCAAATTTCAATTTCATCATTCACTTCTTTGCTATAATCATATTTAGATGAAGAGTCAATTTGTGTTATGTTTATTTAAGCATAGCCTATTTGTTATGAACAACATAGACTATCAAATCCAAAGCTAAACAACATCATTAAACCACTTCAAGTGTTTCCATTAAAGCACAAAAAGAGAGCATAAACATCAAAATGTTGCATCTACATACTAGAGAGCTTCATTACCCCTAAATTGTAGGGATTAAGCTCTCATATTTGTTATCAAATCAACAAATGTAGAAAGGAACATGAAATCAAAAAGAAAGTAAAATGAAAGCTAATGGAAAAGACAACTAATCTAATTGCATAAAGGTAGATCTGCACTACTACATAAGAAGAGAAGAAGCATGTAAATAAAAGAGAATTAACATTGCATAAAAGAAAAGAAAATTACATGAAATAAAATGGCTAAGTAGCCATGGAAAGAAAGAGAGCTTTGATTTATTTTCTAAACTAAAACTAACTAACTAAGAGAGATGGCTACATGAAACATAAGGGGTATTTATACAAGTTAGAAACCCTAATGCATATTTTTGGGGAGTACCCAAAATGCCCTTGGAGGAAGTGTGGTAGCCAAGTTATCATTAGCTTTAATAATCCTCCACTTAAATGTACATGAAGCTTTAAATGTCTTTTAGCTTGTGCATTAGCCTTTAATTTGTACATTAAGGTAGGTGGGTAGGTGGGGTCCTCCATGATCTTCACTTTGAATTATTTCCATCTTCATTCCTTTATATTCTTTGTGCATGCAAATTCCTTCATGAAACCACTCCTATTTGAGACCATTTTCCTACAAAAATATATATAAATTTCCAATCAATTTTTCTCAAAGAAATATATGCACTTAAACGACCGTTTTGCCCCTATATGAAGATGAATATGTGAAAATTTGGAATTAATATGAATTTTGGTTAAAACAAGTTAAAATACCCAATATGATAATTTATTTAATTTAACTTGAATAAATATGGTGGTAAAAATATGCATATTTACGTGCACATCAGAAACCAAATTAACTGACCAAGATTTAAAAATAAGTGAAATTTAAATAGCACAATTTATTGTTTCAGGGTTAGGATCTGAAACAACATTTAAAAACATGAACTTTAAAACTAAAATCAAGATTTTTAGTTTAGGAATGAGGGTGCATTTATTGTTTGAACTCAAAATGGAAATCTAAGATTTTCTGGTGATCCAAAGGTTCAGGGAGGTCGGGATCTTCAGTGTTGATAGTGGAGTGATCGTAGATGATAGGGAAATATCTAGAAGATGATCAGAGCACTGTGATGAAGGTGGTCTTCGATTTTGATTTGAAACCCTAGTTTTAACTAAGTTAGGTATTTTGGTTGGTACGTCATCTCTGGATGATCGAGTGCTATGAGATTGTGGGTGATGGAAGTTGGAGCGTTGACAAAGATGTAGCCGGAGTTTCAGACCCTCTGGTGGTCGAGGTTGCGAAGGCATGGCGTTTTCAGGTTTTGAAGTGGTGGTTCCGTTCTGTTCCAGGTTTAGATATGGAGCTCGAACTTCGATCTCAAGTTTGGGTGGTGATCTGATGATCGTGAGGGTATGAAGGCGATTGACGACTTGAGGAGATCATTGTGGATGATCAAAGTCGATCAGTGCCACCGTGCATGTGCATGGTGCACTTTCTATTTTCTGGTGAAGTTATGGTTTGTGTGTTTTTATATACTCGAGTTTTCTCGAAGTAATTAGGTGATTTGCCCGAAGTCAGGTACGTTTTGACTCGAAGTCATTTGATGGTGGCTCGGTTAGTTGTTGAATTACAGGTTTTAAAAGAAACCTGTTTTGTTTTAAAATTTAAACCTTAAGTTTAAATTGTAAAGCAAAGTTTTAAAACAAGTTTAAATCTGTATTCCAGTTTTGAAATTAAAGGTAGTTTTTAAATTTGAATTGCTTTAAAACAACTTTGATTGTTAAAGTGTATTTTAAATTGATTTGAATCCAAAAAAAAATTTGGTTCTTAAATTCTTTTAAACTTCTTTGTAAGATAAATATTTCTTTAACTTGTGAAATAAAAAGGGTCTTAAATTGTTTTTAAACTTTGTTAAAGTTAACTCGTATTCATTTTAAATCTAAAATTCAAAATGAAATTTGAAAGTAAATTTAAAAGTAAATTATTTTTAAATGCTTTGTTAATCATAATTTGATCATTAATAAGAAAAATGTTTTATCTTTAAATAAATAAAGGTTTAATGATTTGTAATTAAAATGGATAACTAATTTATTTAATTGATTAATGATTTGGATTAATTAAATAAGTAAGTAAAGGTTTAAGTATAAGTAATTAAGAAGGAGTAATTATTAGAGGTTAATTACTTTATGAAAGTAATTAAGTGGTAGTGATTAAGGGTTAATCACTTAGTGTTATTAATTAAAGGATAATTAATCTATAATTAAGGTTTAATTAGTAAATGTAATTAAAGAGTAACTAATCAAGAGTGATTAATTAAAAAGAGAGTAATTAATCAAGAGTTATAAATTAAAAAGGGTAATTAAAGATTAATCAAGGGTAATTAAAGATTAATCAAAAGCAATTAAGGATTGATTAACTATTTAATCGTGGATAAATTAATTTGTAATTAAGGTTGTTAATTAATAATTACATACTAAAAGTAATTAGAGGAATTAATTACTCAAGGTAATTAATTGAACTAATGTGATTAGTTTAAGTTAATTAATTAGTTTAATTAATTTAAATAATCATTGGATGATGGGTTAAGTTAAATTACTTAGTGTAATTTAGAAAGTATAATTACATAGTGAAGTAATTAGTGAGTAATCACTGAATGTAATTATTTGAGGAATGGTAGTAGTTTTGGGTTTAATTAATTTGTGTAATTAATTAAGGATAATTACATAATGTAATTAGAAAATGATTAATCAAGGGTGATAAATCAAGATGAATAATTAAGGGATGGTTAATTAATTGAATATAATTAATTAATGTTAAATAAGCAAGATTTGTAAGAAATAAAGAAATTAATCTAATTCATTGGTAGTTAATAAAACTAATCAGAAATGGTATGACTAATTTACCTTGCTTATGAATGATTAAATGATATTTTAATGCTTTGGATTATTTGTTATTTATTGTAACGTCCCGCCTTTTTGCATGCTTTAAATCGACCATAAACCACACACGACATACTTAAATCATACAGAAGGGTGGATTATTATGGGATAAATAAGAAAAAGCAGAGAAAGAAAAAGAACAAAATAGAATCTTGCAGCGGAACGATAAAATATAATAATCAAATATACAATTTATAAAGCCGTTTTACAAAATATTCGATTATACTTATACAACATATATCAGAGTTACACATACCCCTAAATAACAATGCAGCGGAGTACATGATGCACTGAATAATATAATAGATAATAGTAATAATATCTTTGTCTTCATCCTCCAATAAAAGTCTTCAAACCCTGAAATGCTCGGACTGACTCGAGCGAATTAAAAAGACAAACACTGGAGTCAGAACTAAAAGATCTTATGTAAGTTAAATCAATAGAAGTAAGTATGAGTGCAGTAACTCAAGAGATGCTCAAGATTTACATCTCCTGTTAACCCTATTCTGAACAGCGACCTAACTAATTGAAGAGCCCAGTGACCTAACCAATTGAAGAGCCCAGCGACCTAACTAATTGAAGAGCCTAGTGACCTAACCAGTTGAAGGGCTCCGCGACCTAACGACTTAAAAAGTTAAGAGGTCTTGCGACCTAGTGAGCTCATAATCTAAGCTACTCAATGAAGCAACGACCTAACGATCTAAAAGGGGGAATGACCTAACAACCTAAAAGTCCTAGCGACTTAACAAGTCACGACCTAGCATCTTCCACATGCAAGAGCGAGTTCACATGACCTCTTCCATTAGGTCGCGCGCGACCTATGCTGCATACTGCATCTTCTACTTGGTCGCTCACGACCTAAACAGACCGAGGCAACTACTTTATGCCGCTAGCCTTTATGCCGCTATTCTTTATGCCGTAGTTCCTTAGGTCACCACTCCCTCTCCTGCTATTCCTTAGGTCGCCCGCGACTTATAGCATGACCGACCTAACCCTTAGGTCGTCCACGACCTACGACCTAACTCCAGGAATTCCCTATAAATACCTTGCCTGCTCTACCGAAGAGGAGACCTTTTGGCTCATTTCTGGAACGCCTATACTCTGCTGTTTTCTCGACTCATCTGACACTTCAAACACCGAAGACACCTCTACGGACTTCAAGAGAGATCTAACACATTCAACATGAATTCGAAGAGCTCTTTTACATTGAAGTTCTAGCTACTTGTCTTAGTTGTGTTGTAATCGAAGATCATTGTAAAAGTTGTAATCGAATCAGCAATAAAGAGGATTAAAGTGGACGTAGGCTTAACATTAAGCCGAACCACTATAAAAACTGTGTCTCTTTACTTGATTTTCTGTTATCTTCTGCATATCTCTACTTCCCGTACCAACGGGTGATGCTTTCACATTTTTACTACTTACACCGGGGTGTTAGTGTTCAATTTTAACGTTAAGCCAAAGTCACCTTCTCAGCTTCTGGCACAAATTTTAACTTGAATCGTTCCCGGAATTTCTCCCAAGTAAAATCCACTTCAATAATTTTAGAAATAAAAAGCTCATACCAATCTAATGCTCTTTCTTGAAGAATACTTGAAGCAACTTGGACACGGTGAAAATCAATTAGCTTCATGCGAGTAAAGATGCGATCGCATGCTTTGAGCCAAGCTTGGACTATAATGACGCTTTCGGAACCCCTAAATGGCTTCCCACCCAAGTTGGTATAGTCACTGCACAAACACGCAAATCCGGACTTAGGGTGAGTAGGCTCTGGATCGGGTCCGGCTGCCTGAGCATTCTTTACAAGATCAAGAAGTTGTTGTGCAGACATAAATACTCCATCCTGGGGAGTAGCACTAGATTGACCGGTGCTAGGACGGCCAGGTCTAACCATTTCTCTTCTTTAAGGAAGAAAGAAAGAAGAAGAAAAAGGTTATTCACAAAATCAATATCAAACAATAACGATCGATAAAACAAGGCATCACAAAGAAAATAGGATAAAACGGTTCGAATACCCGAATAAAATCCTAAGGCACGACTCCTAAGATGGGCATATGACGATGATCCTTGTTAAATTATTCTACGTTGTTCCGAAGTTTAGCTCTGATACCAAGCTGTGATGCCCCACCTCTATACCCTCGCAAGCCAAGAACACTATGGGGTAATGTCATCGACTAGCGCAGAGAATAAGGCTGTTGAGGAGCGGCCGTCCGTGTAATTGCTTTGTGCGAGTATCGATATGCCAGATAAAAATATAATTTTGCATTTCATGAGGGAATCCGACATACCGATGCAAACTCAAAGCAACTATACAGTGGCTATAATATCTTCGGAAACAAATATAGAAATAAGCATAACATAAATCAGTCATAGATATCCATATCACAAAGGCGGAAAAAGATACGAATATTACACATAGAAGTGTACATCAGAGTAGTGGTCAAACAAGATCCACAATATCACAAAAGAATAGTTACAAGTGCTAGACAAAAGAATAAGTATACATCCTGGATTCTATATCTCAAATGTATACAACAAAATAAACTACTAATCTAAGTGTTAGCCAAAAGTCAGAATAATAATAAGCCCAAACGAGGAGTCAAGCAGAAGCACCTGTAACATCTCGGTCTGACCCGAGTATTATTTAATAAGAAAATAATAAACGGATCAGTCTAACTATAAATATCAGATAAAATGATATAGAATAAGAGATATGACAAAAACGTAAGATAACCATAAAGCCATACTATGATAAGTATGTAACTGAAAATCAACCAGAGATTAATCAATATCACAAGAATCTTCTCAAAGATCAAAAGAATGTCATACTCTTTAGTTTTATTCACCAAGTCACAAATATCGACATCATATCAATGCCAATCATAAAAGCTAGTGGACCACAAATTCTAGAAATCATCAATAGAAATCCAGAAATCACAAAAAAGGGAAGGCATATCACAAAACGGGAGCATGAAAACTCACTAGCACGTGTATCATAAATGGGACACTATCCCATGGTCGCTAACCATAGAGCCGGTGCAACGGCGTAGTACAATATTGTTATGCCGGAGGAACCTTAAACTTGGATAATTCGGAAAAACGACGTAGTACAACGGTACGCTCGATGATCCTGATAAGCTAGTGCAACAACGTAGTACAAAGGTACGTTCGATGGACTGAACTCCATAAAAGAACATGGGTCGCTAGCCCACAAAAATTGAGTCGAAACTCCAAATAATACATAGGTCGTTAGCCTATAAAAGAAATGAGATGAAACTCAATAAAACGAGGTACCGTCCCCTACATGGACAAAGAAACATAGCATATCGCTAGTCTAAATCACAAAATGATCATCATCGATCATCAAGAAGTGTCAATTACACTAAGCTAGTAAATATATGAGCTTAGCCTCATGTCCCATAACCACTAGCTTAACTTAAATATTTACGAACAAACTGTAAGTCTCCACTCGAAAATTGTCACAATAAATTCAATCGAACAAGTCCAAGAATTAACTAACGAAGTAAATGCAAGTGTTTCATACCACTTGTTTTACTAAGCCGTTTAATTAGATTTCTCATACAAGTCAGGTAAAGGTTTGTATATATTAGTAGATTGGAAAACGGTTTTATAAACAAGTTTGATATTTAAAATAGAGTTGAAATCATTTTGATAAAAGAGTTTTGATATTTACTACTAATATTGAAACCTTTATATTTTTAAAGTGACAAAGCACAAAAATGATTGTAGAAACAATCAATCACTAAAATTCACATACGAAGACGTTAATTAATTCCTAAGAAATCGATATCAAATCCATCAAAATGGATATTTCCAAAAATCCCATATTAGAAGTCATCAAAGTCGAATAATTGATAGCATCAACTAGGAATCAAAACGAATCGGTAAAAATTGGAATCATAAACAAAATAGACAAAAATAGGCATAATAGGCAATTAGGAGCATGTCAGTCGACTGGCTCAATGAGTTCAGTCGACTGACTGTAGGAAACAGAGACCTCATGTCTTTGTTATCTGCCTTTGGTACGTGAATTTGCTACAGCCAGTTGACTGGATTCAAAGTCCAGTCGATTGACTAGAACCTAGGCAGTTTTTTCTGCCTATACAATTGATGTGCAATCACATCCAATTCACGACCGAACGAGCAATGGCGCTAGGGATTTATGACAATTGGCAACCCGGCCCTATAGGCTCTTCGATGTATCACCAAAAACATGTTCAAACATCCATAAAAGGATTTTCATAGATTTTGCTTTCAAAACACCAAAAGTTGGGATATATACCAAATCAATCCAAACCAAAAGCAAATGCACAAGAATAAATGTTAGGAATTCATACCTAACAATCAAAGATAATCATAGACTTAGATGTGAGATAAAAATCTCACCTTTTCACAAAAATAAGGAAGGAGAAGCTTGAAAGCAAAGGAAGAATCAACCACACTTCAACACAACCCAAATGAGCTTGAATCTAAGCTCAAAAGAAGAACATTCCCAAAGCTAGGTTTAGGAATTTCTGAAATTGAAAGGAGAATGAGTTGGAGAAGAAGAAGACGATGCTTACCAATAGCTTCTCTTTGGATTTGGAGATAGAACTTGATTTGCAAATGAAAATTAGGGCTTAGAGTTTTAATTTCCCATTCCTCTCTCCATCGTTGCTAAAGCTTGAGCATTAGGAAATAGAAACGAAGAGAAGAGGGGTGAAGCTTGGGTCTAATGGGCTGAAATAAAACCATAGCCCTAAGTGAAAAAGTAGAAAAATTCCACTAACTCCAAACATAACAAAGTTTATACTCAAAAAGGTCGTAAACGTCATTTTGAATTCAATGGGGGTGGTCTCGAGTCCTAATTCGATTGTTTGCAAAAAGTAGCTTTTCGGAATAAAATCCGACTAATGTTGAAATATTTAAATAAAATATTTAAATACTCAATTGTAAAATATGCGGGTTATTACAGAAAATAATAAACGGATCAGACCGAGATGTTACAGGTGCTTCTGCTTGACTCCTCGTTTGGGCTTATTATTATTCTGACTTTTGGCTAACTACTTAGATTAGTAGTTTATTTTGTTGTATACATTTGAGATATAGAATCCAGGATGTATACTTATTCTTTTGTCTAGCACTTGTAACTATTCTTTTGGATCTTGTTTGACCACTACTCTGATGTACGCTTCTAAGTGTATATTCATATCTTTTTCCGCCTTTGTGATATGGATATCTGTGACTGTTTTATGTTATGCTTATTTCTATATTTGCTTCCGAAGATATTATAGCCACTGTATAGTTGCTTTGAGTTTGCATCGGTATGTCAGATTCCCTTATGAAATGCAAATTTATATTTTTATCTGGCATATCGATACTCGCACAAAGCAATTACACGGATGGTCGCTCCTCAACAGCCTTATTCTCCGTGCTAGTCGACGGCATTACCCCGTAGTGTCCTTGGCTTGCGAGGGTATAGAGGTGGGGCGTCGCATAAATATGAGTGTAGTAACTCTAGAGATGCTTGGGGTTTTGCATCTCCTAAGGATCTGTTAAAATATTTACTATGTAGTAATATTTCGCTATTATAATAGTGTCTAATTGTGAAATAAACTTACTTTTAAATAGCGTTAAGGCTTTACATTCTCCACCTTAATACGTAATAGTGCCAATAGTCTATACACTATCGTAATACCTCCTGATTGGGAGGCTACCAGAGGATACTCCATAGGCACGACACAAATCAAACTCGTACAAGGCACGCTAGGGTAGGTGACAGACACAACTAGGCAATGCCAGGGTAGATATACCAATTACACTTTCGGACCGGTGGTAGCGAGTAGCAGCCACTACCGTCCACCTCGAACAACACCCCCAAAACCAAAAAGTAAAGGTGGCCACCGAATCAATCCAAAGTCAGAGTATAGTATCGAAGGAGTGTGTCCGATAAGAGGTGCTACCTCCTTAGCCCGTCGATCGCTCCTGTTTTAGCCGCCTTAAGCCAACTCACGGGAGTCGGGTCCACGTATTTGCCTCAAAGGAATCGCCGCCACCATCCTACTTCATTCTGGAATCTCCACCGCGTACACGGTAGTTAAAGTAGTTTTCGGAGTTGGCAGAGAGTATGTCAACTTTCGATCCCGGTATCTTCAACAACCAATCGTTATTATAACACCACGGCCTTTTCAAAATGGTTTATATTTTTTAAAAAACCAGAATATAATATCCATTTCAAAATCACATAAATACGATATCATTTTCGTTTTAAAAACCCAAATCATTTTGATATCATTTTACCTCAAAATATATCTTTTCCCAAAATCATCGTACTTTCAATTATATATACCTTAAACACCATAGCTTTGAAACAAAAATTTCAATACTTAAATGGTTTAATATTAAATTACTTTATGAAGTAAATTAGCCCTTTTTTCTTTTCATTTTATTTCACAAATCAATTCCAAATACGGATTTTTAATTCCCAAATAAACCATTTAAATTTCCATATATTTCAAAGTTTTAAATATTCCATCATTTCGAAACTAAATTTTATAATTCATATTTATATACCAAATTCCCTTTACTATTCTTTAGTTTGAAATATTTACTTAATTAATCCAGTATCCTTTAAATAAAACTTTAAATTTCAATAATTAATATTCCTCAATTTATTTAGACTAGATATATTCACTTAGATCATCTTATCTCAAATTTAGTTATAACACCATATTCTTTTAAAATCTAAATTTCAATAAGTTCCAAAAGGATTTTTATTAAATTAAATAAAAACTTAAATCAATTTCAAAACTATCTTCTCAACCTTGATTTGTAAAAATCAGTATAAACTCTATACTAAAATATAATTTAAGTAAATACTTATCAATATTATATTTTAATAAAATCAAACTTTATTATTAAACTTATTTCATACTTTAAACAATTTTATACATAGCTTAAAACAAGAATTTAACTATATATACAATAACCTTTATCAACTATCTGATTCAGTATCTCATAAAACATTATATATTTCTTTAAAAAACCATAGAAGACATTTCAAAATATTTATATATATATAGGCCGCGGTGTCTGTATATAATTTTCTACCCAAAGGTCAAGTGATACGGATATTTATCATTTCAATGTGTAATTTAAATTAAAAATTTACGGTTATATATCATTTCAAACCGCAATCCTGAATGGAAATAAGAATGCATAATAATTTGCAGTTTATAACAATATAAAAATACAACATCCATTCACCCAATATCAATCATCAACCATTTATTATAATCATCATTCAATTTAACCAATATCATCAATATAGAGCATGTAATAAATAACAGGTACTTACTGACAGTTTATATTCAAAAATAAATTAAACAATCTGTCTAACTGGCAGTTTATATGCAATAGATAATTAAATAACAATTTAATTAAATAAATTTAATTTAATTGGGATGATGACCAAAAATATGTCAAATGATCGTAAATAAATTTCTAAACACATCACAAATCAATTTAACAAACATAGGAAATTTTGGAAGTTGTGAGTGGGTTAAAACACTCACCTTTTGAATTTAAATTGAATTTAAATCCAATTTAAACTCAAAAATTAAACAGTCTCTAAATTCGTCCAAACCAGTGCCAAAAGGTCCGAAATTCCGATATGAACCTAGTGGAGAAAACCGTGCATGATTACGACGTCGTATGTGAAAGTTATTGCGATCAGAACGAATGAATTTAAATAAAAATAAAAGAAAACAACAAATCAACATTAACCTATCCCCCTAGCCACGTCATCTCCTGCTTCCTGTACAATGCATGTCCATCTTCCTCAAGCTATAGGGTCACGCAAGCTACAGGGCACCTCCCTCTATACGAAATCACGCACACACCTAGCAAAATCACGCACGAAACACGACCGTTGACCATGCCATAGAAGCTGCGCCTCCCCCGAAGCCTGCCTCGACCCCACCACGTCGATCACGACCTGAAAAATATATAGCAGCCGCCACAAATATCGAACCCTAGTTCAAAATTTCTCGACGGTCTAACCATCAAAAGGACATACGAACAAAGATGATGAACTCTCCTTCGTCCCCTCTTCAAAACCCAGAAACGATTTGACGATCCGACACCGTTCATCGACGCGCGATGAACGACCGAGAATTTTTCATCGATTTCTGGCCAAACGGTGATTCGATACCAAAAACGAACTGCAGATATGAGATGCGTACATCGAGAGCTTTGATATTTAATTTTTCCCAATTTTTCCGAGGAGTTTGAATTTTGGAATTGATTTTTAAATTAAAATTTGAATTGGATAAATTAGGGCTTACAGCCATCGAGGAAGAGGAGCACAGAAGTATCTGTACGTATAGAAATGGGGATTAGAGGATGTTAGGGTTTATAACCGGGTATTTATAGACAACTGAAATAGAAAAGACGGACCAGATTTATAACATGCTGAACGATATATGGCCCGAAAAGCCCGTTTCGACTCCGGAACGAAATTGGGTCAACCCATATATCAAAATAGATGTCTAAAAATATTTTAAATGCAATGGAAAAGGTTTTAAGTCCAAATTCCATCGTATGAAGAAGTTATGCTAAAACAATATTTTTCAAATTGATTTCAATTTATCGATTTCAAGGCGTTTCGAGTCCGTACGATCAAACGACGAGTCCGATCGCTATGAAACCTGAAATCCTATAATAACTCACCGTTATGGATCCGATGAGACTAGTTTCGTCAAAATCCGAGTCAGTGGCCAAAATGGCTATTTTCCCACTAATTAATTAAATAAATAAATTAGCTAATTAAATCAAATTTTAAATTTCAATTCGAAAATTGACAAATTTCATCACTTATGATTCCTCAATCATTTAAAATGATTTATACAAATATGAATGTCAATTTAGAGATGATTATTTTATAAATTTCAATATTAATTCTCAATTTCATTAAATTCAACATTATAAATTTAATTTCCAATAAATCTTATTAAATTCACTTCCATTCTATTATTCAACTTATTGATGTCAATTGGCTGAAATTAACATTGGCTCAATATCTATAACATTAATAATCTCCAAATTAAACTAAATTTTCAATTAACAAAAAAATTAAATAATAAATTTCATTCATTCGCAATTAATCCAATTATTGAATGTTTATTCAAATAAATTGTTTTTATTTGATTTAAATATTAATATCACATCCACAAATTTCAAATTATATAGTTAATGCTGGTTTTTACATTATATTACACAAATATACTCAACTTACTTTCGTTATTGCGTATTAACTATAATTCCCATTAATATTGAAATCTTTGCCAAATATAGCATTTTCATTTCCTCCTTTATTTGGATTTCGTTTAACTTGTTTATAGTCAATTTATATTAACATCGCTACCTTTAATTTTAATTATCAATTCATTCATAAACCACTAACCATACCATATTACCAACTATTACCTAGAATCCACAAATGTAATATTTAATTTCATTTATTGCAATTGGTTTCCATAACTTTTTATTGCGCTAATTTAGTTTGCATTAACGTTATTACATTAATCTACATCCAATTACATTTAATATTCCCAGTAAATTTACTTACTTGGTCACATGCTTCCTATTACACCAATTTCTACCTTATAAGTAAATGTACGTTTGTGACGCCCCACCTCTATGCCCACGCTAGCCAAGAACATTACTGTGAATGCTGTCAACTAGCACGGAGAATAAGGCTGTTGAGGAGCGACCATCTGTATAATTGCTTTGTGCGAGTACCGATATGCCAGATAAAAATATAACTTTTCATCTCAAGAGGAAATCCGACGTACCGACACAAACTCAAAGCTACTACACAGTGGCTATAAAGGACTTCGGAAACAAATATAGAAATAAACATAACATAAATCAGTCACAGACAATTCATATCACAAAGGCGGAAATAGATATGAATATAACACTAACACATGAAAGTGTATATCAGAGTAGTGGTCAAAAAGATCCACAATAATGCAAAAGAATAGCAACACGTGCTATACAAAAGAATAAGTATACATCATAGAGTCTGTATCTCAAATGTATACAACAAAAGACTACTAAACTATTGTAGTTAACCAAAAGTCACGATGATAGTTCGATATGGAGTCAAGCAGAAGCACCTGTAACATCTCGGTCTGACCCGAGTATTATTTCATAAGAAGAAAATAATAACCGGATCAGTCTAGCTATAAATATCAGAAGAAATGATATAGAATAGGAGATATGACATAAACATATAATAATCACAATGCCAAGCTGTGATAAATAAGTAATTGAAAATCAACAAGAGATTAATCAATATCACAATAATCTACTCAAGATAAAAACAAATGTCATACTCCTGATTTCATTCACCAAGCCACGGTAAATGACATATATATATCCATGCCAATCGTAAAAGTTGGTGAAACACAAATTCCAGAAATCAACACACGAAATCCAGAAATCACAATAAAAAGGATGGTCAAGACATCGATGTAGTACAAACGGTACATCCAATGAATCCAAAAGCCAAAACATCGATGTAGTACAAACGGTACATCCGATGAATCGAAACACATTAGAAAGTACATGGGTCGCTAGCCCACGAAGAAATGAGACGAAGCTCCATTTAATGAGGTACGGTCCTCCACATAGACAAAGAGACATCGCACATTGCTAGTCTAAACCATAAAATGATCGTCATGATCAAAGAGAAGTGTCAATTACACTAAGCTAGTAAATATAAAAGTTTAGCTTCATGTCCCATAACCACTTGCTTAACTTAAACATTTACGAACAAACTGTAAATCTCCACTAGAAGAATGTCACAAGAGATTCAATCGAACAAGTCCAAGAATTAACAGATGAAGTAAACGCAAGTGTTTCATACGACTCGTTTTACTAAATCGTTTAATTAGGTTTCTCATACGAGTGAGGTAAAGGCTTGTATATACTAATAGATTGGAAAACGGTTTAAGAAAACGAGCTTTGTTATTGAAAATAGAGTTGAAATCATTTTGTTGAAAGAGTTTTGATATTTACTACTAGTATTGAAACCTTTATATTTTTAAGTGACAAATCATAGAATTGATTGTAGAAACAATCAATCATAAAAATTCACATTCGAAGACGTGAATAAAATCCAAAGAAATTGATATCAAATCCATCAAAATGGATATATCTAAAATTCCCAAAGAAAAGGTCATCAAGTCATAATAGATGATAACAACAAATAGGAAACAACACGAATCGATTTAAATTGGAAATTCAATCCAAAAAGGCAAAATGGACTCAAACAGCAGGTTCAGTCGACTGAACAGAGTTTTCAGTCGACTGACCCTGTACTTGGAAATTTTCCAGGTTCAGGAAACTTTCTGTTCCCAGGTTCAGTCGACTGAACAGAGGATTCAGTCGACTGAATCATGCCAGGAAACTTTCGGGTTCCAGGTTCAGTCGACTGAACAGAAGATTCAGTCGGCTGAATCATGCCTGGGCTGTTTTTCAGCCTATTCAAATGAAGAGGAAACTCTTCCAAAATGCAACCGGAAGAACATTGGCTCTAAGGGTTTATGCCAATCGGCAAACCGGCCCTATATGCTCCTCGATGCATCACCAAAAGCATGATCAAACATCCATAAAAGGATTTCACACAAATTTGACTTAAAAACCCAAAAATTGGAATATTCACAAAACCAATTTAAATCAAGAGCAAATGCACATGAAGAAGTGTTAGGAATTCATACCCAACAACCAATGATAATTATAGTCATAGATGTGAGATAAAAATCTCACCTTTGAACCCAAATCTATGAAGAAGAAGCTTGAAAGCAAATGGAAATCAACCACACTTCAATCTCACACTAGAAGCTTGAATCTAAGCTTAAAAGAGAAACATTCCCTAAATTAGGTTTAGGAAATTTTTGAAATTGAATGGAGAAAGAGTTGGAGAAGATGAAGGAGATGCTTACCAAGGGGTTCTCTTTGATTTTGGAGCAAGAACAAGGATTTGCAAAGAAAGCTAGGGCTTGGAGTTTTAATTTCCTCTTCCACCCTCCATTAACATAAAAGCTTGAGTATTAGGAAAATAGAAGATAAGTGAATGAAGAGGAGAGGGTTGGAACTGAGTTAAGTGGTTAATTGGCTCAGCCCAACCAAAACCCTAAGTAAAAAGCGGCAAAAATCAACTTTCTCCAAACATATCGAAGCTTATACTCAAAAAGGTCGCAAACGTCATTTTGAACTCGATGGAAGTGGTCTCGAGTCCCAATTCGACAGTTTGCAAAAAGTAGGTTTTCGGACCAAAATCCGATGAACGGTGAAATATTTAAATAAAATATTTAAATATATAATCGATAAATATGTGGGTTGTTACAGACTCCCCTCCTTAAAGAAATTGCGTCCTCGCAATAATTAAGAAGGAAATATAAGAAGTAACAACCAAAGAAGCATATTAACACAAAAGAAAATTTGAATCATGAAGTTCACCATAAAGAGCACGAAGGAGTAAATCCGAAAGTTTTCGTTCGATGAATTCTCAAGATTTCACATGAGCAATCCTTAGGATTTGAGAACCATTGAACCTCTATCAAAAAGAATATCTTTATATCGAAGGCGCTCAACCTCCTAAGCAATGTTGCGAATGGAATGGTGTTCAAAAGTCAAATTTGGTGAAACTTCAATCTCCACAATATCACCGGGCTCAAGAATAAAAACTGGAACCCCTAAGGCATTTTCGTAGATAAAAGACGTGGGGAACTTCAAGAATAGCAGGAAATTAAGCCGGTGCAACGGCGTAGTACAAAAACGGTATGCCCGAGGGACTAGAAACTCGAATAATTTGGAACACCGACGTAGTACAAAGACGGTACGTCCAGTGAACCAAAAAGCCAAGTCATTGATGTAGTGCAAACGGTACATCCAATGAATCAAAAAGTGAAGACATTGATGTAGTGCAAACGGTACATCCAATGTATCAAAAGCATATCATTGATGTAGTGCAAACGGTACATCCAATGAATCAAAAACAAAGACATTGATGTAGTGCAAACGGTACATCCAATGAATCAAAAAGCGAAGTCATTGATATAGTACAAACGGTACATCCAATGTATCAAACAAAGGCATTGATGTAGTACAAACGGTACATCCAATGAATCAAAGACACTGATGTAGTACAAACGGTACATCCAATGTATCAAACAGCAAAGGCATTGATGTAGTACAAATGGTACATCCAATGAATCAAAGACACTGATGTAGTACAAACGGTACATCCAATGTATCAAACAGCAAAGACATCGATGAAGTACAAATGGTACATCCGATGAATCAAAAGCAAAGACATCGATGCAGTACAAACGGTACATCCGATGGATCAAAAGCAAAGACATCGATGCAGTACAAACGGTACATCCGATGGATCAAAAGCAAAGACATCGATGCAGTACAAACGGTACATCCGATGAATCAAAAGCAAAGACATCGATGCAACACAAACGGTACATCCGATGAATCAAAAGCAAAGACATCGATGCAGTACAAATGGTACATCCGATGGATCAAAAGCAAAGACATCGATGCAGTACAAACGGTACATCCGATGGATCAAAAGCAAAGACATCGATGCAGTACAAACGGTACATCCGATGGATCAAAAGCAAAGACATCGATGCAGTACAAACGGTACATCCGATGAATCAAAAGCAAAGACATCGATGCAACACAAACGGTACATCCGATGAATCAAAAGCAAAGACATCGATGCAGCACAAACGGTACATCCGATGAATCATCCGATGAATCAAAAGCAAAGACATCGATGCAGCACAAACGGTACATCCGATGAATCAAAAGCAAAGACATCGATGCAGCACAAACGGTACATCCGATGAATCAAAAGCAAAGACATCGATGCAGTACAAACGGTACATCCGATGAATCAAAAGCAAAGACATCGATGCAGTACAAACGGTACATCCGATGAATCAAAAGAAAAGACATCGATGCAGTACAAATGGTACATCCGATGAATCAAAAGAAAAGACATCGATGCAGTACAAACAGTACATCCGATGAATCAAACTCAAATAATTCGAAACACCGACGCAGTACAAAAACGGTACGTCCAATGAACCGAAGCCCGAATGATTTCGGAACACCGACGTAGTACAAAAACGGTACGTCCAATGAACCGAACACAATAAAAGAACATCGGACGTAAGTTCATAAATGCAATGAGATGAAACTCAATAAAACGAAGTACATCAAAACGCCCGATGAACTTGATAAAAAGATAATTTCATTTAGTCATCAACAAAGAAACAACCCCTTGTTGCTTACAACTAAACGCATTGGCAACACGATTTCCCCTTCGGGAATAAAAAGAACATCAAGATCATAAAAAGCTAGGAACATGAGTTGACATGAAGTTCCTTATGTGAAAATGAATATTCCAAAGATTTATGATCGAGATAGAGAACAAATTTCTCATCCAAATATGATGATGCCAAATTCCAAAAGCAAAAACATTAGCCGAGAGCACTAGATCATAAGTGGCATATCTAGTCTCGATAAGCTATAATGGTTTAGAAGCACCAGTGATAGCACGTTCTCTTAGGAAAGAGATCGGCATCCAACCCAATACGACTAGAATCGGTACAAATAGCAAAGTCTTGGTTCCCCTTCAGGAATCGCAAGAAAGAATAAGAGTATCGAAAAGAAAGAACTTCTTTTAAATAATTCTCTTCCCCGAAAAGTTAAAACTTTCAAAATTACATTTTTTACTTTTATGTAATAATCTTTCTACAAAAATTTACATTTTTGCAAGTCAATATATCGTGTCTGATTGTCACATCAAAGCGTTTAGGAAATTCCTATCGATAACGTTGATCAAGCGCACCGACCAAAATTCTTAAAGCACTCAACGGGCAATACAATCACAAGATCATCTTTTATAGGATAAATAAATCTCTTAAAAAGTTTTAAGAATATTCTTTGCTCGTTTTAAGAGCAAAATCAAATTGCACTTATAATTAAATCTTATGAAAAAGATTTGCAAAATTTTAAATTTCTATTTCCATCCAAAATCCATAAATAAAATGGTCTCATCGAAATTTTCATAGAATATTGGATTTATAAAACGGATGAAACAAGCTGGACAAATTGAATGACATAATAATTCATTCATAGGAATCATAACAAGTGCGGAATGCGATAAGTGAAATGCTAACTTCCGCAACTTGTAGCAAATGAAAACGGTGGTAAAGTCGAACTAAAAAGACCTTAGCACTACACAAAAGATTACTTAGGTGATAATCCTAAGACAAGTCAAATATACCGTAAAATTCTCAAACTATTTAGATGAGAGAAATAACACTTTCCTCACCATAAGGACTTTAAAGAATAAAATGATGCCATCAAGATGGAATCAAAATCACAAAGAAAAATAGAAATCTGCTTAACAGATTGAAAATGTCGAAGATGAATAATCCACTCGGAAGAATAGGATATGGGCTTCACAATGATTAAGCCGATCCCTTCAAAAAAAAAAAGTCAATTCCAAAGCTTAAGTAAAAATATCGGCTCAGAAAGAAAGGTCTCATAGAATAATTTCAACCTCAATAAAAAAAACAAATTGAGTGTTGCGGATCTACCATCCGGATTTGCAACTCTCAAAGAATTCATCAAGCCCAAAATATTTTCGAAGAAAAAGAATCAACAAGTTCTTTTGATATAAAATAGTGAGATGGAACTCATATCAAAAAGAACTCAAATAAGAAGATCACGAAATAAAACAATGCCATCAAGGATTGAGTGAAAAGTACCTTGACCAAGAGAAGAGTTGCTAGGGGCTTGCACAATATTTAGCTTTCTCATGTCCTTGTTCAAAAGTTTGGGACATGCAGATAAAAGATGACCCGTTTTTTTGCAATAGCGACAAGAATGAGGTTTCGGACACATATTTGCATAGTGTTCCTTAGAATTACAATTGTAGCATCCTCCATGATTAGGGATTGGAGTCTTTGCTACAAAAGTAGTTTGCTTCATTCTCTTATTGGGATTAAGGCTCTTGAACTTAATATGCCTCTTCTTGGAAGTCCCAACATCACAAACACTTCCTTTACCAACCTCTTCATATCGAAGAGTGATATCCACAAGCTGATTGAAAGGAACTTCAAGTTTCAAAGGTAGAACCTGTAACATCCCGCCTTTTCGCACACTTTAAACCGACACACGTGCTAATTCAAAGCATATGCATGGGCGGATTGTTATGGGGTAAATAAGAAAAACAAAGAAGAAATAAAAACAAAACAGAATCTCACAGCGGAAGGATAAAATATAATCATAAATATACAGTTCAAAACAGTTTACAAGCACTTGATTTGCTTTATACAATAAATATCAGAGTTACACATACCAATACAATCAATGCAGCGGAACAGTATGAGTGTGAAGCAATACTATAGATAATAATAATACGTCTCCTTCATCTTCGTCCTTCAAAGCTAAAGTCTTCGATCCTGAAACGCTCGGACTGACCCAAGCGAATTTGAAAAGACAAAAACACTCGAGTCAGACTAAAAGATCTTATGTGAGTTAAATTAACAGAAATAAATATGAGTACAGTAACTCAAGAGATGTTCGGGATTTACATCTCCTAAGGATCCGTTAAACTATTTACTATGTAGTATATTGCTCTATTATAATAGTGTCTATTTATAAAATAAACTTACTTTTAAATAGCGTTAAGGCTTTACATTTTCCACCTTAACACGTAAAATGCCAATAGTCTATACAGTACCGTAATACCTCCTGATCGGGAAGCTACCAAAGGATACTCCATAGGTACGACACAAATAGAAACTCGTAGTAAAGGCTCGGTATGGTAGGTGACACGGCACAACTAGGCAATGCCAGGGTAGATATACCAATTGCTATCCAGGCTGGTGGAAACACGTAGCCGCAGTTACCGCCCACCTCGGACTAACTCCCCAAAATCAAAATATAGAAGTGGCCACTGAATCAATCCAAGTCAAAGTGTAATATCGAAGAGGAGGGTCCGATCAGAGGAATGACCTCATTGGCCTGAGAATCGCTCCTGTTTTAGCCACCTTATGCCAACTCACGGGAGTCGGGTCCACGTGTTTCCCTTACAGGAAACGTCGCCACCACCTACTTCATTCTGGAATCTCCACCGCGTACACGGTTAGTCAAAGTGGTTTTCGGTATCGACCGAGAGTATGTCCATATCCGATCCCGGTCTCTTTGCCAACCCATCGTTATTATAACACCGCGGTCATTTAAAAATAGGTTATACTTTAAAAATCAGAATAAACATTCCATTTCATAACCATGAATACGATATCATTTCAAAACCCAAACCATATTTTATCACTTATCCCAAATATAATTCTTTTCCAAAATCATAATGCTTTAACTTCATAACGTCTGAAAATCAAATATTTTCAAAGCATAATATTTTGAAAATCATAATTTAAAACCATAACTTCTAAAAACTTGAATGGTTTGGACATTCAACGGTATATGAATTAAATGGTTTAACTTAAATGTTACTTTGTAAGGAAAATAGTTCTCATGGCTTTACAAATACATTTCTTTATTAAAATCTAAACCAAAATTTATATTATCTCTCTCAAGTTCCAAAACCACTTCAATTTATTTATATATACGTATATCCATTTTGAGTATCAATATTTCAAACTAAAGTTGGATTTTATTCTTTCAACAAATCAATTGTTCTATTAGTTAGTCTTGAATATTCATATAAAATCCATAAATAATAAGACTTCAATTTCTAGTAATAAAATATATATATTTTTCCCAATTCAAATTATACTAGAATATTCATTTCAATTTATTTTGGGAAAAATCCAATTATAAATATCATATCTTAAAATTTCCAAACTTAACATTTAAACATATGATATAAATTATTAAACTCCATTTTCTTAATTTTCTTCCATTTTTAATAAAGATTTTTATACACCTTTTAATTTCAAAATTTTCAACTTCATATGTATATATATATGAAAGAAAAATATTTATACAATATAAAATTTAAGATTATTATAAACCGTATTCCATCCAAACCATAGAAATCACATTTAAATAGTTATATATATACCGCGGTGCCTGTATATAATTTTCTATCCTATGGTCAAGTGATACGGATATTTATCATTTCAATCCGCAATTTAAAAGATATAAAATTTTGCGGTTATATATCATTTCAAACCACAATCCCGAATGAAATGAAATATGCATGATAATTTGCAATTTAATGATATACAATAAAACATCCATCAACATCACCCATCATCCAATCACAATCATCAAGCAATATCAAGCAATAACAATTTATATTTGATAATATATATAACAGGTAATAACAGGAAATTTTATTCAGATTAAATTTAACAACTATTAATCTAACAGTTTATATTCAGTAATAAATTATATAATGTTAACTAGCAGTTTATATGCAAACAAATAAATCCTAACTGTCAACAAATACGCAATAAATAAATTTAATTAACAGTTAAATTAACTAAATGCAATTTAACAGATATGATGAAATAAACATGCCAAAAAGTCATAAATAAATTTCTATTCATTTCTAAAATTGATTTAACAAACATAAAAGCTTTTAGTAGTTGTGAGTGGGTTAAAACACTCACCTTTGGAATTTAAATCGAATTTAAACCTGATTTAAACCCAAAAATTCACCCGTCTCAGAATTCGTCCAAACCAGTGTCATCAAGTCCGGTATTTAATTACGATCCTAACAAAAGAAATTTCGTGCAAATCCGAATTCGTATGAGAAAGTTATGGCGAAAAATGGTGATTGAATTCAAAATTAAATTAAAAAAAACTAAACTTACCCATTAATTATTTGCCACGTCATCAGGCCTTGCCCACGCGTTTTCTTCCCAGGCCGATCGAAACCCTCGGTCACGCAAAACAACGAAGCCGTTCGAACCCAAAACTTACGTTTGACCAACTTTTGACCACTGCCTGCTCTGCCTACACGCCGCCGCACCCTAGGTCGCCACCACCATCGGCTCTCCCATGACCGGCCGCACCTTCCTGCCTTGGTCCGGTCATCCAACTCCCACAGCCGCCGCCGTCCCCCTTAAACCCTAATCGAAAATCTCCAACGATCTGACCGTCGAATCACCAGATAAACTGCATAGATGCAGTCCCCTCGGTCCCCTCTACAATACCCAGAAACCGTTTGACGATCTGACGAAGTTTGTTACGGCGCTGATGAATGGCCACGAACTGTTTGAATTTATTCTGAGCAAACGATGACTCCATTCGAAAAACGAATTACACCATGAGATTACGTGTTTCGAGAACATTAACATATATTTTTGTGGAATTTTTCTTGAGAGTTTGAATTTTCATTGAAATTTGGATTGAAGTAGATCTAGGTTTTGCAACCATTTGAGGAGGAGAAGGAGATGAAGAAATGAATATACAGCAAATGACAATAGGATGGAGCTAGGGTTTATAACTGTATATATATAGGTAGGGTTGGGTTAGAGTAGATAGACTAGATAGATGAACGTACGAAACAAATTAAGGCCCAAAAAGCCCGTTCTGACCCCGGAACGAAATTTGTCAAACCCATATATCCAGATAGGTATTTTAAAATATTCTGAACGCGATGGAAAAAGTTTCACGTCCAAATTTGATCGTATGAAGAAGTTATGCTGAAAACAAGATTTCCAAATTGATTTCAAATTGATTTTAATAAAATTGATTTTCAAGGCGTTTCACGTCCGTACGATCAAACGACAGGTCCGATCGATACGAAACTTGAAACCCTATAACAATTCACCGATACGGATCCGATGAAACTAGTTTCGTCGAAATCCGAGTCCGTGGCCAAAATGGCTATTTTTATATTCATTAAATAAATCAAAATTTAGTCAATTAAATCCAATTTCCCATTTCTCTTTTATAATTGATGATTCTTATTATTATAAAATTTTCAATCACCTATACTAATTTAAACAAAATTTAACTTGTCGAATTAAATTTAGAAATCCTCAAATTTCATTAATTTCACCAAAATATATATATATATATTAAATTTCCAAAATTTAATTAAATTTACTTTCCATTATTTATTGTCAATTAGATTGATTTATCATTGGATTCATATTTCAATATGTAAATATCCCCAATTTCATCTGCACTTATATTTACATAGTTTCTAAATATTAAATTTCAAATATTACTTCATTTAACGTTACGTATTTATTATTTATTGCTTGCTGCAGTTGATTATCAATTATACTTAATATACTAAATAGATGGTAAATTTTGAATACTTGTTATCATTAACGTTTTATTTTCACTTACAAAATAAACGAAATTATTACATAAACTCCCTTAATTAAGTCAACCATTATCTTATATAACTTAACTGGTAATATATATATCCGATTGCCCTAATTGGTTTATAGTTATCAACTAAATACATACTAACTTGTAAATAAATTCGTTTAATTGCAAATGGATCTGATCAAATTTAATAGATTGAATAGATGGGTAAGCAGATAATAAATTTTCCTTTTTGTCAAATTCAAACCTATTCCTACTTAATTATCAATTACAATTTATTACGAAACATTGATTTTATGCAGTTACCTTTTATTTGCGTAGTATTACATCAATTCCTATAACCTTGGATTCATTCCCAATTCACCAAATTCAATTAAATACACTTTACAAATGTGTTTCCAATATATAGGTATTGCCCAAATTAAATTTTATTAGCTAACTCATATTAATGAACAAATGACTTATATGAATGATTAAAATTTTCAATTATCTCACTTTACTCCTAAACTTCTGTTATTGTAAACTGTTAACCCCGTTCCAGCCTACAAGTTAAGAGGCCCACGAGTTAAAGGAATCAACGAGTTAAGGCCTGGGGTGAGCTACGACTTAAGGTGTTTAACGGCTCAGAAAGGATCTACGACTCAGGAAGCCTCACGACTCATCGAGTCACCGACTCACTAAGTTAATGACCTAAAGCTCAAAGCGACTTAAAGGGTTACGACTCAAGGGGGTTAACGGCTTACAAGGCAAACCGACTCAGTGCATTACCGACTCATCAAAGGAATTGCCTTAGCGACTCAACTGGTAGCGACTCAATTGGCTGACGAGCTAACGCTCAAGGCAACTTAGAGGAATGGAACGACTCATAGAGGTTGGCGGTTCATGATACAGGCCGACTCATTGAGTTACCGACTCAACGAAGTTCACGGCACATACAAGACGACTCAACGAGTTAAGGCCTTAGAAGAGCAGAGTGGTTTAACTAGTTAGTGGTTTATGGGGCAGACCGACTCAGGGTTTCCAACGACTCAGGGTTTCTAACGACCTATCATAAGTCGCTGGCGACCTAAGCATACGAGGAATAAGCTCAATGCCATTTCATCTATGCCACCGCTTGCTGACTCGTGGCATGTAAGTCGGTCACGGTTCATCCTGGGTCGGCCACGAGTCATGACTTAGCAATTCCAGCCCAGAAATTTGCCTATAAATACATGGCCACCTCCAACATTCAAGGGACCTTTTTGCTCATTCATTTCAAGCGCCGTTACTCTGCTGCATTATGAACTACTTCAACACCTTCAAGGAACTTCACGAAGAAATCAAACATGTCTAACATGTGTTCAAAGATTCGGATCAGCATTGAAGTTTAGACTACTTGTTCTAAGTCACTCGAAACTCAAAGTGTGTTGTAATCAAAGTGTAACTGCATTGATTTGTAATCGAATCATCAATAAAGATATTCAAAGTGGACGTAGGCTCTCTCTTAAGCCAAACCACTATAAAATTGCTGTTGTTTACTACTTTTTCACTGTTATCTGCTTATAATCCGTGCCCGAGCTATCGGGTGGTGCTTTCACGATCTCACTTCATACACCGGGGTGTTAGCGTTCAAATTTTAGCGTTAACATTTTTGGTGCTTTCACTGAGAATTGAACTCAGGCGAGTTATCATCATTGCTTCACAGAGGTTTGTAGAGAGAATTTCCTTGAAAACCATAAGTCTATCCGAGATTATGGCTCCTGGAAGGAAAAGTAGATCTGTCAGATCTGGGAATATTCAAGAGGGAACCTCCGCTTCCCCTACATCGAAACAAGCCACTCCAGCTGTCGGAGTTACAAAGGCAGAACTGGATGCTGCAATCTTAGGGTTGAACCAACAGATAAATGCTCAAAATGCACAATTTGAGGCTCAGAATGCCCAGACTGCCCTAATTCTGAATAGGTTGAACGATTTGCTTGGGGCAAACCGCCAACCGGCAGATAATGAAAGGAATTTGGCTGGCAACATTCGTGATGCTGAAGAAAGAAATGCTCCTGAAAGGGCTGCTAGTCCCTTTGAACAAACACTTCCAGAGGTTGGTGGATCTAGAACTCGACATGATGAGGAGTATCTTTCTGGAATGGTCCGACAAATTATAAAAGAGAGTACGCAGAGGGTTGAAGACGAGAAAGAATGGGGTTTCGCCCCAAGTAAAACTCCTTTTACTGAGAAAATCTTAAAGGCTGAATTCCCAAGGAAGTTTGTCCCACCAACCATTCCAGCTTACGGGGGACGAGTGATCCAAACGAATTCTTATACAAGTATGATTGGCACATGACAGGTGCCAGAGCCTCTGATGAAATAAAGTGCCGATATTTTCCTGTGTATCTTGAAGGTGTAGCTCTGCTTTGGTTCTCCAAACTTCCAGTCCGATCTATCGATCAGTTTTCTGACTTAACCCGGAAGTTCAAGGAGTAGTTCAGACTATACGCCTCAAAACCAAGGATATCATGTCACTGTCAAGTTTGGAGCAGAATCCAGGGGAGACTATCAGATCTTTCTTAAACCGCTTTAATATAGCGCTAGCTGAGGTGGACAATGCAGAACCGCGAATGATATTGACTTATCTGATGAAGGGTATTGACAAGTCAAGCGAGTTTGGGAAATGGCTAAACATGAAGGAACCAAATTCCCTTGAAAAGTTCTATAAAAAAGCAGATGAATTCATACGCTTAGAAAGCCGTCCCGTACCGGTAAAGGCAGTGTTGGAAAAAGCCGAAGATAACACTGTTGTTCCACGCAAGAATGAATCTGTAGGGCAAAAAAGGGAAAATAACAATGGGAAGAAGCAGAGCAATCTGAAGAAACCCCGATCCTTCAAGCCATCAGAATATACTCCTTTATCAGATACGCCGGAGCGTATCTACCTTGCCACTAAAGATTCTGTTGACTTTCCTAAACCTCTTCCTCTAAGGACCGGGAAAAAGGCTATATAGAGTGGGAAGTTCTGCCGCTTCCATAATCAACCCGGTCACGAGACCGACGAATGCCGTCAGCTGAAAAATCTGATTGAAGAGTTGCTAAGGGAAAACAAACTACAGCAATTTGTGAAAAAGAATAGCAACAATCCTGCTTCATCTAGTCAGGGGCAACAGGCTCCTACTCATCAGCCTAGGACAATTGAGAAGGCTTCAGGGCATGAATCTGGAAGGCCCATTATCAATGTCATTACAGGAGGACCTCACCCAGCGGGCAGAAGCTGGGGTGAGATGGAAAGGTATACCCGAGCTTTAAAGTATGTACCGACCGAGGAAGATGTATTCGTTTTGGAAGGTGCTACGCCCTTGAAGCAACAAAGAACTCTTGATGATGATATTGTATTCAAAGCTAAGGATTCCGCAGGTGTTGAAGCTCCTACCTTGGATCCCTTAGTCATCTCGGCTGGTATCGGGCCAGCTATTGTCAGAAGAGTTCTCACTGATTGTGGCGCATCCTGCAATATCCTCTTCAAGAAAACATTCGACCAAATGAAGATCCCTATGGCTGATGTGCAAGCTTCATCGCATAAAATCGCTGGCTTCACTGGGGAGCCAAAGCAGCCGGTAGGAACCATTGATTTGTTTGTGGAACTTGGAGAAGGAGAGAGAAAAGTGGTCCGCAAGCAAACTTTTGTGATTGTCGACGAATTTTCTGCTTACAATGCTTTCCTTGGTCATCCAACTCTGGCAGCGTTCAAAGCTGTTCTTGCCCCGTGGTGCCTCACTATTAAATTCCCTACAGACAATGGAGTAGGAGTAATAAAAGGGGATCAAAATGCTGGGCGAGAGTGTTATCTGACAGAGCTACGAGAAACCAGAAAAAGAGAAATGGGAAAGAATGCGGCAGCCCCAGTCCGCATCAAAGAACCAGCCTTGTAGCAATTACAGGGCGGACCCTGCACTGGCGAGCACAGTGGAGCAAGGAAAGAGATGGACCCTATAAAAGTCAGTGCAGGGGAAAATAGAGTGGTACCAGTGGAGACGACAATACCAATACCTGTTGACCCAAAGGACCCAAACAAGGTGTTGAATGTAGGTTCACAACTTAATGTGTCAATTCAGAATATCTTAATATCTTTTTTAAAGGCAAATCTGGATGTTTTTGCTTGGACTCATGCCGATATGTGTGGAATATCCCCGGAAGTTGCAGTGCATGCTCTAAATATTGATCCAAAATTTACACCTGTGAAACAGAAGAGGAGAACTCAAGGTCCAGAAAGGTCGGCGGCATTAAAAGAAGAAGTTGATCGGCTCATGGAGAATAATTTTATCAAAGAGTCTACCTATCCGAATTGGGTTTCAAATCCAGTGCTGGTTAAGAAAGCCAACGGAAAATGGAGAGTATGCATCGATTTTTCAGATCTAAACAAGGCCTGCCCTAAAGACTGCTTCCCATTACCCAGAATTGACCAATTGGTAGACGGAACAGCGGGACACGAATTGTTATCTTTTATGGATGCTTACTCCGGATATAACCAGATCATGATGCATGAGCCGGATCAGGAGGATACGAGCTTTATCACCGACAATGGTCTTTACTGCTACAGAGTTATGCCCTTCGGGTTGAAGAATGCAGTGGCAACATACCAAAGACTCGTTAATGCTATGTTCAAACCACAACTGGGCAAGACTATGGAAGTCTACGTCGATGACATGTTAGTAAAGTCTAAGAAAGCGGTGGATCACATAGAACATTTAGCAGACATGTTCGCTGTCCTCCGAAAATACAGAATGAAGCTCAATCCTTTAAAATGTTCATTTGGAGTGGAATCCGGCAAGTTTTTAGGCTTCATCGTGAGCGCTAGGGGCATTGAGGCCAGTCCAGCTCAAATTACTTCATTGAAAGAAGTCAAAGCTCCTAGAACGAAGAAGGAATTGCAAAGTCTCAATGGAAAAGTCGCCGCCTTAAGTCGGTTCATTTCCAAAGCCACAGATAAATGCATCCCATTCTTTGACGCTCTAAAGAAAGGAAAGAAAAACTTCGATTGGACTCCCGAATGCCAAAAAGCCTTTGATGAATTGATTCGCCATATGGAAACGCCTCCAATACTTTCTAGGCCTGGCGATGGCGAGGATCTTCTTATATACTTTGCAGTATCATCTCATGCTTTAAGTGCAGCGCTGATACGAGAAGACAAAAGGAATCAACGTCCAGTTTACTATATCAGCAAAAGACTCACCGGGGTAGAGATGAATTACTCTAAGTTGGAAAAACTCGCCTATTGCCTACTAATTGCGTCTAGGAAGTTGAGGCAATATTTTCAAGCTCATTCTATCAGAGTCCTCACTGATCAACCTTTAAAGCAAGTCCTGTTTCGCCCTGAGACTTCGGGTCGTCTTCTAAAGTGGAATATTGAACTCAGTCAGTATGACATCACTTATCATCCCAGAAAAGCGATCAATGGACAAGCTTTAGCAGATTTCATTGCAGAATTTACAGATAAGGGTAACAGTGAGGAGGAAACAGTCGACGATTCCCCAATCCAATGGAAGTTATATGTCGATGGTGCGAGAAACGACTACTGTTCTGGAGCCGGAGTTGTACATGAGACCCCTGAAGGCCGATCATTATGCTATGCACTAAGATTGGAATTTCCTTCAACAAACAATGAAGCAGAATACGAAGCCCTTATCGTTGGCTTAAGGATTGCTAAAGAATTAAACATCCGAGCATTACAGATATTCAGTGATTCTCAGCTTATTGTATGCCAAGTCAAAAAGGAATTTCAAGCAAAAGGGGGGAATCTGCCCGCCTACTTGTCAAAGGCTTGGGAGCTCCTGGGTGATTTCGATCATTACATGATAAGTCACATTCCTCGAGAAGAAAACATGAAAGCAGATTCTCTCGCAAAGTATTCTAGCACAGGCGAAGCCCAATTTCTGGGATTAACCCCAGTGGAGGTCCTGTCGACTCCTAGCATTGATGAGATGGATATCGATTGGATCATGAGCATGTCTCAAGAGCAAGGATCATGGATGACTCCGATAACAGAATATCTGCTCAATGGATATTTACCAGGGAACTCAAAAGAATGACAAAAGCTACTGAGAAGAGCCTCTCGATATATAATCCAGGATGGCCAATTATACAGACGGGGATTCTCAATGCCATTACTTCGATGTGTATCCAGGGAAGAGTCCAAAGCAATCCTAGCGGAGGTGCATGGAGGAGAATGTGGTGATCATTCAGGTGGCCAAACATTAGCAAAGAAAATTCTCCGATATGGATACTTTTGGCCAGAAATTAATCGAGATGCAGCAGAGTATTCCCGAAAATGTGACAGATGTCAATGATTCGCCAAAATTCCTAGAGCTCCTTCCACTGAACTCACACAGATGGTCAGTCCATAGCCGTTTGCAATATGGGGAATAGACCTTGTAGGACCGTTACCAACTGCCAAATCTGGAATTAAATATGCCATTGTTGCTGTAGATTATTTTACTAAGTGGGCAGAAGCTGAACCACTGGCTACTATCACCTCAAAGAAGATGATAAGTTTTGTGACTAAAAACATCATTTGCAGATACGGTGTGCCTCAAAAAATAATTACAGACAATGGTACTCAGTTTGAAAGTGAAGAATTCCAAGATTTTTGCAAGCAATTCAAAATCCGGAAAAGCTTTTCAGCAGTGGCTCATCCGCAGGCAAACGGGCAAGTGGAAGCCGTGAACAAAATTATTAAGTCAACCATCAAAAAGCAACTTGAAAGAGCAAAAGGTGGTTGGGTCGATAAGCTACCACTGGCACTATGGGCATACAGAACCACTCACAAAACTGCGACTGGGCACACCCCGTTTTCATTAGCATACGGGTCAGAGGCAATGATTCCGGTAGAAATAGAGGTCCCTTCACATAGAAGAATCCATTTCAATCAAGCAGAAAACGAAAAGCTACAGCTTGAAGCGCTAGATCTCCTTGATGAAAAAAGAGATGAGGCCAATCTTAGAATTGCAGCTCATCAGCAAAGGATAGCCAGACATTTCAATTCCAAAGTTCGCCAACGCAACTTTGAGATTGGAGACCTAGTCCTGAAGAGAATTATGACAGCGACAGGTGTGTTTGGGCCAAATTGGGAAGGACCATATGTCATAGGTCAGAAGCTTCTTGACGGCACATTCAAACTCACTACTGTTGAAGGAGATCAAATTCCAAGGGCATGGAACAGCAATCATTTGCGTCCATACTTTACTTGAAAATTTTGTCGAAATATTGTAAAAAGAATTATGAATGTATGATTCTTGTAGCTGAGGGCAATTGTAAAACTGATGCAAGTAAATAATGAAAAAATATAAAGTGGATGTAGGCCCAGTTTCCTGGCCGAACCACTATAAATCTTGTGTTCCTTATTATTATTACATGTTTGCTTTATTTTCGATATAAAAAGTACATAGAATGTATTGCTGAAATGTCGATTTAAATTTTTGCAGACAATGGAAGTGAAACTTGCACATAATAAGGCCAAGTGATTGTCGCCAAATTTCAAGTCACAAAAGTCCCGAATTCAAATCCTAAATAGGAAGTACTTCAATTGAACGGCCTATGATTTCGACAGAAATGGGCCTTTGCTAATAAATTGAGATCGTTTGAACAAACAAACATCCAATTAAGAAGCTAATGCTCGTTCTCACGAACTTGCCTGACAATGAAGCACACTTCCTTGGATTAAACAAATTACTTGTAAGAAAAGGGAATGAAAGCTTAAAAAATATATATATAAAAAAAAAGAGGATCACTGAGAAGGCATAAGCAAGTGGACAAGGGAACAACCAAAAGCCGTCATCAGCAGCACAAGTCCTCTTCGGAGGCGCAACTCTTCGGAGGATAAAGACCTCTAATGGGTCATACGCCACAAAAAAGAAAGTTCTCTACTCAACAAAAAAGATTGGAGGAGTCATGACCCTCCAACCATGAGAGAGTAACTTCCAGGCGATGAAAACCCTCTCTGAGGCACATTTCACCAGGAGTTGAAGTGTTACGACCGCTCTTCGGAATTTCACTTCACCAGAGTTGAAATGCAAACAAAATAAAGACCTCTTCGGAGGCACATTTCACCAGTAGTTGAAGTGTTACGACCGCTCTTCGGAATTTCACTTCACCAGAGTTGAAATGCAAACAAAATAAAGACCTCTTCGGAGGCACATTTCACCAGGAGTTGAAGTGTTACGACCGCTCTTCGGAATTTCACTTCACCAGAGTTGAAATGCAAACAAAATAAAGACCTCTTCGGAGGCACATTTCACCAGGAGTTGAAGTGTAACAGCCGCTCTTAGGAATTTCACTTCACCAAAGTTGAAATGCAAAACAAAATAAAGACCTTTCTGGAAGTCCACGTTTCACCGAGATCGAAATAAAACTTCCAAGTGTTGAAACGTGAAAAGGCTTTCTTCAAAGGCACAACTCTTTGGAGGTACACGTTTCACCAAGATTGAAATAAAACTTCCAAGTGTTGAAGCGTGAAAAATCCCTCCTCAGAGGTACAACCCCCCCCCTCCGGAAGCATAATCAAGAAGAAAGACCTCTTCGGAAGCCCACGTTTCACCGAGATTGAAATAAAACTTCCAAGTGTTGAAACGTGAAAAGGCTTTCTTCAAAGGCACAACTCTTTGGAGGTACACGTTTCACCAAGATTGAAATAAAACTTCCAAGTGTTGAAACGTGAAAAAATCCCTCCTCAGAGGTACAAATTTCTATTTAAAAGAAAAATCCTCATCAAGAGCATACTTTAACTTTCAAAGGAAGAGTGATTTACCTATTCTAAAAGAAAAAAAAGAGGGAAGAAAGTTAAAGTACATTCAGAGGTCCGCTTTACCACATAGAAGAATTCACTTGGCAAAATGTGTACATACGCAAAAGGAAAAAGTGATTTCTTCGAAGGACAAAGCGTACAAACTATATGAAAGGAGTTGTACTCTATGAAAAATTTCTTCACGAATGAAATAGTCATTCTACAGAAAATAAGAGTGCAAGTCCCCTCGAAGTATAGAAAATTGCAACAAGCTTATGGTATGGGGGCAGCATGGTATAGTTGTATACGATATGATATAGCTACATCGGTAAAGTACGCTCAAACAACATACCATAAGCTCACTGCAATGTCATATAAATAAACTTGTGCAAAAATGAATAATAAATGCATTCTCAAATTCAAACAGAAGTTTATACAAAGAAAGAGGAATCATTTTATTCAACATTACTTTATATACAGGTACAAGTTCCAACAAAAGAAAAGCCGGGGGCCGATACCCGCACAATTCTCGACCAGTACATACAAAAGACAAGAAGCTAAAAGCTGGAGTCTTCATTTCTTCTTGCCACCTTTAGACCCTTTACCCGGCCGAATGGTTAGCTTTTCAGGTCGGTCTGAAGGCATAAGGGAAGAAGGAGAGGGAGGTACAACTGGTGCAATTTCCGGTTCCTCTTCGGTAGCAATGACTTTCTTCCCCCTCCTCTTCGATGTTCCATGCTTCTTTCTTCTCTTCGAAGAAGACTCACTCCCTGGAGTAGCAAGAGCAGACAAAACTACGTCATCAGAGGGAGTCTGCTCCGGAGAGATCTCGCCTCCTTCAAGTCCCTCGTCCTTCTGCTCTTGCGAAGCGATAGGGTCATCCAAGCCATGAAGAGCCTCAATCTGTTCCTCTTGTGACCCGGGTTGTGAAGCAGAAGGAGGAGTCACCTGAAGAGATGGAGGAGGGATAACCGGAGGAAGTGAAGTCTGCACAGCACTTGGTGTTTCAACTGCAGAAGAAGAGAAATTAAAAATATTAGTATCTCCCCGAAAGAAGGGAGATATGGGTTCGTCGAGATTCAAGAAGTAATCGAGAAGCTCATCAAACTTTTGAGGAGTGAGCAAACGATCCACCTGAATCGGACCAATATCAAAATTACCTGAAGATGTTTGCTTCGTAAGCTCAATCTCATAATTCTAAGCCCCGATATCCTCCAAAGCCTCATCATCAGTAGGGGTGATTACCCCGGTTCTTATAGGAGGCAGCGAATGAGCACTAGAGCCTGTAATGTCCACTTCAGAAGAAACTAAAGGACGTTCAGAAGTAGTAGGTGGTATTTCTTTCTCAGAACGTTCCCCTTCCGCCATTCCGGCCCGTACCTTGGCGAGTTGCTCTTTTCCCTTGGCAAGAGCGGCGCGGGCATCATCATCGAGATAATGCTCTTCAAGAGCTGTCTCAGCGTAGCCAGCACCTTTACCACCTAGCATATCAAGTGCTGCCTCCCAGACTTCAGCTAATGTAATTTCATATTTAGGGCCTAGAAAGGCAAGGCTGCCACGCCCCAAAATGCTATGCAGATAGAAATCAAATAATGTGGAGCTAATGTCAGCTTTGGTTGCTTGATGGGCCTCTTCGGCCGCGAGTTTACCAGCAACAGCCTCGTCACGCTCCTTTTCGGCCATAGCAAGTCGAGTTTTTAACAACTCTATCTCCAAGCTTTGAGAGCCAGTCTGTTCTCGCAGTTGTGAAGCTTCAGCGCGATATTCTTCTATGACCTTCTCTTTGTATGCAAGCTTATCTTCGACTGCCCTTTGACTGGCATGCACATCTCGTACTTGTTGCTGAAGCATGCTCTCCTTTTGAGAATGGAAAGTAGATGAAGTAGCTAATTCTTCCTTAAGCTTTTCTACTTCCGCTTCTAGTTTTTCATTATAGGAAGCAATACTTCTCATTTCGGCGTCATGCTGTTCGAGAGTCTTCTGCCACTCAGCCTTATCATTCTCCATTGTGAGCATGGCCTCGAGATCGGCTCGGTTAACCCTCTGAAGCTCGTCGACAAGTTTTTACAAGTTCGACATTCTTTCAATATCGGTCCTGACAGAATCAAGATTTCGCAGCATAGCCGATTTGTCGAGAGGAACCAAGTCGAGATCAAATCGAACCCCTCTCAGGCACCACTGAGGGAATCAACTTTGAAGAGTGGGAGGACCTTGCCCAACTTGGTATGCGGGCCGATTGATGATTGTTTGAATGTCGGAGCGAACAGGGGCAGGAGATTGAGCAGGAACGTTTTGAGAAACTGTCGGCATTGTTTCTTCAGTAAGTTTAGCCCGCTTGCTAGAAGAATCTTCCACGTGCCCTTTACCTCTCTCATCGTGAGTCTTTCTTTTTTGGGTATCATCATCTCTGTGGGGAGGGTCATGTCTTTCTTGTTCTCTTCGGCGACGTTCTTCATATGCTCGTCTCTCGTCTGCTTTCCTGATGGCCCTCTCTTCATCGGATTTTCTGTAGGAAGGGAGGTAACGCCTATAATCATACTGGCTACGCCTTCCGTAGCGCTGGAAATCGTCATAGTATGAGCCGCTGCGCCCCATCGGAGAATCTGGAATAAAAATAATAAGCTTTAGAAATCTTTAAAGTACAAGAAGATAAGTGCGTAGAAGTGATGAAAAATCCTAAGTGTTGTGTAACGTAAAAACTACACGCATCAAGTTACAGACCACTCCGTGGAAGGTAGTGATAACTTGAGTAGGAGGAGTTGACATTTGTTGTAGAGAAGATGTCGCCTCAATTACAGAAGAGATAGTTTTGGAAACTTCATCTTTGAAAAGTTCTTGAGAAGTCACAATTAAATCGCTCAACCCCTCGAAAACATCATCACCATCATGTTTTTTGGGACTTGCTTTCTTAACCCCTTTGTTAGTAGATTTTTCGGAAGATCGTGGAGGTTCTTCCTCTTCAATAACTGGGGCAGGTACAGACTTGTCAGACGGCCCCGCGACATCCTTCGGAATTGAACACTTTACTAGTGAAGTTTCTATAGAGGTTCCTCCCTGCATGTGCTCTTTAATAGAGACCGGGGCATCAGGAGTTTCCGTCGAAGAATCAGGAATTTCAGTTGGGACTTCACGAGGCTGAGTGAAGCGAGAAGAATGAAGAAGCCCATATTGATGTAAAAATCCATCATTTAACAAAAACTTTATACTCCTCTCTTCTGCCACCACGGCGTTCAGTCTCTCAAAAATTTGTTTATAGCATGGATCTCTAGAGGGAGGAGGAAGTGCTAAAACAAAAACAAAAAAGAGAAGCCAAGTTAGCGTTTAGCAACCCAGATTTCGAAAAGCCCAAGAATGGCGAAATAAAAGCAGGAAAATCTTACTTCCTACTCTCCAGATGGCATAAAACCCTGGAGGACAGCGGACAAAGAAGTACTGATTTAGAAATCCATGAACGCTTTCAGGAAGATCGGTGATGAGCTTGCGGTTTCGAGCACTCCTTATAACTACGATAGAGGGATGATCTTTAATTTTTGTGAATGAGCAGAAGTAGCAGATTTCCTCAAAGCTCGGTAATCGGCCCAGAACTCTACTAAATAGCACACATAACCCCATCAGAATGACATGACCATTGGGGTGCAATTGGAATGGAGAGATAGATAGTCGAAGCAGGAACTGCTGAAGAAAGTCATTGAAAGGTGGTATGGCACCGCTCAAGCACATTTGGCGGTTGACAGCAATAAAGCCAGAAGGGGGCCTATCTGCAGTATCATTTGGCCCCGGCAGTAAGGCATCAGCCTCGGCAATGCCAAACTGGATGAGCAATTGGTTAAACACCCGCTGATTGAGAGTTGTGGGAGTTCTCTCCGGAGGGTTATCCAACAAGTTGGCTACTGGGAAGACATCTTCAGCCTGGCCCATCGGTTTTTCTTGTTGAGATGTCATTCTACACAAGCAACTGGGTGTTCAAATGCGAAGGTGCACGTTTCCTAAAAGTGTGAAGTGTTGTGCAGAACTAATGAAAATAACAAGTAAATATAACTGGAATTAAACTGGTTGACGATTGATCGACTAAGGTAATTTCAGAACTTGTTAATTTAAAATTCAAGCATAATATTAGTGCAGGCTGGTCAGTTTCGATTGACTGTGTCAGTGTTGCTTTAATATTCTACTTGAAATCGATAGCACTTCGTTCACACGATTTGTTTAGGTTAATTATCTGTTATAAACTAATCTGTCATTTGATATGGGCGGTCGATGACAGTATATGCGTCCCAATTTTCTGTGAATGTTGTATTGAACAGATTGTTAACCTACAAGTCAAAATAACCTGTGAATGAATGCAATAAAATTCGACAGTTCAAAGTTTATGCAATGGTTCAAAGTTCGAGCAGAATTCATGCAAGTCCTAACTCGTCAACGGCTCAAAAATTTTGAGTTGGCAGTGCCCTAAGTCGTAAGTCGTATAAAAAGGGAGAAGCTCTGGTTCAAAGTAATAAGAAAATCTCCAAGTCTTATCTCGGCCACGACTCAAGGGTTTTATCTCGGCCACGACTCAAGGCTTAGGTCGTGGAGCATGTTGAGTCGTATCATGGTTAAATCGCTAAGGTCGCTGGATCATACAAAAATAGCCGAGTCATACCTAAAGCAGTATTCGATTCTATCTGACCAACTAATCACCCAACTCCTAACCCGTTAATCTTCCAACTCCTAACCCGTTAATCTTCCAACTTCTAACCCATAAACCATTTCACTCCTAACCCGATAAATCTTCCAACTTTTAACCCATTAACCCAATAAAACTCTCAATAAACAACCCTGGTCCTATCACGCCACTAAATCACCTCAAGAAGAGAATCATCAGATCAAACAACCCTACATCCATTGACGGTTAGAATGACCGAACTTGCAAGACTCAAGGGAGTAAAATGAAGGTAGGGATGGAGCGCACAGGTTAACGATGATCGATAATCAGAAGGGAGGCAAGATTGCTTACGTAATGTGGTGTCAAAGATAATCAGAGGAGAATCGAGTTGGAATCGCCTGTGAGAACTTGGAGGTGCGTTAATGGCGGATGCGGTTTGGAAGATCTTTCATAAGAAGTGGGAGATAGGAGGAACGAGTCAAGCGCTTTATACCTGGAAGAGCTGGAACTCGAATCGGCTCGCCCGAGTTATGATAAGTCGAAGCACACGACTTACGACTTAAGCGCGCGCTTCGAGGGGCAAATGTTAACCCCGTTCCAGCCTACAAGTTAAGAGGCCCACGAGTTAAAGGAATCAACGAGTTAAGGCCTGGGGTGAGCTACGACTTAAGGTGTTTAACGGCTCAGAAAGGATCCACGACTCAGGAAGCCTCACGACTCATCGAGTCACCGACTCACTAAGTTAATGACCTAAAGCTCAAAGCGACTTAAAGGGTTACGACTCAAGGGGGTTAACGGCTTACAAGACAAACCGACTCAGTGCATTACCGACTCATCAAAGGAATTGCCTCAGCGACTCAACTGGTAGCGACTCAATTGGCTGACGAGCTAAGGCTCAAGGCAACTTAGAGGAATGGAACGACTCATAGAGGTTGGCGGTTCATGATACAGGCCGACTCATTGAGTTACCGACTCAACGAAGTTCACGGTACATACAAGACGACTCAACGAGTTAAGGCCTTAGAAGAGCAGAGTGGTTTAACTAGTTAGTGGTTTATGGGGCAGACCGACTCAGGGTTTCCAACGACTCAGGGTTTCTAACGACCTATCATAAGTCGCTGGCGACCTAAGCATACGAGGAATAAGCTCAATGCCATTTCATCTATGCCACTTCTTGCTGACTCGTGGCATGTAAGTCGGTCACGGTTCATCCTGAGTCGGCCACGAGTCATGACTTAGCAATTCCAGCCCAGAAATTTGCTTATAAATACATGGCCACCTCCAACATTCAAGGGACCTTTTTGCTCATTCATTTCAAGCGCCGTTACTCTGCTGCATTATGAACTACTTCAACACCTTCAAGGAACTTCACGAAGAAATCAAACATGTCTAACATGTGTTCAAAGATTCGGATCAACATTGAAGTTTAGACTACTTGTTCTAAGTCACTCGAAACTCAAAGTGTGTTGTAATCAAAGTGTAACTGCATTGATTTGTAATCGAATCATCAATAAAGATATTCAAAGTGGACGTAGGCTCTCTCTTAAGCCGAACCACTATAAAATTGCTGTTATTTACTACTTTTTCACTATTATCTGCTTATAATCTGTTCCCGAGCTATCAGGTGGTGCTTTCACGATCTCACTTCATACAACGGGGTGTTAGCGTCCAAATTTTAGCGTTAACATAAACCTTAAATAATTCCATCAAAATTTAATAAAAATCCCAAACTAAATCACCCATTGCAACATGCCACTGAAATAGGAATTTTATACTAATTGTTATCATACCCATAATTACACGCTTATCACTAAGTCCCACATTTGCATAAATTTATTAAATTGGAATGTTTATTAAGGTTTATGCATTTCCAACTTGTACTGATTTTACACAATCGTCATTTACCTTACATTTCATTTCTATTCAATATATATTCATTTTATTCCATTCATTTGGATACTGCATTGAAATATATTTATTAACTAATACTAACGTTATTATCATTAATTATAATTGGGTTTCCAATTTTTATTCAATACCTTGAACAATAACTTACATATTAATCAAATCCTTCTTCTACTTAATTCAAATTGGATTATATTCCAATTCCTATAACTAGGTCTTAAGTCACCATTTACATAATTAAATTTAGCGTTTATTTCAATCTTCGTTTATAATTTAAAGTTTCTACTAAATTAAATTACAAAACTTATGAACTTTAACAAATTTAATCCACCAAATAAATTTTTCTAATGTTTATATATTTGGTATTCAATTCAGTTATTATTTCATTAATACCATTTTAATCAACTAATTATGACTTATAACCACAAACACAAATTTTCGTTATTTCAATCTATGTCATATAAACATTTCAATTGTTAACCTTTAATCCCAATTACTATATCTAACTCCTACATTTATTCTAAATTAGATTGGAAATTATATTAATTTAATTCATTTAATATTATCAAATTTAACGGGTCGTTACAATCTCCCCCACTCAAAACTTTTCGTCCCCGAAAAGGAAAAAGAAGGGAGAAGGAAGAATAAAACAGTACATCTTATTTCAAATATTAACTTATAAACAATATTTTACTAAATTAGTTTTCTTAAATAAAATATACCTATTTAAAATCATTATATTCTTTTATACTTAAATAATTAAAGTTGGGAAAATAATTTCAACAAAATTTTAAGTCCAAAATTTACGAAAATTTTTGGCAGGGTCTCCTTTGTACGGAGAGACTCTGGGGAAAATATAACATCAAAATATAAGAAATATATTACAAATATTATCAAAATATTATATCCCAACACGGGAACTATATAAAATAGCGCTTTAAACGTAATCCGAAAACGTACCTATTTGTCGGGCAATGTACGCTTATTATTTTGGAACCAAAAGCAGTAGCAGTTGTTTCCATCACCTGTATTCACTTATATAATCTAAAAGGTTAAATATTTATTTTAAAGTGAACTATTCAAGTGGATTCAATCATTAATCAACCAAACAATTCAACAACCATCAACCTTACAAACAACATACATACACAAACAAAGCAACCATTTAATCCATCAAACAAATAGTTGTTTGGGTTCAAACTTGAAATTTGTATGAAATGAAATTAACTATCAAGTGCATCCTTTACTCAACAGTCTTAGATGGAACAAAGATAGATACTTATTCATTTAACCACTTCAAATTTCTTACCCAATAAGATAAATCAAACAACACAATTCAAACCAACACCCAAATTTATTTATTATACATTTATCTCATGCTTCAATGGTTTGATTTTCTTTCTTTCATTTATGGAGTGATTTCTTTATTTCTTACAAATTTTCATTTTCCATTTATCACAAAATTCATTATATTTGTATTTCAATTTATTTACTAAAGTTTCTATCATCTATTTATACTACTTACCTTTACTTATAGTAAAATTTCCAATTTAACTTAAGTCTATACAATTAATTCTCATTAATAATAGCAAATTAATAGAATACCTTTATTACCTTACTCTTCACTTGTAAGATTTCCTCTTACATTTTCTTACTAACATTGCAACTTTTATAATATGGTAAGTTATGTATGTTTTAAGAATGTAAGTGAAAATTTTCAAGTTTCTTCTCAATTCCTTTTTTTTTAATATATATTTGCTTTATAACTTACAATTTCAACTTACCCTTAATTTCATTCATTTATTTAATGTGGAAGTTTCCATTATATTTAATAGTAGTAACAGTTTAATTACCCACTTTCTATAATATTTAATTACAGTAACCCTTTTTAATTACACTTAAATTATTAACCCTTTAACCTTCATTCTTAAAAATAAGGAATTTTATTAATTAATTACTTAGGGTTTACAGTCATTTATATATTACTTACTTTCTATTATATTAGAATAGGGGGAATTAAAGCATACTTAAGTTAATAACCCTACAATCAAACTTTATAAATTAAGGAATTTCATTTTATTTAAGTTCATATCACCTATTTATATTACTTATCTTTAACTTGAGATTTCAATTATAACTTAAGTTTATACCAATAATTTCTCATTTATAACAACGATTTATTGAATACTTCACTATTTCCAAAATTTCTACTTGTATATTATTCTAATCCAATTTCTTAATTAACATTTCAACTTTTATATTTGGTAAGTTATTTATGTTAAAGAAAGTGCAATTGAACTTATACAAGTTTAATCTCAATTCTCTTAATTCATTTATTGTTCAATAGATCTTTACCATTATTTATAAGTCAATTTTTAACTTCCTTTATACTTAGCATTCATTCTTTTACCTACCTTTTATTCCACTAAAATAGTTTAAACAATTTAATCAATGGAACTTTAGGAATTAAATACCGGGCCAAATTTCAATTTTATTTTAAAAATAATAGATAAATGAGTTCTTACAACTTATATCTCAAGTTATATTTAAAACAATTAAAAATTCAATCAATTTCAAAAATAAATCTGCAGTAGAGTGTACCACAGTGGCCTTTCCCCTTCAAGACTCGAAGATGAAAGTCGATAATGCGGCCGCCATCACCAAAATTATTTTCCAACGACAAAGAGGAAAGTACAGAATTTATTTTCTCCAAAATCTTCTTTGAAACAATTCTTCCGAATTATACTAAATATTTATATAAGAATTTACTTATAAACTAAATCATTATATTTCATAAATCCTTTGAAAGCAGATTTCAAAATCTCGGACTTAAGTTCAAAAATCTCCAATTTGATTTATTATAATTTCAGCTTAGCTTCAATTATTATAAATATTTTATTACCTAACACCCAATCTATAGCAACCAAATATATATATATATATATATATATATATATATATATATATCTTTATTAAAATATTTTTATATATGGAAAATATAATAGGCAAAATTATTTCATTCACCTATATTAAAAACAAATATTATGTCGGTCTGTCCTATTAAGTGTTTAGAAATCCCTATTGATGTCATAGCGTCCCATGCATCAGCCAGAATTTATAAATACAAAGCGGAACAGATTAACACAATATCAAAATCCTTTATTAATACTAACAAATACACTCTCTCATATATATATACACTCAGCGACTCCCATAGGGTATTACTACCCTATTAACAAAGAGTCAAACCCCACAAAACCAAGGTTTATCGCTAAACCAAAGCTCTGATACCAACTTGTAACATCCCGCCTTTTCGCACACTTTAAACCGACACACGTGCCAATTCAAAGCATACGCAAGGGCGAATTGTTATGGGGTAAATAAGAAAAACATAGAAGAAATAAAAACAAAACAGAATCTCACAGCGGAAGGATAAAATATAATAATAAATATACAGTTCAAAACAGTTTACAAACACTTGATATGCTTTATACAATAAATATCAGAGTTACACATACCAATACAATCAATGCAGCGGAACAGTATGAGTGTGATGCAATACTATAGATAATAATAATACGACTCCTTCGTCTTCGTCCTTCAAAGCTAAAGTCTTCGATCCTGAAATGCTCGGACTGACCCGAGCGAATTTGAAAAGACAAAAACACTCGAGTCATACTAAAAGATCTTATGTGAGTTAAATTAACAGAAATAAATATGAGTATAGTAACTCAAGAGATGTTTGGGATTTACATCTCCTAAGGATCCGTTAAACTATTTACTATGTAGTATATTGCGCTATTATAATAGTGTCTATTTATAAAATAAACTTACTTTTAAATAGCGTTAAGGCTTTACATTTTCCACCTTAACACGTAAAATGCCAATAGTCTATACAGTACCGTAATACCTCCTGATCGGGAAGCTACCAGAGGATACTCCATAGGTACGACACAAATAGAAACTCGTAGTAAAGGCTCGGTATGGTAGGTGACATGACACAACTAGGCAATGCCAGGGTAGATATACCAATTGCTATCCAGGCTGGTGGAAACGCGTAGCCGCAGTTACCGCCCACCTCGGACTAACTCCCAAAAATCAAAATATAGAAGTGGCCACTGAATCAATCCAAGTCAAAGTGTAATATCGAAGAGGAGGGTCCGATCAGAGGAATGACCTCATTGGCCTGAGAATCGCTCCTGTTTTAGCCACCTTATGCCAACTCACGGGAGTCGGGTCCACGTATTTACCTTACAAGAAACGTCCCCACCACCTACTTCATTCTGGAATCTCCACCGCGTACACGGTTAGTCAAATTGGTTTTCGGTATCGACAGAGAGTATGTCCATATCCGATCCCGGTCTTTTTGCAAACCCATCGTTATTATAACACCGCGGTCATTTAAAAATAGGTTATACTTTAAAAATCAGAATAAACATTCCATTTCATAACCATGAATACGATATCATTTCAAAACCCAAACCATATTTTATCACTTATCCCAAATATAATTCTTTTCCAAAATCATAATGCTTCAACTTCATAACGTCTGAAAATCAAATATTTTCAAAGCATAATATTTTGAAAATCATAATTTAAAACCATAACTTCTAAAAACTTGAATGGTTTGGACATTCAACAGTATATGAATTAAATGGTTTAACTTAAATGTTACTTTGTAAAGAAAATAGTTCTCATGGCTTTACAAATACATTTCTTTATTAAAATCTAAACCAAAATTTATATTATCTCTCTCAAGTTCCAAAACCACTTCAATTTATTTATATATACGTATATCCATTTTGAGTATCAATATTTCAAACTAAAGTTGGATTTTATTCTTTTAACAAATCAATTGTTCTATTAGTTAGTCTTGAATATTCATATAAAATCCATAAATAATAAGACTTCAATTTCTAGTAATAAAATATATATATTTTTCCCAATTCAAATTATACTAGAATATTCATTTCAATTTATTTTGGGAAAAATCCAATTATAAATATCATATCTTAAAATTTCCAAACTTAACATTTAAACATATGATATAAATTATTAAACTCCATTTTCTTAATTTTCTTTCATTTTTAATAAAGATTTTTATACACCTTTTAATTTCAAAATTTTCAACTTCATATGTATGTATATATGGAAGAAAAATATTTATACAATATAAAATTTAAGATTATTATAAACCTTATTCCATCCAAACCATAGAAATCACATTTAAATAGTTATATATATACCGCGGTGCCTGTATATAATTTTCTATCCTATGGTCAAGTGATACGGATATTTATCATTTCAATCCGCAATTTAAAAGATATAAAATTTTGCGGTTATATATCATTTCAAACCACAATCCCGAATGAAATGAAATATGCATGATAATTTGCAATTTAATGATATACAATAAAACATCCATCAAAATCACCCATCATCCAATCACAATCATCAAGCAATATCAATCAATAACAATTTATATTTGATAATATATATAACAGGTAATAACTGGCAATTTTATTCAGATTAAATTTAACAACTATTAATCTAATAGTTTATATTCAGTAATAAATTATATACTGTTAACTAGCAGTTTATATGCAAACAAATAAATCCTAACCGTCAACAAATACGCAATAAATAAATTTAATTAACAGTTAAATTAACTAAATGCAATTTAACAGATATGATGAAATAAAAATGCCAAAAAGTCATAAATAAATTTCTATTCATTTCTAAAATTGATTTAACAAACATAAAAGCTTTTAGTAGTTGTGAGTGGGTTAAAACACTCACCTTTGGAATTTAAATCGAATTTAAACCCGATTTAAACCCAAAAATTCGCCCGTCTCAGAATTCGTCCAAACCAGTGTCATCAAGTCCGGAATTTAATTACGATCCTAACAAAAGAAATTTCGTGCAAATCTGAATTCGTATGAGAAAGTTATGGCGAAAAATGGTGATTGAATTCAAAATTAAATTAAAACAAAACTAAACTTACCCATTAATTATTTGCCACGTCATCAGGCCTTGCCCACGCGTTTTCTTCCCAGGCCGATCGAAACCCTCGGTCACGCAAAACAACGAAGCCGTTCGAACCCAAAACTTACGTTTGACCAACTTTTGACCACTGCCTGCTCTGCCTACACGCCGCCGCACCCTAGGTCGCCACCACCATCGGCTCTCCCATGACCGGCCGAACCTTCCTGCCTTGGTCCGGTCATCCAACTCCCAAAGCCGCCGCCGTCCCCCTTAAACCCTAATCGCAAATCTCCAACGATCTGACCGTCGAATCACCAGATAAACTGCATAGATGCAGTCCCCTCGGTCCCCTCTACAATACCCAGAAACCGTTTGACGATCTGACGAAGTTTGTTACGGCGCTGATGAATGGCCACGAACTGTTTGAATTTATTCTAAGCAAACGATGACTCCATTCGAAAAATGAATTACACCATGAGATTACGTGTTTCGAGAAAATTAACACATATTTTTGTGGAATTTTTCTTGAGAGTTTGAATTTTCATTGAAATTTGGATTGAAGTAGATCTAGGTTTTGCAACCATTTGAGGAGGAGAAGGAGATGAAGAAATGAATATACAGCAAACGACAATAGGATGGAGCTAGGGTTTATAACTGTATATATATAGGTAGGGTTGGGTTAGAGTAGATAGACTAGATAGATGAACGTACGAAACAAACTAAGGCCCAAAAAGCCCGTTCTGACCCCGGAACGAAATTTGTCAAACCCATATATCCAGATAGGCATTTTAAAATATTCTGAACGCGATGGAAAAAGTTTCACGTCCAAATTTGATCGTATGAAGAAGTTATACTGAAAACAAGATTTCCAAATTGATTTCAAATTGATTTTAATAAAATTGATTTTCAACGCGTTTCGCGTCCGTACGATCAAACGACATGTCCGATCGATACGAAACTTGAAACCCTATAATAATTCACCGATACGGATCCGATGAAACTAGTTTCGTCGAAATCCGAGTCCGTGGCCAAAATGGCTATTTTTATATTCATTAAATAAATCAAAATTTAGTCAATTAAATCCAATTTCCCATTTCTCTTTGATAATTGATGATTCTTATTATTATAAAATTTTCAATCACCTATACTAATTTAAACAAAATTTAACTTGTCGAATTAAATTTAGAAATCCTCAAATTTCATTAATTTCACCAAAATATATATATATATATATTAAATTTCCAAAATTTAATTAAATTTACTTTGCATTATTTATTGTCAATTAGATTGATTTATCATTGGATTCATATTTCAATATGTAAATATCCCCAATTTCATCTGCACTTATATTTACATAGTTTCTAAATATTAAATTTCAAATATTACTTCATTTAACGTTACGTATTTATTATTTATTACTTGCTGCAGTTGATTATCAATTATACTTAATATACTAAATAGATGGTAAATTTTGAATACTTGTTATCATTAACGTTTTATTTCCACTTACAAAATAAACGAAATTATTACATAAACTCCCTTAATTAAGTCAACCATTATCTTATATAACTTAACTGGTAATATATATATCCGATTGCCCTAATTGGTTTATAGTTATCAGCTAAATACATACTAACTTGTAAATAAATTCGTTTAATTGCAAATGGATCTGATCAAATTTAATAGATTGAATAGATGGGTAAGCAGATAATAAATTTTCCTTTTTGTCAAATTCAAACCCATTCCTACTTAATTATCAATTACAATTTATTACGAAACATTGATTTTATGCAGTTACCTTTTATTTGCGTAGTATTACATCAATTCCTATAACCTTGGATTCATTCCCAATTCACCAAATTCAATTAATTACACTTTACAAATGTGTTTCCAATATATAGGTATTTCCCAAATTAAATTTTATTAGCTAACTCATATTAATAAACAAATGACTTATATGAATGATTAAAATTTTCAATTATCTCACTTTACGCCTAAACTTCTGTTATTGTAAACCTTAAATAATTCCATCAAAATTTAATAAAAATCCCAAACTAAATCACCCATTGCAACATGCCACTGAAATAGGAATTTTATACTAATTGTTATCATACCCATAATTACACGCTTATCACTAAGTCCCACATTTGCATAAATTTATTAAATTGGAATGTTTATTAAGGTTTATGCATTTCCAACTTGTACTGATTTTACACAATCGTCATTTACCTTACATTTCATTTCTATTCAATATATATTCATTTTATTCCATTCATTTGGGTACTGCATTGAAATATATTTATTAACTAATACTAACGTTATTATCATTAATTATAATTGGGTTTCCAATTTTTATTCAATACCTTGAACAATAACTTACATATTAATCAAATCCTTCTTCTACTTAATTCAAATTGGATTATATTCCAATTCCTATAACTAGGTCTTAAGTCACCATTTACATAATTAAATTTAGCGTTTATTTCAATCTTCGTTTATAATTTAAAGTTTCTACTAAATTAAATTACAATACTTATGAACTTTAACAAATTTAATCCACCAAATAAATTTTTCTAATGTTTATATATTTGCAATTCAATTCAGTTATTATTTCATTAATACCATTTTAATCAACTAATTATGACTTATAACCACAAACACAAATTTTCGTTATTTCAATCTATGTCATATAAACATTTCAATTGTTAACCTTTAATCCCAATTACTATATCTAACTCCTACATTTATTCTAAATTAGATTGGAAATTATATTAATTTAATTCATTTAATATTATCAAATTTAACGGGTCGTTACAAAACCATTTCGAGGTTCTTACTCAAAGCATAGATAAACTCTTGATTCTTTACAAGATCCAAAAGTTGTTGGGCAGAAATGAATACGCCATCCAGAGAAGGGCTACTGGATTGACCAGCGCTAGGACTCCCAGAACCAACCATTTCTTTTCTTTAAGAAAGAAAGAAAAGAAGAAGAAAAAGTTATTCTTAGAATTAATATCAAACAATCATGATGATAAAACAAGGAATCATAAAGCAAATAGGATGAATCGGTACGAAGACTCGAATTAAATCCTAAAGGACGACTCCTAAGAGAGACTTAGGACGATGATCCTTGTTATATTATTCTACGTTGTTTCGAAGTTTGGCTCTGATACCAAGCTGTGACGCCCCACCTCTATACCCACGTTGGCCAAGAACATTACTGTGAATGCTGTCAACTAGCACGGAGAATAAGGCTGTTGAGGAGCGACCATCTGTATAATTGCTTTGTGCGAGTACCGATATGCCAGATAAAAATATAACTTTTCATCTCAAGAGGAAATCCGACATACCGACACAAACTCAAAGCTACTACACAGTGGCTATAAAGGTCTTCGAAAACAAATATAGAAATAAACATAACATAAATCAGTCACAGACAATTCATATCACAAAGGCGGAAATAGATATGAATATAACACTAACACATGAAAGTGTATATCAGAGTAGTGGTCAAAAGATCCACAATAATACAAAAGAATAGCAACACGTGCTATACAAAAGAATAAGTATACATCATAGAGTCTGTATCTCAAATGTATACAACAAAAGACTACTAAACTATCGTAGTTAACCAAAAGTCGGGATGATAGTCCGATATGGAGTCAAGCAGAAGCACCTGTAACATCTCGGTCTGACCCGAGTATTATTTCATAAGAAGAAAATAATAAACGGATCAGTCTAGCTATAAATATCAAAAGAAATGATATGGAATAGGAGATATGACATAAACATATAATAATCACAATGCCAAGCTGTGATAAATAAGTAATTGAAAATCAACAAGAGATTAATCAATATCACAATAATCTACTCAAGATAAAAAGGAATGTCATACTCCTGATTTCATTCACCAAGCCACAATAAATGACATATATATATCCATGCCAATCGTAAAAGTTGGTGAAACAAAAATTCCAGAAATCAACACACGAAATCCAGAAATCACAATAAAAAGGATGGTCAAGACATTGATGTAGTACAAACGGTACATCCAATGAATCCAAAAGCCAAAACATCGATGTAGTACAAACGGTACATCCGATGAATCGAAACACATTAGAAAGTGCATGGGTCGCTAGCCCACGAAGAAATGAGACGAAGCTCCATTTAATGAGGTACGGTCCTCCACATAGACAAAGAGACATCGCACATTGCTAGTCTAAACCATAAAATGATCGTCATGATCAAAGAGAAGTGTCAATTACACTAAGCTAGTAAATATAAAAGTTTAGCTTCATGTCCCATAACCACTTGCTTAACTTAAACATTTACGAACAAACTGTAAATCTCCACTAGAAGAATGTCACAAGAGATTCAATCGAACAAGTCCAAGAATTAACCGACGAAGTAAACGCAAGCGTTTCATACCACTCATTTTACTAAGTCGTTTAATTAGATTTCGTATACGAGTGAGGTAAAGGCTTGTATATACTAATAGATTGGAAAATGGTTTAAGAAAACGAGCTTTGTTATTGAAAATAGAGTTGAAATCATTTTGTTGAAAGAGTTTTGATATTTACTACTAGTATTGAAACCTTTATATTTTTAAGTGACAAATCATAGAATTGATTGTAGAAACAATCAATCATAAAAATTCACATTCGAAGACGTGAATAAAATCCAAAGAAATCGATATCAAATCCATCAAAGTGGATATATCTAAAATTCCCAAAGAAAAGGTCATCAAGTCATAATAGATGATAACAACAAATAGGAAACAAATCGATTTAAATTGGAAATTCAATCCAAAAAGGCAAAATGGACTCAAACAGCAGGTTCAGTCGACTGAACAGAGTTTTCAGTCGACTGACCCTGTACTTGGAAATTTTCCTGGTTCAGGAAACTTTCTGTTTCCAGGTTCAGTCGACTGAACAAAGGATTCAGTCGACTGAATCATGCCTGGAAACTTTCGGGTTCCAGGTTCAGTCGACTGAACAGAAGATTCAGTCGGCTGAATCATGCCTGGGCTGTTTTTCAGCCTATTCAAATGAAGAGGAAACTCTTCCAAAATGCAACCGGACGAACATTGGCTCTAAGGGTTTATGCCAATCGGCAACCCGGCCCTATATGCTCCTCGATGCATCACCAAAAGCATGATCAAACATCCATAAAAGGATTTCACACAAATTTGACTTAAAAACCCAAAAATTGGAATATTCACAAAACCAATCCAAATCAAGAGCAAATGCACATGAAGAAGTGTTAGGAATTCATACCCAACAACCAAAGATAATTATAGTCATAGATGTGAGATAAAAATCTCACCTTTGAACCCAAATCTATGAAGAAGAAGCTTGAAAGCAAATGGAAATCAACCACACTTCAATCTCACACTAGAAGCTTGAATCTAAGCTTAAAAGAGAAACATTCCCTAAATTAGGTTTAGGAAATTTCTGAAATTGAATGGAGAAAGAGTTGGAGAAGATGAAAGAGATGCTTACCAAGGGGTTCTCTTTGATTTTGGAGCAAGAACATAGATTTGCAAAGAAAGCTAGGGCTTGGAGTTTTAATTTCCTCTTCCACCCTCCATTAACATAAAAGCTTGAGTATTAGGAAAATAGAAGAGAAGTGAATGAAGAGGAGAGGTTTGGAACTGAGTTAAGTGGTTAATTGGCTCAGCCCAACCAAAACCCTAAGTAAAAAGCGGCAAAAATCAACTTTCTCCAAACATATCGAAGCTTATACTCAAAAAGGTCGCAAACGTCATTTTGAACTCGATGGAAGTGGTCTCGAGTCCCAATTCGACAGTTTGCAAAAAGTAGGCTTTCGGACCAAAATCCGATGTATGGTTAAAAATTTAAATAAAATATTTAAATATATAATCGATAAATATTCGGGTTGTTACAACGTTACTATTTTAATTTACATTCTCTATTTCCGTTATTTTATTAATTATCATTAAAGTACATTTAATTATCTTGTATGTTCATTCTTCCCAACTATTTACAACCTATTATATATTACTTTACAATTTTAATAAATGCATAAATTGTCACTTTATTCAATTAATTAATTATTTACCGAAATTAGCACTGTTACGTTTTAAATTTACTTATTAGCTTACAACAAGTGCTACCATTAATTTATACACAAATTCATTCCATTTCCATTCATTATACATTATTTTATTAGTAAGTCAACATTTCAAATTATTAATTTACCTTTTTATATCCCATTATACATTAATACACACATTAATTAAGATTTTAAATCAAATGAATCATTTCATCTTGGTAACATTCTTTTATTACAAATAGAATAAAATTAACATTAACACTGTTTCACTTATTGGAATTCGTCCAATTTATTAACAATTAACTTACATTTATACTACTACATTCAAATTATTAAAAGTTAACATACCCATCTTATCCAAGTTATTATTTTCCATTAATAATTCACTAAATTTTTATTCCTTTCTAAATTAAATTTCGAAAATCTAATTAAATTAACCAATTTTATTTATCATTTTTTACGGTTCGTTGCAATTCTGGTATGTGATTTTGATGCTTTGTGAAATGAAATATTTTTGTAATATGATGATGTTGGGTTGAAAAAGATAATGTGGTTATCTATGATAAATTGCTGTGTAAAAGTGACATCCAGTATTCAAAATTTAATCACTTAAATAATTGGGATAGGATGACATTGGATTTGAAGAGACTGGAGTCGGGTATTAGTTAATACCCGAAACACTTCAATTCTTATGGATTGATATGTGAAATCAATAGGCTGGAAGGAAATGATTTAAGTGAACTGGACCATTTAATCTAAGTTTTGGTACTTAGAAATTGATGTGTGAAATAAGTGATGTCTATAATAACTTGTGAAGTTTTAAATTGATACAAGTTACCCCGGGTTTATATAAGTTGTATGCTTTTGTATTCCGTGTTAGATGAGTTTACTCACGCTGGTTTCCTACCGACCCAGGTGTTACTTTGATGTAATGCTCGGGTAAGACCGAGTGTTACAGATTTTCAAGGAAGGACGTTCTGGAGCACAGGAGGTGAGCTGGTTGGCAGGAACATATGGAGTGTTTCCGTTGTGTTATGTTGTTATTTATCTGGGATAAGTTATATTTAACTGTCCAATGTTTGTGTCAATGTTGTAACTCTGATGTATTTAAATGTGATTGACAGATACATTATTCTATTGTAAACTGTTATTATTTGATATTATAATTTGACCCGCTGCGAATGTGAGAACCTGTGTTGTATTTCTGTTTCTTCTCTTCCTATCTCTTTCTTCTTCTTCTAACTATCTGGAATTTCCCGGATCGGAAATTTCGGGTCGTTACATTTGGTATTAGAGCTGAAGGGTAAGCGAGAACCTTGGCACTGGTGGGTGTACTCATTAAGGATAGGGTCAATAGTGTCCTAGAATGAGTTAAGTGTCTGTATATATATGAGAGCGCACTTGTTATTTTCTTACATAATGATTTTAAACGATTTTATATAAGAATATATTTTGATATATATATATATATATATATATATATATGAAGCAATATTTCTTACTAATAAATGTTAAGGTAATTGGTTGCTAAATTATTGGAATTAAATTAAGAGGTGATAGAAATACAACCAAATTGAAATTAAATAAAGGTAAGTTTGAAATGGATTCAAACCGAAATTAAATCTTGAATTTGGGGAAAAGTTTCAAAATAAGATAATAATAAATTGGTTTCCAGATATGATAATCTTAGTTATTATCATAAATGATTATTGTGTTTAATAATAAATGTGTATTAATGAGTAAGCACAATGAAATGTTTTAGGGAAGTAAAACATTTAGGCAAGTATGACTTATAAATTGGAACTGAAGATGATCTAAATTGTGAAGTTTTAAATCTTGGTTCAAAAATTTGAAAATTGTTTCAAAGTGATAAAGAAATAATAAATAATATTATTTAATGTATTTGAATGAAAGGGTCCTATTTCAAACAAGAGTTGTTTTGAAATTTTAAAGAAATTTGTTTGAATTAAAAACCATGGGTGTTTTAATATTTAAAGTATAACTTGGTGTTAAAGGAAATAAAATGTATATATGAGGAATATACACAATATCAAAGATGGTTTGAAATAAACTCTAAATGTTGAGTTTTAAATTTGGAATTGTAATTAAAGTTGAATAGGTTTAAAATCAAATGGAATTTGATTTGAGTTTGGAAAAAAAACTGCGGTTAATTCAACTTGAATTGGGGATAAATCAAGTTCAGGGGAAATTGAAGTTACTCAAATTCGAATTGGGTCAATTTAAATGGAAAACATTTAGGCAAGTATGACTTATAAATTGGAACTGAAGATGATCTAAATTGTGAAGTTTTAAATCTAGGTTCAGAAGTTTGAAAATTGTTTCAAAGTGATAAAGAAATAATAAATAATATTATTTAATGTATTTGATTGAATGGGTCCTATTTCAAACAAGAGTTGTTTGGAAATTTTAAAGAAATTTGTTTGAATTAAAAACCAAGGGTGGTTTAAAATTTAAAGTATAACTTGGTGTGTAAAGGAAATAAAATGTATATATGAGGAATATACATAAGATCAAAGATGGTTTGAAATAAACTCTAAATGTTGAGTTTTAAATTTGGAATTTTAATTAAAGTTGAATAGGTTTAAAATCAAATGGAATTTGATTTGAATTTGGAAAAAAACTACGGTTAATTCAACTTGAATTGGGGATAAATCAAGCTCAGGGGAAACTGAAGTTACTCAAATTAGAATTGGGTTAATTTAAATGGAAGTGGAAATTTAAACTGACTTGATGGGGAATTGAACAGTTTGCTCTGGACTATTTTTAAATAAATCATTTTGAGATAAACTGTTTTAAATCTATTCTCCTAACAATTTACTATACAACTTTTATTTTTAAATTCCAAAACTATCTTATATTTATTTAACAAGTACTTCCGGAACTACTTAACTATTTTACAACTATTTTATAAAGTAATTACTATTTTTCCAACTACTTTATAACTAGTTATTATTTTACAACTATTTTAAAATTATTTTAATATTTTTCAACTATTTTACAATTACTTAACTATTTTACAGCTATTTTACAAACTAAATAATTATTATTTTCAATTATTTTTCTATTTTTAAAATTTTCAAGCTATTTTCTAAATATAAACTGTTCGGAGTTCAAACTGCTATTGATTAAATACCCAACTGAGATAAGAATTGAAGCGATAATCCAAATGGGGATTAAGGCAAATGTGAATAAGTGAATAAAATCAAAGTGATGTGAATAGAAGGGAAATGATTTAACTGATAATCAATGAAGATAAATACGTAGGATGCACGTATACTATCCTATTCGCAAAGTGATTTGATCCAGATTCGAGCACAGAATTTCGAGATAGTATTATCGATCCGAGTTAGGATTTTTCACTTGATTTTCGACGGCGAACCTGGACATGGATTGTTGATTGGTTCTGGATATTCTCTATCATAGTTATGGCTATGCAAGAAGAATGATGGTTTCTGATCAAGAAACCAGATCTGAGTCCGCACTATGAAGTCGGGTGGATGATACTAGTTCGGAAGTGCAATTGTGTGATCAAGTGAGCGATCAGATTGATATTGTGTACAGATGATGTGTACATCGTACGGGTTTGAATGAAATTGATACTGGGAATTTGTGGAAAATAATTGTGAAATGGTTTTTGAAATTAAAGGTATATTTTTTGATGTAACGACCCAGAAATTCCGATCCCGAAAATTCTAGATAGTTAGAGGAAAGAAAAAGACATAGAAAGAAGAACAGAAAAGAAACACACAATCTCACATTCGCAGTGGATAAAATATAATATCAAATAAATAATAATTATACAAGGAAACTGTACTTGTCAAATTACACTTTAATATATATCAGAGTGAAAACATGTTTACAAACACAGGATAGATAAATCAATCTGTGTCAGATACCATAATATATCACAGCAGAAACTCGCCATACGTTCCTGCTCTCCAACTCGCCTCTTGAGCTCCAGAACGTCCTTACCTGAAAATCTGTAATACTCGGTCTGACCCGAGCATTACATCAAAGTAACACCCGGGTCAGGTTGGAAACCAGCGTGAGTAAACCCATCTAACATGTAATATAAAACATACAACTTATATAAACCCGAGATAACTTATCAATTTACAGCTTCTCAAGTTGTTATAACATCACTTATTCCGCACATCAATTTCTAAGTATCAAAAACTTAATTTAACAGGTCCAATTCACTTAAATCATCTCAAACCAGCTTAATGGTTTCACATATCAATTTATAAGAAATCGAAGTGGTTTCGGGTATTAACTAATACCCGACTCCGGTCTCTTCGAATCTCACATCATATTAACCCAAGTTATTCAAATGAGATATAATTCAAACTTAAATATAGTGTCACCTTTACACAGTAATTTTTCATTGATAGATATCCATATTCACACAGTTTATACAAAACATATCATATCACATAGCATCCCACATCACATATCGGAGGTATCAACCAATCTAAGCATATAATATCATTAAATTATTCATAAGCAAGATTAATTTGTCATCCATTCCTTAATCAAATCAATTTCTTTAATCACTTTTAAGCTTATTTACTTAATAATAATTAATTACAAACCAAATCATCATATTAATTAATCACCCTAGATTAATTATCTTCAATTACATTAAGTAATTATCCCTTAACTAGTTACACAAATTAATTATTCCTAACCATTCACAGTAATTAACCTTTAATTACCTTTATTAATTAATTATTCTACCAATTATATTTAACAAATAAATTTTTAACTTAATTACATTCATTAATCAACCTTGATTTACTACATTAATAATTAACTATCTTTAATTACTTATGTTAATTAAATCAACCCCTTAATTAATTTAATTAATAAATCCTTTTATTTACACTAAGTAATCACCACTTAATTACTTCCCTCAAGTAATTATCCTTAATTACTTCTGTAACATTTGCGACTTTTCGACGCCCGAAAACCGACATCAATACGTCCACTGTATCAACTGCCTAGCAATCGAAGGCCGGAAAACCGTACCGTTAGGGTTTAAGAAAAAGAAAAGGTAGAAGAAGAGAGAAAGAGATAGAACAGAACTGAAAGAAAACAACAGAACAATATCAGGATCTCACAATCGCAGCGGGACAACATATAATAGATAAATGAATAATCTTTAAACAAAGAACTATATCAGTTATTACATTACATCACATTACATTTCATTATATCACCAGAGTGTACAACAACAAAAAACAACAAAGAGTGAAAAAGAAATACTATATACTATTGAATACGCCACGCCATCCAACTTGCCTCCAGCAACTCCTGAATTCCAAAATATCCTGATAAACCTTACTCTTGACTGCCCGTGTGGAAATTGGTGGGCACCCAGAGTTTAGGAAGGAAACAATAAACTCCAGGTCAGTCATGTGACCGGTGTGAAAACTAAAACAGTTTATTTATTTTTTTGTTTTAACAAAGTAGAGGATAATTTTAAAATAAATTCGCAGTGCTTTTAAAAATGAGACTACCATAAGGCCTCCCGCACACACACACAATGCAAACGCAGAATCGGAGGAGATTTCTCCTTATGATAGTCAAAGATGCTTGATATGCATTAAAAAGAAACATTTGATATTATTACTAGTGCATAGTGTTGGAAAAATTATTTCGAAAGTAAAGATATAAATCTTAGCCAACATACGACCATTATCGTATGCCTACTATAGCTACCATGTTCAATAGCAGGTTACCGCCACATTCCATGGCAGGTTATACAACTAAAACCGTACAAGTCTCGTATTGTTTCTTTGGATTCCAACAAATGGTCAGGCCAAGGAACTTCCCATTGCCACATGGAAACGCCTCTGGAATGACGTCCCGAGAACCAAATCGGATCTCTGCCAACACAAGGCCGGGTTACCCCTAACTGGGTAACTACTGACACGAATATGTCATCCCCCGATCGTAACCGATCTATCCGAGGATCCTCGATTTCCAACAACCACAAAGCAATAAATTTGCAGCAACAACATAGGTTAAGTATCTCGGCTCCATACCATGATAGCACCTCTATCCAGAAGGAATGACATACACTAAAGGGGCGCTACCCCTAATAACCTTGCTGCATCCTTCCTGTTTTGACCATTTCCGGGGTGTGAGGTCCGACGAAGTCTCGTCCACAAAGCCACGCTTTATACAAAAGCTGTGCTTTGGGTTAACAAATGATCAAAGTAATGATCACTAAGATAAATGATCAAACAAATGATCATATCACAAATGATCAACAATGATCATTTCACAGCAACACTTAGCATGCCACACTACCAAATTGGGAGTATATCACTAATAACCTTCAACTACATAACCTCTGAGCTCGTACGTCTTAGAGTAGGGTGTTTAGCTAAGAGAATGAATTCTCCGCCACCAACAGAAATATATTTGAAAGAAATCAGCTTTATATCTCGATTTGTAATGTCAGACATACAATCCATACAAGTCTGTTCCGGGCTCGAACAGAACCGAAGGCACTTACAAAGAAGTCCTTGCATTCCGGATAATTTCCAATCACGTCCGGACTTCCCGTCACTAAGGGTGATAAAACCTCTATATCGGAGATCAGCCGATGCAGAGTAACTCAACGGTAATCCTTCCGTTTTCAAAAATATTCGGTCTTCAACACCGGTCATCAAATGCAATCCATTACGACGTATCACATATTCGGAATGGGTTATACGACCCCAAGGTCCTTTCCCGGCTAACCCGAATAGTGAGCGCTTATTCAAAAATATGTGTGGCATTCAAATTCAAGCAATCACAACAAATACCTAATTAAAGGTAAATATTGATAGTCGGGTTATTCAACTATCAATAGGCATGCTTAACATCACCAGATTCCAAATAATTTTCCAAATTATTTACTTTCCAAAATATCTTTCTAGATATATAATTTCCACACTTCAACCATTTGAAAACAAATTTTTAAATCACTTTTCACCTTTACCACTTTTGAAAATAAATTTCAATCATTTTCCTTACGCGGAAATACTTTCGTTTCAAAATGGTTCATTTAAACCAATTAAATAAATCCTTACCGATTTACTTTATATTTACGTTCCAAATCCGTAAATTAATTCCAACACTTCAAAAAAATAAATCAACGTTTATTTTTAATCAAATTCCCCTTTCTTTTATAAATTCCATAGTGAATTTACACTTCCAAAATATCTATGAATATACGATTCCCAAATCGATTTCTATTATTCGTTTTTAATTTGTCTTCAAAAAGATAAATTCTCAAATCGTTTCATTTCACATTGAAAACAACATTTCCATACTTATTTAATTATAAGTAACTCACAAATCCTTTTATTTTCAATACTTAGAAAATATTCAATATACTTAATATCGAAATTAAGTATATATTTCATTCTTTAAGGAAAACATTCACTTAAACATGTTTATTTGAGTCAAAACGAATGTTGTGTAAAACATCGTTACGACGACCCAAAATCACTAGTATAGGGATTCGAAATTAAAATAGATATATAAATCCCAATACTATACAAAATATTTCCTTTCGGAAACCATTTACTATAACTACAGTGCTATAGTCCACCATTTCCTTATTTCTCGAAAACGTCTATTTCAACAATGAATGTTGAAATCTATGTATTTGATTTATAATGCATTTTAAAACATCGTTAAAACGATTAACTTTATTTTATAATATTCATTTTCCCAAGCATATCCATTTTATTTGATAATATAGTCACTGTCCAAAATCGTGAATATACTTCCTTAACCAATTTCAACTTTCAATTTATCAAATTCCAATGATTTCGAATTTATAAACCATGTCTATAAATTCCATTCCTATATAAATAAGCTTCGATTTATAAATCTCCTTTATTAATCCAATTCAATTTATATAGCTCAATTTTATACTAGAAGTCCATTATTATAAGTTAAGAACTTATAATCCATTTATTTACAAATCATTCTTTTAAAACTTTACAAATTACAAATCTTATTCACTTATGAATTCATTTATAATTCATTTTAACGCTTATAAATAATCGTTTTATAATTCCTATATTTTTAATTTATAAATATCAAATTTTAAATCTTTTATATAAATTGTTTTTAATAATTCAAAAATCCTAATTTAACTAAATTTATTCTTTTAATAATTTACAAATCGTTATTTAAAGCTTGTATACTTCAAAATCATACTTAAGTATTATTTTCCAAAAATCATAACTTTTATGAAAATAAAATTATAACGTTTATTTATTTTAACAATTGAAAATTTAATAAAACCTATACTTTCCAAAATCACTTTAAAAATTCCTTTTAAAAACCAAAATCATTATTTTAAAACATCAGAAATGGATCCGATGATGCAGCAGCACCAAATAGTCAATCACGACATCCAAATATCATATATCGATATGATAATCAACAAATATCACAATATCTGTAAATAAATCAATACAGTTGAGGAATCCAGTTGGATCCCTCCAACCTGTTTCCCTGCATCCAAAGATGTTAGCACAATACCATTCCGTTCCAGTACGAAATTATCGCGGTATATGGGATTTATAAAAATATTATCCACTTAATAGGCGGCGCAATAGGGTCTCATCATGTAACGACCTGTAAGATTTCAATAAATTTTATTGTTTTATTTACGTATTTAATTGGACTTTGGTGAAAATTTAAATAAATTAATTTGCAAATAAAAAGTTAATATTTGGACCACGTCCAATTAAATATAGCAGATTTTTAATTTTCAATTTATTGTATCAAAGTTTATTGTATGGTGAAATTCTATTTAATTCAAGATAGCCAATTATTGCCGATAATAAATTTATTTTCAAGCCTGAATATTTTTCTATGGAAAACTTCTAAATCCTCTTCTGAGTGAGACGCCATCCTTTGTTTTTCCAAATTCATACGTCTACTGTTCCGTTTACCTTATTTTGTCAAATTAGCAGCACTCTTGGTACCGATCATCGACTTTTGATCGGATGATCATACTACTGGTTTTTGTATACCGTTTTGATCGTCTCGTCACGCTGATCCCGACGGTATATTTATTTTTGTATTTTGAAATCCGGTGCACAACAGAAGCAATAACTTGTTCGATATAGCGGTACCTTCAAAATTGTGACCGTTAATCCTTCCGTTAATTTTCCTTCGGGTTCAAATATGAAGCGTGCTGTGCACGTAAACAATTATTTGCTTTAATTATCTGCCCATCAATCTAGTGACCTGCTGTTACTTTTGAAATAAATTCCAACCCTTATTTTTCCCAAACGTTCAGAGTTATTACGCTATTATTAATTGCTTTGAACAAGGCAGCTAAATCTACACCGTTACTATTCCTTTTAATATTTGGTTGCGTTTTGCTCCTTCCTTTTTCATTTTTCATTACTTACGTTACTGGAAATTTATTTGATATATTATTTACCATCTTTGTCTCTTTTTTTTTGCCTGGAATGAAATCCTTCCATCACAAAAAAAAAGGGATATATATAACCTGTAGCCATCTTCTCCTCTCCCTCATCACTTCATGCTTACCCAAACCCCGTGCCACTTCCTAACATCGTCAAGCACCGCAAGCTCCTCCACAACCCGAACGCCTTCGCCTCTTCACACACCCCACGACCGGAGCCGCACACATACACCCTCCACCCTACTCGTCTACAGCTCCGACCTTTCTCCCCTCTCCCTCCGACCAAACCTAGCCCTACTCCGACCCACTTCCCTCACACGACCCTCTCCCTCTCCGCCCTTCCAAGCCGACTCCCTCAGCGAGATCCAGTCTGCCCTACCTCCACCACTTGAACCGACCGTGCTCCCCATAAACCAAGCTCTGCTCCGATCTCTCTCTCTTCGGCCTCGACCCGAGTCGAGCACTACGATCTATCTCCACCGCAAGCCGCCTATCCCTCCCTCTGACCGAAGCCAGAGCACCACAGATCCGAGCAAAAACCTAGCTTCCTCAGCCCACATCCTTCTCGGCCGAACTCCACCGCACGCGCCACCATCAGCCGCCTCCTTCCACATCGCCTCTGCCGTGCTCAGGCACCCGTGAGTCCTTATCTTCCCTTCCTTTGGCCGAACACCACCTACCTAGGCTGAACCATCAACCTGCCTCCTTCCTTTGGTCTGGCCGTAGCTTACGTGCTTGGGGAAAGGTGTGTTTTACTAAATATATGTTGCTATATATATACTCATGTATAGATCTGTATATATAAGCTTAAAGACAATATTATAAAATATAAGTTTTAGTTTCTCTGTTAGCATCTGTTATAAATTTGAGAAAGTAATAAGTTATATATTGGATCCATAAAATAGTTATTTATATATGAATATCCTGTGGTTTAAGTCTATATCTGAAAAATACACATTGTAGAAATTATATAACAGTTTTGATTTGAATCTATATGTCAGCCTATTTATGTAATTTGCGTAGTGAATATAGGTGTTGGTTGTTGAGGTTAAATTGTAGAAAACCAAAATAGCTTACAGGTACAATATTCTATTTACTGTATGAGACAACATGTTAGTGGTATGTAAATTTACTGTGGGTTGACATTGTTAATTTTATAAGATATATACATACACAAAGTTTGAGAAAAGAAATTTTATGAGTCGGTTGGTATGTGATACCTGTAGGCATAGGGTATATCTGATAAAATAAGGTAGCATGTACATATGTATGGGGTACTTGAGTTGTATAGGGTGTATATTTAAAGGGTGTATATATGCCGCAGTTATAAGTTAATAAAGTGTAAAAGCTTATAAAGTTAATTGGTTAATATGTAATATAAGTTATTTGATTTATAACATGATGTTCTCAGACTATATTATGTAGTAGTGCAAACTATCATGTTTAAATAGGTATAAGATTTGTTTATCTGTAGGGAAGTCCATATGAATAATGTAACGTACACCTGTTTGGGCTTAAGATATTTGTTAAGAATGACCCTAGGTATCATATTATATGTTTATAAAGTAAGTGTATAGGTTTACAATATAATTTAGGTACCAATTAAAATATAATACGTATATGCATATATTGGATTTTGTGAACATGGGTGCTTTATTTAAATATATATGTCTTGTTTTAAGACAGTGATTTTAATATATATATATCTAAAAATTTGAAATGTATTTGAAGTTAGGATATGATTTATATATGAAAATAGTATATATATATGTATATATTTATAAATCCACTTATATCAGTCATCGTCTTCGATCCCGTTTGATTAGAATTCGTCTATTCCCATTTATCAGCTTTGATCGTCGATTCGTACAAATCTTACTTGCTTTGAGGTTCGTGCTTGGATTTCGTAATTCAACTTCACTGCCTATATCTCTAGCCTCGAAAGGTGAGCAATCACTCACGATTAACATTCTTTTATTCATTAAATTTGATTTCAATTGAAACGACAATTGAAATATGCTGTTGTAGTTATTTAAATTTGTTATATATGATATTATCTGTAACTGTTCACCTACGGGATATGACACCATATCCTGTTGTTTATATTATATTGTTATTGATGATATATGCTTGTTATTTTATTATCTGCTATCACTCTGCAAGTTCCCTGTGGTTTAGAAATCGTTATGGGTTGAAATGATAAACCCAAGCGATTTTCATTTAATTGAATTTGGGATTACGGGTTAAATGATATCCGCCCGTATATATTTAGTGTACGGATTGAAATGATAAATATCCGTAGCACTAGACTATATGATAAGAAATATATACAGACACCGTTGGTCCATATAAATATTCTGAAAATAATTTTTATAATTTTGGGAAATTTAAAGGTATGATTTTATAACTGGATATTGATTTATGTGATTTAATGAATATTTCACGTTTAAATAAATTAAAGAAAATATTGAGAAATGTAATATAAGGTCACAAAATGATATTGAATCAAATAAGGGAGTGTTCAAGAATAAATAATAATGATGTAAAAAAATCGAGATCTGGATATTAAGGCTATGAACTATATTGCAATTAAAAGGTAGAGATTTGGATATGTATTTGGAACCAAGATAGTTGAATTTGTTATTTTGATAACTAATTGAATTAAATGAAATTAAGGTTGAACTAAATTGGGAAATTTTTATTTAGAAAACTAGATTGGGAAAAATTTAGTTGAAATGTTGAATACTTAAAGTATGGAAACATATTGAAATAAAAAGGGGTAATTGGGATATCAAATCCAAATTTGGGATTGATAAAATTTAAGTGGATTTTAGGAAAATTTAAATTGATAAAATGAGATTGAATTTAATTTGAATGGGAAGGTCGGGTTGATGTGAAACGATTTGTTAAGTTGGGGAAATTGAAAGTACTTTCCGGTATACATTATTTAATATATATAAATACTATTTTGGGAAATATAAATATTTGAAGTGAAATTGATATTTGGGTTTGGAGTATCAATTAAGTGAATGACCACGGTGTAATAGTATATATTTCTACCTTGTAGATAGTTTTATGGACCCTTAGAGGATGGTCATCCCAAACATCCTTTAAGTTATTTGTATTTCAGTTGATATTTCACTTGAGTTGGATTTATTGATATAAGAATGTTAATCCTGACTCGAGTGTTTTGTGTTTTGCTTTACGCTTGGGTCAGACTGAGTGATTCATCATTTAAGACTCACCTTCGGAGTTGGAGCTTTGCTTGAAGATCCAGCTATCTATCCTTCCAGTCATCCAGTTGATTAGTCCAGAGAAGTCATCGGTTCGTACTGAAGACTTCACTATATTCGAGATATTCTGATGTATTTTATTTCTAACTCTGATGTATATAGTAGCTTCATGAACTACTATCCTTTATCTATTCCGCTGCATTTTATTACTCTGTGTCTGTGATCTGTGATTGATTTATTTACTGTATATTTTAAGTTTTGTGAATTTTTTTTTTTTTTTAACAATTCGGTATTTTGAATTATTCAAGTCGGACATGTACGGTTTTATTGTCGAATTGAATGGTCCAAAATAGCGGGTCGTTACAGTTGGTATCAGAGCTTTGGCTCTAGGCAAAACTTAGCATATACGGTAAATTTGTTTACAGAATCACTTTCGCTCGAGTTGAATCTCTTCCTTTTGACTCGATTTCCTTTGAATTTTGAAATGTCCCTCGGTTCCAAAATTCATTCTGTCTCTCCCTATTTATATTCGTTTGATCCTAGAGTATACCACAACTCCACTAAATGTTTTGTAAAGGGGGTGAAAACTCTTTTACAATTGGCATTGATTCACCGAAGATTTTTGTATCCTCGGTTTACGATGCTGCTATATCTAGTTATACCGAATTCTGTATCGAGGCATATTCTGCATCGATCATATTCCTGAAGTCACGGTGGACCGGTAAAGGTCGCCGCGATTTATAGAAGTATATCCATCTTCTATTTTGAAATAAAAAATTTCCCCATTTTCGTTCAAGCCTTCCCACTTTGTTTCGAAACTTCCTTTGGCCAAGTTTCCCTTAAAATTTTGAACCTCTATTTTGTTTGATTTTGGACTCCTTGATGATTGGAAACTATTTTGTAGATGGCAAAATCGGAAGAGCAGAAAGCAGCCCGTCGAGCTCGGAGAGCACTTGCCCGTAAGGAACAGGAGGAAGCAATGGAGAAGTGGGAAAGATTGTGGTGGGAAAGGGAAGGACCTGGTCCTTATGACCATGTCGTCTGTTATCGGTGTCAGGAGAAGGGACATTATGTAGCCATGTGCGGAAAGAGAGATGAAGGAAAGAAGAAAGAGGGCAAGCGTTATCGGTCCAAGATCTTCTGTTTTAAATGCCGTATTACAGGGCACTTTCCCAGTCGCTGCCAGAAGGTGAAGAAAGTAAAAGCTGCACCCACTGCATCAGTCGACCAGTCAACCATTTGCTATCACTGCAGGCTGCCTGGGCATATAGCCAGGAATTGTCCTATGAGGAAGTACGGAAGGAAGGCTGCGTTCCCGCAGGTCGTTAGGGAGGATGGGCGTGTCGTGCATTTATGCAAGAAATGCAGAAGTTGGGGCCATATTGAGGGGGAGTGTTCTGGACCCGTTGAAGTCCCACCCGGTAGAATTAATACCGATGCTTTGTTTATGTAGAGGGGTTTTCTGTGGATCTGTTTGCTTTCAGCAGTTGTTTTGTTGCTTTCGGTAAACTCTATTATATCGTTTGCTTAACTGAAGTTCTCAAATCAAGTATTCATATTCCTGTTCCGTTGATATGAAATTTGAATCTCTGTTTGGTTGAAATCTATCCGTGAATCATCCTTTGAAAGATCGGGTATGTTGTATTTTTGAAATTGTTATATATATCGAAATTATTATTTGGATAACTATGAATTTATTTTATATATAAAAGTGAAAATGTTTTCGATAAGGATTATATACCTATATATAAAGCAAATAAGAAATGTTATTCTATATAAAAAGGTTTTGAAAGGATTTGAAATTTTGAAAAATTATAAGAAATTGATTTATATAAAAATGATTTATAACTGTAGAGATAAATTTGAAATTCGAGAATTGAATTCCGGTATTTTGAAATTGGTTTTAAGATTTTGAAAAATATATAAAAATAATATGATTTAAAAGTATTTCTCCAAATAAGAAATGTTTCAAATGAGTTCAAATGAATTCCAATAATTTTGAAGAAATTTCAAAGAAGTTTTCAAGAAAATAGAAGTCCAGAACTCACTTATGTCGCTGGAAAATAATTTCGGTGATGAGTGCACGCATCATCGACATTGATTTTCGAGTCTCAGAGTGGGGAAGAGGCCACTTTAATAGCTTCGCTATGCAAATGATTTTGTAAAACCGTTTTTGATTTCAAATTTCGAAGTATAATTTGATATTTTAGAAAGATATATGTATATATTTGAAACAATTTAAAGTGAGACCGGTGTTCAGTTCTCGAGTTTCGGATTTAATAATTGATTTATTGATTTATTGTTGATTTTCAACTCTTGAATTGAAAATTTGATTTCCGTAACTATTTTGAATGTTCGAACACTTCCAAATCGAGATTAAATTTTCAAAGCTAAGAAATTTCGAAGAGTATAAAATTTCTGATAAAGAATATAAATTTAGTTTGAAATGTTTTGAAAAAAAAAATAGTTGAATAATGGTTTTCAAAAAGGCAAATTGGATATTTCACATAGAAATAGATAGTTAAAAGTTTTAAAGGGATAATTATAAATTTGGAAACCATTTTTAAGTATAATTGATTTTTAGAAATTATTTGGTTTTGGAAATTAAACTGAATTTAAAAACCAGTACTTATATGGATGTTGGAAATAAATTTGTTTGACTTGAATCAGTTTAATTTGGAATCTGGGATTTTTTTTTATAAGCCTATTATTTTGGGAACTTTGAAATTAAGATATCTAATTTGGAAGAAAATTTGATGAAATCATATATGGTTTTGAAACTGAATTGATATTGAAATGATGTGAAATTGAGAACCTTACATTATTAAGCACTTGATTGGGAGTGGTCGAACTTATATAAGATGGATTTGTATAGGTATGAAGTTGATTTGTAATCTATTGATTTGAAAGGTACTCAATTTGGAAAGAGAATTTTATATAATCAAAGTCTATATGAGTATGATTTGATCTACTATTGATTTGGAAAGTATTCGATTTAGAAAGGAATCCTATATATTATGGACTTTATATAAGTATGATATTTGAAAGGGATTTAAAAAGGTACTATATGATATATATTTTCCAAGTAAAGATATGGAAAGTGCCTTCTGCTTGATATCCGCTTTGTGGCCACATCGTGGATTCATTCTATCGATATTATTCTCTCTGATTTTTGGTTTTCCGGATGTAATACTCGAGTGTTCCCACCGTGGCGTAACCCACGGTTTCTTTTTCACTCGTGAATGCACAGCGCAATTGCCTGGCTGAGTCTTGCCTAGGGGTACGGATTGTTTCCTGGGGGAACCAGGCGTAACCATTGTGTATCCTGCAATCTGTGTAGGTCGCGAATAGTAGCGCAAGTGCCTGGCTGAGTCTTGCCTAGGGGTACGGATTGTTTCCTGGGGGATCCAGGCGTAACCATTGTGTATCCTGCACCCTACTAGTCATCATGGCGTAACTCGCAGGGCTGAGAAAGCTTACGGATATGGATTGTTTCCTAGGGGACCCAGGCGTAACCATTGTGTATCTGCGAACCATGATCGGACAAAGGTTTTGTTTTGGTTGATTTGATTGGATTGTACTTTCCATATCTGTTTTAAAAAGGTTTTCAAGTATTTTCACTGGGTGTTGAAACAAGTCTACTTAGTACTTGAAGAATTCTAGCTTTGCGCCTGATCAACGCATGGCCAGAGTCTGAAAGAACGAGGATAAACTTGTTGAAACATCGAGTTATAAAAGTATTTTCGAAAGGATAATTTATTCCGATATAATAGTATTTTATTATAAAAGTATTATGAAGGTATTTATTATAAAAGTATTTTTCCAACAAGGAAATTTTGAATGAATCTTTGAAATTTAAATCCCTTGGGTGAATTATAAAATTCGTGCCCGATTCTCTCTTTTGAATCTACCTCATATGCTCAGCTTATTTATTCACCTTGATTCTGTTTTCAAAATCTACCTTCCTTCCTTATTGGATTTATCCTTTAAAATATTGCCTAATTATATACTACATTGTTAAAATAAAATTTTAGTGTTATAAATATTTTTGAAGTTATTAAATTAAATAAAACATCCTTATAGAAAAAGATTATTAATTTATTGATAATATTTGAAAGGTATCTTGAGATGAATTAAAATCTCATAAATTTTGGATTTAATATTTTCAATAGTCCTTGTAAAAATAAGTAATAATGTAAATAATTGTTTTCAAAAGGAGTTCGAAAAGTATTAAATATTAAAGAAAATTATAATTGCAAATGAAGCTTCAAATGAATATTTCAAGTAAAATTTATATAGTTCCTGGTTGTTCTATTCTCCTGCCTCCTTCCTTTTCGGGGACGAAAAGTTTTGAGTGGGGGAGAGTGTAACGACCTGTAAGATTTCAATAAATTTTATTGTTTTATTTACGTATTTAATTGGACTTTGGTGAACATTTAAATAAATTAATTTGCAAATAAAAAGTTAATATTTGGACCACGTCCAATTAAATATAGCAGATTTTTAATTTTCAATTTATTGTATCAAAGTTTATTGTATGGTGAAATTCTATTTAATTCAAGATAGCACTCTTGGTACCAATCATCGACTTTTGATCGGATGATCATACTACTGGTTTTTGTATACCGTTTTGATCGTCTCGTCACGCTGATCCCGACGGTATATTTATTTTTGTATTTTGAAATCCGGTGCACAACAGAAGCAATAACTTGTTCGATATAGCGGTACCTTCAAAATTATGACCGTTAATCCTTCCGTTAATTTTCCTTCGGGTTCAAATATGAAGCGTGCTGTGCACGTAAACAATTATTTGCTTTAATTATCTGCCCATCACTCTAGTGACCTGCTATTACTTTTGAAATAAATTCCAACCCTTATTTTTCCCAAACGTTCAGAGTTATTACGCTATTATTAATTGCTTTGAACGAGGCAGCTAAATCTACACCGTTACAATTCCTTTTAATATTTGGTTGCGTTTTGCTCCTTCCTTTTTCATTTTTCATTACTTACGTTACTGGAAATTTATTTGATATATTATTTACCATCTTTGTCTTTTTTTTTTTTTTGCCTGGAATGAAATCCTTCCATCACAAAAAAAAAGGGATATATATAACCTGTAGCCATCTTCTCCTCTCCCTCATCACTTCATGCTTACCCAAACCCCGGGCCACTTCCTAACATCATCAAGCACCGCAAGCTCCTCCACAACCCGAACGCCTTCGCCTCTTCACACACCCCACGACCGGAGCCGCACACATACACCCTCCACCCTACTCGTCTACAGCTCCGACCTTTCTCCCCTCTCTCTCCGACCAAACCTAGCCCTACTCCGACCCACTTCCCTCACACGACCCTCTCCCTCTCCGCCGTTCCAAGCCGACTCCCTCAGCGAGATCCAGTCCGCCCTACCTCCACCACTTGAACCGACCGTGCTCCCCATAAACCAAGCTCTGCTCCGATCTCTCTCTCTTCGGCCTCGACCCGAGTCGAGCACTACGATCTATCTCCACCGCAAGCCGCCTATCCCTCCCTCTGACCGAAGCCAGAGCACCACAGATCCGAGCAAAAACCTAGCTTCCTCAGCCCACATCCTTCTCGGCCGAACTCCACCACACGCGCCACCATCAGCCGCCTCCTTCCACATCGCCTCTGCCGTGCTCAGCCACCCCTGCGTCCTTATCTTCCCTTCCTTTGGCCGAACACCACCTACCTAGGCTGAACCATCAACCTGCCTCCTTCCTTTGGTCTGGCCGTAGCTTACGTGCTTGGGGAAAGGTGTGTTTTACTAAATATATGTTGCTATATATGTACTCATGTATAGATCTGTATATATAAGCTTAAAGACAATATTATAAAATATAAGTTTTAGTTTCTCTGTTAGCATGTGTTATAAATTTGAGAAAGTAATAACTTATATATTGGATCCATAAAATAGTTATTTATATATGAATATCCCGTGGTTTAAGTCTATATCTGAAAAATACACATTCTAGAAATTATATAACAGTTTTGATTTGAATCTATATGTCAGCCTATTTATGTAATTTGCGTAGTGAATATAGGTGTTGGTTGTTGAGGTTAAATTGTAGAAAACCAAAATAGCTTATAGGTACAATATTCTATTTACTGTATGAGACAACATGTTAGTGGTATGTAAATTTACTGTGGGTTGACATTGTTAATTTTATAAGATATATACATACACAAAGTTTGAGAAAAGAAATTTTATGAGTCGGTTGGTATGTGATACCTGTAGGCATAGGGTATATCTGATAAAATAAGGTAGCATGTACATATGTATGGGGTACTTGAGTTGTATAGGGTGTATATTTAAAGGGTGTATATATGCCACAGTTATAAGTTAATAAAGTGTAAAAGCTTATAAAGTTAATTGGTTAATATGTAATATAAGTTATTTGATTTATAACATGATGTTCTCAGACTATATTATGTAGTAGTGCAAACTATCATGTTTAAATAGGTATAAGATTTGTTTATCTGTAGGGAAGTCCATATGAATAATGTAACGTACACCTGTTTGGGCTTAGGATATATGTTAAGAATGACCCTAGGTATCATATTATATGTTTATAAAGTAAGTGTATAGGTTTACAATATAATTTAGGTACCAATTAAAATATAATACGTATATGTATATACTGGATTTTGTGAACATGGGTGCTTTATTTTAATATATATGTCTTGTTTTAAGACAGTGATTTTAATATATATATATATATATATCTAAAAATTTGAAATGTATTTGAAGTTATGATATGATTTATATATGAAAATAGTATATATATATATATATATATGTATATATTTATAAATCCACTTATATCAGTCATCGTCTTCGATCCCGTTTGATTTGAATTCGTCTATTCCTATTTATCAGCTTTGATCGTCGATTCGTACAAATCTTACTTGCTTTGAGGTTCGTGCTTGGATTTCGTAACTCAACTTCATTGCCTATATCTCTAGCCTCGAAAGGTGAGCAATCACTCACGATTAACATTCTTTTATTCATTAAATTTGATTTCAATTGAAACGACAATTGAAATATGCTGTTGTAGTTATTTAAATTTGTTATATATGATATTATCTGTAACTGTTCACCTGCGGGATATGACACCATATCCTGTTGTTTATATTATATTGTTATTGATGATATATGCTTGTTATTTTATTATCTGTTATCACTCTGCAAGTTCCCTGTAGTTTAGAAATCGTTATGGGTTGAAATGATAAACCCAAGCGATTTTCATTTAATTGAATTTGGGATTACGGGTTAAATGATATCCGCCCGTATATATTTAGTGTACGGATTGAAATGATAAATATCCGTAGCACTAGACTATATGATAAGAAATATATACAGACACCGTTTGTCCATATAAATATTCTGAAAATAATTTTTATAATTTTGGGAAATTTAAAGGTATGATTTTATAACTGGATTTTGATTTATGTGATTTAATGAATATTTCACGTTTAAATAAATTAAAGAAAATATTGAGAAATGTAATATAAGGTCACAAAATGATATTGAATCAAATAAGGGAGTGTTCAAGACTAAATAATAATGATGTAAAAAAATCGAGATCTGGATATTAAGGCTATGAACTATATTGCAATTAAAAGGTAGAGATTTGGATATGTATTTGGAACCAAGATAGTTGAATTTGTTATTTTGATAACTAATTGAATTAAATGGAAATTAAGGTTGAACTAAATTGGTAAATTTTTATTTAGAAAACTAGATTGGGAAAAATTTAGTTGAAATGTTGAATACTTAAAGTATGGAAACATATTGAAATAAAAAGGGGTAATTGGGATATCAAATCCAAATTTGGGATTGATAAAATTTAAGTGGATTTTAGGAAAATTTAAATTGATAAAATGAGATTGAATTTAATTTGAATGGGAAGGTCGGGTTGATGTGAAACGATTTGTTAAGTTGAGGAAATTGAAAGTACTTTACGGTATACATTATTTAATATATATAAATACTATTTTGGGAAATATAAATATTTGAAGTGAAATTGATATTTGGGTTTGGAGTATAAATTAAGTGAATGACCATGGTGTAATAGTATATATTTCTACCTTGTAGATAGTTCTATGGACCCTTAGAGGATGGTCATCCCAAACATCCTTTAGGTTATTTGTATTTCAGTTGATATTTCACTTGAGTTGGATTTATTGATATAAGAATGTTAATCCTGACTCGAGTGTTTTGTGTTTTGCTTTACGCTCGGGTCAGGCTGAGTGATTCATCATTTAAGACTCACCTTCGGAGTTGGAGCTTTGCTTGAAGATCCAGCTATCTATCCTTCCAGTCATCCAGTTGATTAGTCTAGAGAAGTCATCGGTTCGTACTGAAGACTTCACTATATTCGAGATATTCTGATGTATTTTATTTCTAACTCTGATGTATATAGTAGCTTCATGAACTACTATCCTTTATCTATTCCGCTGCATTTTATTACTCTGTGTCTGTGATCTGTGATTGATTTATTTACTGTTTATTTTAAGTTTTGTCAAAAAAATTTTTTTTTAACAATTCGGTATTTTGAATTATTCAAGTCGGACATGTACGGTTTTATTGTCGAATTGAATGGTCCAAAATAGCGGGTCGTTACAGTTGGTATCATTTTTTTTTGACAATTCGGTATTTTGAATTATTCAAGTCGGACATGTACGGTTTTATTGTCGAATTGAATGGTCCAAAATAGCGGGTCGTTACACATCCGCTATATAACGCGGGAAATCAACTCCAAGTATATAAATAATACCAATTTCACTGTACTGTGAAATATTCGCGGTATATGTTTTTAATAAATAACATCTGCTTACTAACGGCGCATAATGTCTATTTTAACAATCAATAGATAACAATCATCATTCAAACATGCATTCAAGAATTTTAAATATAACTATTTAAAATTAAAATCGAAACCGATTTGATTGAGTGAGAAGTTCTCACCTTGCTTTCAATTTCGTTTTCAGCTTTTATTTCGAATAAAATTAAACGCGCGTTTAATTTTACCCAAAATTTTTGCTAGCTCCAAATGACTCCAATCCATTTCCATAGCGTAGTGCTCGTCCATACGATTCCAACGCAACTTGTTTCGCGCGTTTTAGACCTCGTATGAAAAAGATATGAATATTTAAAGTTTGTACAAATTATAATACAATTAAATTTACAATTTTATTTAACTTTTAACCTAAAGCAAATCTAGCCGTCCATCATCACACATGAGATCAAGGCCGTGAGCTCCATCTTCCTCACGCACGCGTTCCTCTCCAGGTGACCACAAACAAAACCGAACCCATGCCATCATCTAGGGTTTATCACTACTCCTCCTATGACCGTCGAGAGCCCATCAAACCACCTCCATTCGAAAGCCCAAATCGAGCTCTACCTTCGGCCGAAGTCTTGTGAAACTCGGCCCTCCCAGATGCACGCATGTCGAGAAGGAACGACCGACATTCATGCTTCAATTCCTCTCTCTATGCTACGCGAAACACGATCATAGCCGTTGGATAGCTAGTTCGCAACGTGCTCTACAACCTTCGTTTAGGAAGTTTCACGAATTGATCCACGGACTTGAAGAATTTTGAGAAAGAAAATGGCGACTTTCTGGCCATTGAAAGAAGAAATGGCGGCCGGCCTATTTCTAGGGTTAGGGTTTATTTATTTCTTGAAAATGAAATAAATGAAGTGCTTATATAGAGAAACGACGAACACTATTCATCCCGGGTTTTCCGAACTCCTATTTACGTGCGGTAACCGGCGTTTTTAGGGTTTATCCTGCATTTCGGACACAATGGAATAAGTTTCGTAAGCTAATTCGATCATCTTTGCGAGTTATGGCAATAAACGTTCGATTTAAAATTAAATCGGTAAATCAAATTTCTAGGCATTTTAGCTTGCACCAGACAAATGGTAAATCCGATTGACACGAAATTTGAAACCATACAATAATATCACATTACGGATCCGATGAAACTGGTTTTGTCATAATCCGAGACAGTTTGAAAAATGACTATTTTAACTCGCCAAATTAATTATTAAAACAATTTCGATGCGTTCCGAGCTGCCACGGTCAAACGAAAAATCCGATTGCTACGAAAATTGAAATCCGATAATAACAAACTGTTACGGATCAAGTGGAATTAGTTTCGTCCAATTCCGAGACTGTTCGAAAATTGGCTATTTTTCAGTCGATAATTAAATATTAAAATATTCAATCTTCGCAAATAAACTTTTAATTTGATTTTAAAAGTTCTAAAATATCATTCTAACTCCAATATGATAAAATAAAATTTTACAAATCATTTTCAATCATATTAAACTCGATTTTCAATTTTTTCTGAAATTTAAATATTAAATTATCGATTTAATTATCCAAATTAAATCCAATATTCGAAAAATAAATTATTCGACTTAAAAATTTCACTTATTAATATTTAAAATTAATTAAATATACAAATTTTAATTAATATAAATTTCGGGTCATTACAACTTCCATTAAGTAATTTCATCGGTTGATTACCCTCAATTAATCAACCTCTAATTATTAATTATTTAATACATAATTAATTAAGTTATAACCCTAAATTATTTGTTTAATGCTTACAGTTAATTAATGGAGAAATCATTGATTAATGTTTAATACATTAATTATGTACTCATTAAATTTGATTTTTAATTTATTTGGAAAGGCTAAGGCTTCAACTCAAATAATTAACCTGATATAGAATCTTTAAATCAAAACGAATTAAATTTAAAACATTCTATTAATTTTAACATTTTTTTATATATAAATCAAAACTATTATTGAAACAAAGCTTAAATCTTTGTTTAAAAGTTTACTTTTACTTTAAACTTTGAAATCATCTGTAACTTAAGCTTTGCTTTTACTCAAAACTTGCCCTTTTCTTCTACCTATATAACTCTGTTGCACCTAAAAATTTAAAAATTACAGTACTATCCAAGCTTGCAAACGAAACGAATACTAACTCGAGTAACAAACCAAAACCCTCGAATTCATCTTCGAGCTTATCACAAGTCCATCTTCTCAATCCCTCAAATAAACCCAGCTACACCGTACACTCGTGCACCGTGCACGACGATCAACCCAACGTTGATCAACTCTGAAACCCTACGCGATTCGCCCTAGCCTCCCCTGATCATACTGACCACCCATCATCGTTGATTAGGCCGAAGATCAAAAATTGGGTAACCCAGCCCGACCTATTACCCATCTGCTTGTAAATCTTCTTCGCGCCGCCATTGTCGTCCACCGGAGAACCCATCACTTCGTCCAACCTTTCACCTTGTCCTCCTATTCCTTTTCCCCAAACTCCGATGTCCCCCAAATCAACCACGACATCGCAAATTCCCCAATCTCCACTTCGACCAGGCAAGCTCCTTAAACCCTACCTTGTTCCCACACTGCCACCACGGTGAACAAAGAATTTATCAACCATTTTTCCCAAATTCTCCTTCCTCCAGGCTAACTACAGCAAATATCTCGGTAATCAAATTTCTTCCGATCATCAGGAAATGAAGAAAATGAAATTTTCGAACAACATGTAATTCCTACCGAATCAAAACTCTAAAATTATAGATTCTAGTTTTAAAAAAAATATCCTATTATTCGATTACAATTCGAATTACAAACCTAAAACAAAAATCATTCAAATCGAAATTTTATATGATTGTAATTTTACTGTACTTCATCCTCTCTATGAAAACCAAGCAACTGTTTAAGCTTAAAAATATTTATAAAACTGATATTATGGTATAGCTAACAAATTTTGTTCATACGCTATGTCCTCAAACACATCAGGGAAGGAGAACATTAACTTCTTTGATGAAGTCTTAAACCTAAACAGCAAGCCCACAACACAGTCCTGTGTACTGACACCCACATCCATTTATTTCAAATGAATATACATAAAATTTCTTATTAACCAACCTATGAACATTTATTAGTCTTCACTTCAAATTACTGCATACAACCAGATTTCTGAAACAGATTGAAATTTTGTTTACTCTCCTTTATTTTTTTGAAAACAGAGAACAATGTTGTTAATAGATCGATTACTTGAAACTGAATTTTAAATTTACCTTTAAACTGGCAAATTCTCATATTCATATTTACATTCATTCATCTTAGAATTATCAGGCAACATTTATGTTAATATTCATCAAATATTTCTTCAACATTTACTTCCTAAACCAAGTTTCATTCGTTTTATTTAAATTTGCCCACTGTACCAATCATGTATATGATTATTGACAGACATGTATACTTAATCATTTTAAAACACCCGCACAGCATAGTTCACTTTATATTTTCAAAGATCATTTCATGCAACTTAAGATATAACAGAAGTTTAAGAGTTACTCACCATTCGAATTTGCAAATAGTGTTTTTTTTTAGAAACTGGAATGGAAAAACTGAAGCCCTCCCCTTTGAAAGTTTGATTGTTGTATTTTGATACTGCTTAATTCCAGAAAGCTTGATTCTGATACTTGTCTTTGCTTTTAAACTTTCATACTTTGTTGGGTTGCCAGGTTGTATTGCACTTGAAACTCGATCCTCAGGCTTTGAAAAATAATTTTTTTTTGAAGATGAACCCCAGGTTGAAGATATACATGTCAGTTTTGGTAAACAACATTATAGGGTTTGGGGAAAAATGCATGGTACAAAATTGCCTTGAAAATGTTTGAAGTATTGAGAAAATGTTTACAGGGTAGTAAAATGTTTTTAGGCTTGAGGTTGCAGGGTTTCAGAGGAGATAGCTTCAGATCTGAAAAGAGATTTCAGATTTTTGTTTTCAAATAGAACTTGAGGATTTGGTTGTAGTTTTTTTTTTCCTTGAGGAATTTTTTTTCAGATTGTGGCCATTAATTTCTAAATTCAAAGAAAAGAGTAAAAGGAGATAATGGGAGTTTGTATAATGAATTTTGAGGTTTAATAAAATTTAAAGAAAAAGAAAATTACGAAAGAGACACTAGTTAAATTTTGTTACATTTGTCATTCATTAATGCTTAATTTCCTTACAAGTGTTTTTAGATGTCCTAACATATTTACATTTTGTAACAACCCAGAATTTTGAACAATTTAAATTGAAAATATTTAATTAATTTTAAATATTCGAATGAGAATTTAAATTGAATTCCCAATATAACTATAAATTGGCGATTAAAATTTTAGAATTTAATCTATACAAAGTTGAATAAAATTTAAATTTGACTTTAGAGTTGAAATTGAATATTTAATTTGTAATTGAAATTTGAACTAATGACTTAGGAAAAAAATAATTTAGATACAAGAATTATTATTTAAATTTAAAAAGGATGGTTAGTTTTAAATAATATTTTCTTCTTTTTAAAATAAAAAGGAATAAATTTTAATCAATACAAAACAAATAAATAAATACACTTAGTTAAAGTTTTAACAACAAAATTAAACAAAAACAAAGTAAAAGAAAATAATTTACACAAAACAAATTGAATTTAAATTGAAAAGAAAAAAATAAATAAAAATGAAAATATAATAATATATATAATATAAGTATACACTGCCTTACCCTATCAGCCAAATTCACGCCTTTCATCACGCCTTCAACTACGCTAAAAACACGTTCTTCCTTTTCTCTTTTATACCCTACCCCTTTACCTTTCCCATTCAAAACCCTTTCAAACGAAACAAAGAAACAATGGCGGCTGTCGTTCGTCCCTCTCTTCACAATTAGGGCTTTTCGAAATTTGGGTTTGCTTCGGCTTCAATTCGATCGCGTGCTCCTCAGTGGGTCGAGTTCGTCTCCTTGTTTCGGTGAAAGGTGAGTTTTCTCACGATTAATCGTTACTCAAGTTTTTAGATTTGTTTGAATTGGTTGCTTGGTTGCATGCTATGATTTGGTGTTATTTGGCTTCCATTTGCTCGGTTAATTTGCTTTTAAAACTGATAAGAACATATAAGTCACTGCATGTATGGTTGTTGGTGTTATTTGCTATCGTTTGCTCTGATAATTTGATTTAAACTGATAAGAACATATGCTACTTGATAATTAGTTTTTTTTTTTAAAAAAACTGATAAGAACAGATGCTATTTGTAATTTTGTTTTTAAACTGATAAGAACAGATGCTATATCAAAAAAACTTTGCTTGTTTGTTTTACTACATGTGATGGATCTTTGAATCTAGATGAGGAAAATTTTGTTTGCATGTGTATGTTTTGGGTGATATAGGAAACTTAAACCTTGTTTGTACGCAAGAGATTTGGTTGCATGGTTGCATGGTTGGCTTGGCATATAGATCTTGCAAAAACATCAGTCACTGTTAGACAAAAAGAAAACCTGTCAAAAATCCTTTTCTTTTCCCTCTGTCTCTTTTTGTTTCAATGGATTTTGTTGCAGTAAACAAGATGGATTTTGTTTTAAACTTGTATCTTATCCCAGAAAAGAACTAAAGCAAAATTTTATAAAGATTTTCTTTCCTGGAAACTGTGAACTAAAATTTCATGTAGTTTTTGTTTACAAGATTAAAGCATATCACATCCATCCCAATCTTGCTCTTCTTTATTCCTTCTGAGACAAATTGAAAACAAGTTGAAATTTTGTTCCTTTGAACTTGCATTAGGTCTCTGCATCAATTTAAAACAAGTCTGAAATTTTACTGTGAGTATAAGAATGGATGTGATGGATGCATGCTCGTTTATATGTATATATATGCCACCTCTGTTATGAGTAAAGTCTAACTTGTTTTCACTAGAAAAAATTATAATACTATGAGTAAAGTCTAACTTGTTTTCACTAGAAAAAATTATAATACTGTGAGTAAAGTCTAACTTGTTTTCACTAGAATCTGGTTGCATGACTTGAAGCTCGATGATAAATATGTTTGCATGTTGTTGAACTAAGTATACTTGTTTAAAATCTGCTTGCATGTGAATGAAATATCAAAATGTTTCTCTGTTTTGAAAATGTGCAGAGTACATGTAGAGAAGGAAAATTCATTTTCTTTTGGTTTGATCCTTGTTTGGCTATGATTCTTAAACAAAATATGTTTGTTAAGTTTAAACCAAAATTTGAAAATATTTCTAAGTTTAAAAGAAAAAAAAATCAAAGCCTGTTTAATTAAAAAGCTCTGTCCATTGCAAATCACTGTGAGTAACACTACTTTAAAATAATTTGAAAAGTATAAAATCTGTTGTATACATGTCTATGAATAAGTATGTAAGCATCTCTGTTCATCAAGTTTTGCAAGTGAGCAAACCCACTTTCTTGTGCCTACACTCTTTGATTTGATATATATGCTTAAAGGATGATCTGGAATGTTGTTAAATATGCCTGAATGTTGAATGTATCAGTGCATACATGTTTTTGAATGTTTGTATATCTGTGTATATGCCTTTGTTTAAACAGTATAGGCTAAACCTATTTTTCTTTGAAATTTAAATCCTCCTTATAAAATTGATGTTATGCTTTAATCTTTAAAGAAAATCTGTTCATATTAAATCTGATGCTACCTTTTAAAAAAAAAAAACTCAGTTCTGGTTCTTCGTGCATGTTCTTTGTTCTTTGTATCTATAGCTTGCAGTTGCTCTGCACTTGGGTGGCTCAGGCTTGATTATCTGGACTATTTAGTTTGACATGTAGTTTCTTCTTGGCTTTGACATTGCTGAGTCTTTGCCTTTGATGCTATTTTATGGTTTGCAACTGTGTCACTTGAGACTGCTACCTGTACTTGTGTTCTTCGTTCATTGCACTGGCTGTTGTTGCATACTGTACTTCTTTTGCCACTGTTTGGTTGATGACACTCGAACTTGATCTGATAGCTGTGTTTTTGGTTTTGGTGCACACGTGTTGGCGAGGCAGTGCACATGTGTGTAAATATACGTGTGTACTGCAGCCACACAGGATTGACAGATTTTAAAAATTGAAGTTGTTAATGTGAAAAATCCATAATAGATTTAAATTTATTCATATGATTCACCATCTCTGTTGCATATTTTACACTGTATTTTGGGCTGTTAACATTTTATTCAGTTCATTACAAATTTAAATTACTTGAATAAAGAATAATCCTGACTCGATTGTTTTTGTGTTTTGCAATAAACGCTCGGGTCAGACCGAGTATTTTTACAGCTTGAAGATTTTCAGGCCGCGAAGTTAGAGAGAGTTGGGGAAATTGCTTCACTTTAGCTTTTCAAAGAATTTTTGTAATTAAATGAAATATTCCGCTGTATAAAAATATAATGCATTGTACAAACTCTGATATATGTATAAAAATTCATTTATGTAAAATATTACGATTATTCTGTGATTCTGTGGCTGTTTCTGTTTAAACTCTATAAACTGAATAACAATCCGTCATTTTGAACGTCTCAAGTTGGTTTAATTACCGACTGAGGGCGGTCAGAACGGCGGGTCATTACACATTTGTTATTAAATATTTATTTATTTATTTTTAACTTTTACTTAATTTAATATGTTAATATAAACTTACTTATTTAATTTACTAAATTACTAGATACTTATGTATGAATTTACAAGTTTAATCTTTAAAGAAAATATTATAAAACTTAGTTATAATACAAAAAATCTTTATACATGTTTATATAACCATTTAAATTTAAACACTTCAGAGAAACAAAAATAAAACTTTATTTAAACTATCATATTTGATAATAAATAGTTATCTTATACTTTTAAAAACAATTGAATTAGTCTTAAATTAATTTTTTTGAACATTATTGATTTTAACACAAAACTTTAAATTACAAATTTTTACATATATAAATTAGATATATTTAATTTTAAATTAAACCCAAACTTCCTATTCACAATGTATACACTCATATATACATTATAAATAAAATAAATTTCTGACTATTATTATTATTATTAAATAATTAGATTGTTAAATCAATATTACACATTTTGAAGTAATTATTACTGGAAATTATTAAATAAATATTACCTAAATTTTTGGGATATCACATTCCTCCCCCCTTTGAATCTTTTCGTCCTCGATAAGAAACGATGTCAGAATTTATTAAATATTTTAAAACCAGTTAAAAAATATATTCTTTGATCATTTTAAAACACTTTTAAAATCTGTAATACTGCCAAATAGTTTTATAAAATACTTTTTAGAACTCGATGTTTCAACCAGTCCATCCTTGTTCTCACAGAAATTCGGTCATACGTTGATCATGCGTACGACTGAAAATCTATAAGTACTTAGCAGACCCGTTTTCAACCCCCAGTGAAAATACTTGAAAAATAATTTTATTGAAAATATTGAAAACAGTTTTTGAAAATAGAGGATATATCTTTGGTGAGAATGCTCTGGAAATCATCACCCCCATCCATGGTCATAGTTACATTCCAGGGTTACGTTGCCGTCGCAGCAAAAGTCCATGTAACTGCAGGCTCTCCACGGCCTCTCGATTACGCCATGGAACCCACACAACAGATCACAGTTACATCCAGGGTTACGTTGCCATCGCAGCAAAAGTCCATATAACTGCAGGCTCTCAGCGGCCTCTGATTTTCGCTGTCAAATGAAACCTCTCCACTCCTACATAGGTCGTAGTCTGCCGATATAAAATCAAATGTAGACTGTTGGCTCTCAGCGGCACACACGACTTTCGCTATGTTATACCATAGGTCGCAGTTACATCCTGGGTTACGTTGCCGTCACAGCAAAAGTCCATGTAACTTCTGGCTCTCAGCGGCACACACGACTTTCGCTATGGTATACTCTACTCATAATCCTTAGGAACTAGTTTTGTCCGGACTCCTCACAGGATCAACTTTAGAACCCTCACTTGGGGCTCAAGGCAGCACCACCCGGTGGTACTCCTGAGAAGTTCATTTCAAGGGAGCGCCTTTTTCCCCAGAGCCACCATCAAAATATTTTATACTATACACATATAGTATTTTCAAATCATACACCTAGTATGATCTCATACAAAGCTCCTTTACACAAAATCGATTATTCCAAAATCTAAAATTCTCAAGCTAGGCTTTCCAAATCCTTATACTGATTTTACCCAAAAATCAAAAGCCTTTTCCAAACAAAGGTTCCCAAAACCCTTTTTCCAAAATCTCATATGATCCTTTAGATATATATATATATATATATATATATATATATTCAGATATATAAAATCTTTTAAAACTTTAGATCATTTCAAACTTGTATAAAATTCCTTTTATACTTCAAAACATTTCCAAAAACCCTTTTCTTCTAGCAAAAGATTCAACAAGGGGAGTTTCATTTTATTAAACAAAGATATTTAACTTTGTTTACTCAAAATCAAATACTCAAATTTGATTACTCCTTTAAATATCATTTTCATTCAAATCCGTACGATGTACACATATCATCCGTACGCTATACCAATCTGATCCCTCACTCGATCACACAATTTCATTTCCGAACTAGTATCGTCCACCCGACTTCCTAGTGCGGACATAGATCTGGTTTCTTGATCAGAAACCCTCATTCTCCTTGCATAGTCATAACTATGATAGAGAATATCCAGAACCAATCAACAACCCATATCCAGGTTCGCCGTCGAAAATCGAGTGAAAAATCCCAACTTGGATCAACATACTATCTCAAAATTCTGTGCTCGAATCTGGATCAAATCACTATGCGAATAGAATAACATACATACACCCTACGTATTTATCTTCATTGGTTATTAGCCAAATTAATTTCATTTCTGTTCACATTCACTTTGACTTTCATTCACTTACTCACAATTACTTCAATTCATTTGGAGTATCGCCTCAATTGGGTATTCAAGCAATAACAGTTTAAAGTCTGACCAGTTTATTTAGAAAATAGCTTGAAAATTTTAAAAAATAGATAAGTGGTTGGAATATAATTACTAGTTTGTAAAATAGGTGTAAAATTGTTAGAAAATAGTTAAAATAATTATAGAAATTTTAGATAATTGCAAAATAATAGTAAGATAGTAATTAGTTTTGTAAAATAGTTGAAATATAGTAATTAGTTTATTAAACAGTTGGAAAAATTGTTAAATAGTTTCAAAAATAATTGTAAAACCAACATAAGATAATTTGGCTTTTAAAAGAAAGGTTGTATATATAATGAATAGCTTGGAAAAATAGGTTTATATTTAAGCAATTCATATTAAAAATAGTCCAGAGTCAAAAATGTTCGCTTCCCAATCTTCATTTTTAATCAATTCAATTTAAATTTCCTCTTTCATTTAAATTGACCCACTTCCAATCTAAACAACTTTAAATTTCCATTGAAATTGATTTAATCCCAATTCAAGTTGAATTAACTTTATTCAACCTTGATCTCAAATTTTACTAATTCAACTAAATTCCAGTTTAACTAGTTTCAATTTCAATTCATTTCAACTCCCGTTTGAATTAATCCCAATTTCATATTTCATTTTCAAATTAAGTTGAATTATTCTTGATTTCTTCCCAAATTCAATTCAAATTCCATTTGAATTTAAAAATTATTCAACTTTAATTACAATTTCAAATTATTCAAATTAATCCAATTCAAATTTCCATTTTAATTTTTATACTTATACATCTTCAATCACAATTTCAATTAATTCAAATCAAATTCAATTTGAACTAATTCCAATTCAAAATTCAAATTTAAACCATCTCAAATTATATAAATTCGAGTTAATACTACAAATATTGATTTAATTCCTTTAAATCAATTTTCCCTTTTATCTCAATAATGGATTACCATACTCCATCTCTCATTTATTTAAAAAATTCCGATTCACAACTTAAATATTTTTAACAACAATAGGATGATATCATCTAATTTATTCTAAAACATCCATTCATTTTAAATTTCTAGATCTCAAACCCAATTTGAGATCACTCAAACTCTCAATTACAATCAACCATTTAACTTCCCAAGTTAAATTTTAATTCCATCTCAAAATTTATAAATCAGGTTGATCTTTCCAACTTATTTAACTCTTCCTCAAGTTAAACTTAATTCACTTAATCATGTCAACCTTATGCAATTTGAACTTCTATTTCAAATTTTAAACTCCACATAAATAATCTTTCCACTAATTAAGTTAAAAAACTTTCACTTTGGGTATCATATCTCATTCCAAATTGAAAACTCAATATTTAGAGTTTATTTCAAACTACCTTTGATACTATGTATATCCACCTATATACATATTAATTTCTACATACCAAGTTACACTTTAAAATTTTAAATCACCTTTGGTTTTTAATTTAATACAAATTCCTTTAAATTTTCAAACAACTCTTTGTTCGAAATAGGATCATTTCATTCAAATGCATTAAATTAATTACGTAATTAATTAATTCTAATTAACCACATTCGGTAATTAACTTATTTCTTAATTACCTTCATTTAGTAGTTTTCCTTTAAATTACTTGCCTCTAGTTACTTCATTAAGTAACTTCCTCTTAATTTATCATTTTCAATTGTTCTCCATTAATTAATCTCATTAAATAAAGTTTAATTAATTACATTAATTGATTATCCTGAAACCTTTCCCAATTTCAAGATTTAATCTAGTTTGAATCCATTTCAAACTTGTCTTTAATTTAATTTCAATTTGGTTGTAATTCTATTACCACTTAATTCTTACTATTACTTTTAATTTAATTAATATTACAACCAATTTCCTTAACAGATAATCTATTTCTTATATAAGATTCATTTACCTTTGAAATCATTTAAAAACCTTTATATAAGAAAATAACAATACGCTCTCTCACATATATATATACTCAACTCATTCTAGGGTACCACTTACCCTATCCTTAATGAGTAATCCTACCAGAGCCAAGGTTCTCGCTTAACCTTCTGCTCTGATACCAAATGTAACGACCCAGAAATTCCGATCTCGAAAATTCTAGATAGTTAGAGGAAAGAAAAAGAGATAGAAGAAGAAGAACAGAAAAGAAACACACAATCTCACATTCGCGGCGGATAAAATATAATATCAAATAAATAATAATTATACAAGGAAACTGTACTTGTCAAATTACACTTTAATATATATCAGAGTGACAACATGTTTACAAACACAGGACAGATAAATCAATCTGTGTCAGATACCATAATATATCACAGCAGAAACTCGCCATACGTTCCTGCTCTCCAACTCGCCTCTTGAGCTCCAGAACGTCCTTACCTGAAAATCTGTAATACTCGGTCTGACCCGTGCATTACATCAAAGTAACACCCGGTTCAGGATGGAAACCAGCGTGAGTAAACTCATCTAACATGTAATATAAAACATACAACTTATATAAACCTGGGGTAACTTATCAATTTACAGCTTCTCAAGTTGTTATAACATCACTTATTCCACACATCAATTTCTAAGTATCAAAAACTTAATTTAACAGGTCCAATTCACTTAAATCATCTCAAACCAGCTTAAAGGTTTCACATATCAATTTATAAAGAATCGAAGTGGTTTCGGGTATTAACTAATACCCGACTCCGGTCTCTTCGAATCTCACATCATATTAACCCAAGTTATTCAAATGAGATATAATTCAAACTTAAATACAGTGTTACCTTTACACAGTAATTTTTCATTGATAGATATCCGTATTCACAAAGTTTATACAAAACATATCATATCACATAGCATCCCACATCACATATCGGAGGTATCAACCAATCTAAGCATATAATATCATTAAATTATTCATAAGCAAGATTAATTTGTCATCCATTCCTTAATCAAATCAATTTCTTTAATCACTTTTAAGCTTATTTACTTAATAATAATTAATTACAAACCAAATCATCATATTAATTAATCACCCTAGATTAATTATCTTCAATTACATTAAGTAATTATCCCATAACTAGTTACACAAATTAATTATTCCTAACCATTCACAGTAATTAACCTTTAATTACCATTATTAATTAATTATTCTACCAATTATATTTAACAAATAAATTTTTAACTTAATTACATTCATTAATCAACCTTGATTTACTACATTAATAATTAACTATCTTTAATTACTTATGTTAATTAAATCAACCACTTAATTAATTTAATTAATAAATCCTTTTATTTACACTAAGTAATCACCACTTAATTACTTCCCTCAAGTAATTATCCTTAATTACTTCCATTAAGTAATTTCATTGGTTGATTACCCTAATTAATCAACCTCTAATTATTAATTATTTAATACATAATTAATTAAGTTATAACCCTAAATTATTTGTTTAATGCTTACAGTTAATTATTTGAGAAATCATTGATTAATGTTCAATACATTAATTAAGTACTCATTAAATTTCATTTTTAATTTATTTGGAAAGGCTAAGGCTTCAACTCAAATAATTAACCTGATATAGAATCTTTAAATCAAAACGAATTAAATTTAAAACATTCTATTAATTTTAATTTTTTTTACATATAAATCAAAACTATTATTGAAACAAATCTTAAATCTTTGTTTAAAAGTTTACTTTTACTTTAAACTTTGAAATCATCTGTAACTTAAGCTTTTCTTTTACTCAAAACCTGCCCTTTTCTTCTTCCTATATAACTCTGTTGCACCTAAAAATTTAAAAATTACAGTACTATCCAAGCTTGTAAACGACACGAATACTAACCCGAGTAACAAACCAAAACCCTCGAATTCATCTTCAAGCTTATCACAAGTCCATCTTCTCAATCCCTCAACTAAACCGAGCTACACCGTACACTCGTGCACCGTGCACGACGATCAACCCAACGTTGATCAACTCTGAAACCCTACGCGATTCACCCTAGCCTCCCCTGATCATACTGACCACCCATCATCGTTGATTAGGCTGGAGATCAAAAATTGGGTAACCCAGCCCGACCTATTACCCATCTGCTTGTAAATCTTCTTCGCGCCGCCATTGTCGTCCACTGGAGAACCCATCACTTCGTCCAACCCTTCACCTTGTCCTCCTATTCCTTTTCCCCAACCTCCGATGTCCCCCAAATCCACCACGACGTCGCAAATTCCCCAATCTCGACTTCGACCAGGCAAGCACCTTAAACCCTACCTTGTTCCCACACTGCCACCATGGTGAACAAAGAATTCATCAACCATTTTCCCAAATTCGCCTTCCTCCAGGCTAACTGCAGCAAATATCTCGGTAATCAAATTTCTTCCGATCATCAGGAAATGAAGAAAACGAAATTTTCGAACAACATGTAATTCCTACCGAATCAAAACTCTAATATTATAGATTCTAGTTTTTTTAAAAAATCCTATTATTCGATTACAATTCGAATTACAAACCTAAAACAAAAATCATTCAAATCGAAATTTTATATGATTGTAATTTTACTGTACTTCATCCTGTCTATGAAAACCAAGCAACTGTTTAAGCTTAAAAATATTTATAAAACTGATATTATGGTATAGCTAACAAATTTTGTCCATACGCTATGTCCTCAAACACATCAGGGAAGGAGAACATTAACTTCTTTGATGAAGTCTTAAACCTAAACAGCAAGCCCACAACACAGTTCTGTGTACTGACACCCACATCAATTTATTTCAAATGAATATACATAAAATTTCTTATTAACCAACCTATGAACATTTATTAGTCTTCACTTCAAATTACTGCATACAACCAGATTTCTGAAACAGATTGAAATTTTGTTTACTCTCCTTTATTTTTTTGAAAACAGAGAACAATGTTGTTAACAGATCTATTACTTGAAACTGAATTTTAAATTTACCTTTAAACTGGCAAATTCTCATATTCATATTTACGTTCATTCATCATAGAATTATCAGGCAACATTTATGTTAATATTCATCAAATATTTCTTCAACATTTACTTCCTAAACCAAGTTTAATTTGTTTTTATTTAAATTTGCCCACTGTACCAATCATGTATATGATTTTTGACAGACATGTATACTTAATCATTTTAAAACACCTGCACAGCATAGTTCACTTTATATTTTCAAAGATCATTTCATGCAACTTAAGATATAACAGAAGTTTAAGAGTTACTCACCATTTGAATTTGCAAAGAGTGTTTTTTTTTTAGAAACTGGAATGGAAAAACTGAAGCCCTCCCCTTTGAAAGTTTGAATGATGTATTTTGATAATGCTTAATTCTTGAAAGCTTGATTCTGGCACTTGTCTTTGCTTTTAAACTTTCGTACTTTGTTGGGTTGCCAGGTTGTATTGCACTTGAAACTCGATTCTCAGGCTTTGAAAAATAATTTTTTTTTTGAAGATGAACCCCAGGTTGAAGATATACATGTCAGTCTTGGTAAACAACATTACAGGGCTTGGGGAAAAATGCATGGTACAAAATTGCCTTGAAAATGTTTGAAGTATTGAGAAAATGTTTACAAGGTAGTAAAATGTTTTTAGGCTTGAGGTTGTAGGGTTTCAGAGGAGATAACTTCAGATCTGAAAAGAGATTTCAGATTTTTGTTTTCAAATAGAACTTGAGGATTTGGTTGAAGTTTTTTTTTTTCTTGAGGAATTTTTTTTCAGATTGTGGCCATTAATTTCTGAATTCAAAGAAAAGAGTAAAAGGAGATAATGGGAGTTTGTATAATGAATTTTTAGGTTTAATAAAATTTAAAGAAAAAGAAAATTAAGAAAGAGACACTTGATAAATTTTGTTACATTTGTCATTCATTAATACTTAATTTCCTTACAAGTCTTTTTAGATGTCCTAACATATTTACATTTGTTATTAAATATTTATTTATTTATTTTTAACTTTTACTTAATTTAAAATGTTAATATAAACTTACTTATTTAATTTACTAAATTACTAGATACTTATGTATGAATTTACAAGTTTAATCTTTAAAGAAAAAATTATAAAACTTAGTTATAATACAAATAAATCTTTACACATGTTTATATAACCATTTAAATTTAAACACTTCAAAGAAACAAAAATAAAATTTATTTAAACTATCATATTTGATAATAAATAGTTATCTTATACTTTTAAAAACAATTGAATTAGTCTTAAATTAATTTTTTTGAACATTATTGATTTTAACACAAAACTTTAAATTACAAACTTTTACATATATAAATTAGATGTATTTAATTTTAAATTAAACCCAAACTTCATATTCACAATGTATACACTCATATATACATTATAAATAAAATAAATTTCTGACTATTATTATTATTATTAAATAATTAGATTGTTAAATAAATATTATACATTTTGAAATAATTATTACCGGAAATTATTAAATAAATATTACCTAAATTTTCGGGATATCACATTTGAAGTATATGATAAAGTAAAATGGAAATTGGATATTTCTATAATAGAAATTTACTTTATGGAAGTAAGTGATATGATAAGTGGTTTTGTAAAGTGTAATCAAATTTGAATATTTGATTTGGCATAAACAAAGTTATGTATCTTTTTTATATGAGATATATCTCCCTTTGTGAATCTAAAGCCAGAAGGAAAGGGTTTTGAAAATATTTGAAGTATAAAGAGGGTTTTTATACAAGTTTGAAACGATCCAAAGACTTTTCAAGGTTATATATATGTAAAGGATCTTGTGAGATTGATTTTGAAAAGGTTTGGAACCTTTGGATTTAGAAAGGCTTTTGATTTTTGGTAAAATCAATATTGGATTTAGAAAAGCCTAATTTGAGAATTATCGATTTTGGGATAATCGATTTTGAGAAATGAGATTTATATGAGAATCATACTAGGTGTGTGATTTGGAAGATACTATATGTGTATAGTATAAAGTGTTTTGAAAATGGCTCTGTGGAAAAAGACGCTCCCTTGAAATGAACTTCTCAGGAGTGTCATAGGTTGGTACTGCCTTGAACCCTAAGCGGGGTTCTAAAGTTGATCCTGTGAGGAGTCCGGACAAAACTAGTTCCTGAAGATTTTGTGTAGTGTGCAGCAATAGTCGAGGGCGCTGAGGCCTACAGAGGCATTTGAGTTATGCTGTGAGGATAGTTTAACTCGATGTCACTGCGATCTACTGCAGACCATAGTGAAAGTCGTGTGTCCCGCTGAGAGCCAACAGCCTACGTTTGATTTTATATCGGTAGACTGCGACCTATGGTAACATAGCGAAAGTCATGTGTGTGCTGAGAGCCAACAATCTACGTTTGATTTTATATCGTTAGACTGCGACCTATGGTAACATAGCGAAAGTCGTGTGTGCCTCTTAGAGCCAACAGTCTAAGTTTGATTTTATGTCGGTAGACTGCGACCTATGTGGGGGTGGAGAAGTTTCATTTTGGCAGCGAAAATCGAGGGCGCTGATGCCCACAGTTACATGGACTTTTGCTGTGATGGCAACGTAACCCTGGAATGTAACTACGATCTATTGTGGGTTCCATGGCGTAATCGAGAGGCGCGGAATGCCTACGGTTACATGGACTTTTGCTGCGATGGCAACGTAACCCAGGATGTAACTGCGACCATGGATGGAGGTGTTGATTTCCAAAGCATTCTCGCCAAAGATATTTCCTCTATTTTCAAAATGTTTTCTATATTTTCAATAAAATTATTTTCCCAAGTATTTTCACTGGGTGTTGAAAAGGGGTTTACCAAGTACTTACATATTTTCAGTCCTACGCCTGATCAACGTATTACCGAATTTCTGTGAGAACAAGGATGGACTTGTCGAAGCATCGAGTTATAAAAGTATTTTTATAAAAACTATTTTAGTAATATTATATAGATTTTTAAAGTATTTTAAAAATGATCAAAGAAAATTTATCTGATTTTAAGCATTTTTATAATTCTGGCTTCGTTCCTTTTCAAGGACGAAAAGATTCAAAGGGGGAAGGAATGTGATGACCTGGGTTTTTGACGGCGGTTAATTGGGTAATTAGCTGTATTTATTATTGAGATATTGATCTATTAATTCAAACAAATAAATTTCTGATATTTAAATGTCTGAATATATATAAATTGATTTAAAAACTATATTAAATGTTGGAGTATGAATTCTCGGATATGATGAGCCTATATAAAAACATTATATACTTCACCAATTAAATTCAAGATAAAATACCACAAATACATCTACATATGTAGACAAGTTTTATGATGTTTAGAGATAAGTATATAAGTGTGACGTTTCGAATTTTGCCCGCTCGAAAATCGACATCCATACTTCTAATCGTATTCGAATGCCATAGATTCGACCGTTCAAATCCGATTCGCCGGAGCTTATAACAACATTAAGTAAATAACACAGCGGAATAACAGAATAATACATTGATATACAGCTTTGATACAATATCTGATACAACAGATGATCCAATAGATATCAATATACATCAGAGATATGATACAATAAAATAGCAGCGGAACAAATAACTCTAAGATAGTCTTCAAGGAAGAACTCCAACAACTGCAATTCCATCTCCAAGAATCAATCCAGCAATAGCTCGAACCCCCAATAACGATGCACCAAGCTCAGCAAGACTGGTGTGATCCAAAGAATGAACTAACTCTAGATAATCTACTAAACCTGACTATCTGAAAAACCCAACTCTAGACTGCTCGTGTAGAAAATAATGAGCACCCAGAGTTTAGGAAAGAAACAATAAACTCTGGATCAGTCGTGGGACTGGTGTGAGCAACAAAAACAGTTTATCTTTTAAAAACAAGCAACGAAATATTTAAAAATCAATTCGCAATGCTTTTTAGAAATGAGACTACCATAAGGCCTCCCACACACACACACATGCAAACGCAGAATCGGAGGAGATTTCTCCTTATGATAGTCAAATATGCTTGATACGCATTTAAAAAGAACATTTGATATTATTACTAGTGTATAGTGTAGGAAAATATTTCGAAGGTAGAATATAAATCTTAGCCAACATACGACCATTATCGTATGCCTACTATAGCTAACTATGTTCAATAGCAGGTTACCGCCACATTCCATAGCAGGTTATACAACTAAAACCGTACAAGTCTTGTATTGTTTCTTTGGATTTCCAACGAATGATCAGGCCAAGGAACTTCCCATTGCCACATGAGAACGCCTCTGGAAGGACATCCCCGAGAACTTAACCAGCTCTCTGCCAACACAAGGCCAGGTTACCTTTATCACTAGGTAACTACTACACGAGTATGCCATCCCCCGGTCCTTTGGGACCTTTAACCGAGCGCTCGTCATCAACATCACACAATCATAAATAAAGTTTTTCAACATGAGTAAGTATCTGGGCTCCATACCATGATACCACCCTTTTCCAGAAGGAAATGCAGATACCCTAAAGGGAGCTACCCCTCATAACCTTGCCGCATCTTTCCTGTTTTGACCATTCCGGGGTGTGAGGCTCGACGAAGTCACGTCCACAAAAACACACTTTATACAAAAGTCGTGCTTTGGGTCAACAAATGATCATAGAAATGATCACAAAGATAAACGATCAAACAAATGATCTTATCACAAACGATCAACACAACGATCATTTCACAGCAACACTCAGCATGTCACGTTACCAAATTGGGAATATATTGCTAATAACCTTCAACTATATAACCTCTGAGCTCGTACGTCTCAGAGAAGGGTGTTAAGCTAAGAGAATAAATTCTCCACCACCAACAGAAATATATTTGAAAGAAATCAGCTTTATATCTCAATTTGTAATGTCAGACATACAATCCATACAAGTCTGTTCCAGGATCGAACAGAACCGAAGGCACTTACAAAGAAGTCCTTGCAATCCGGATATTCACAATCCCGATCGGATTTCCCATCACTTAGGGAATCTCTGTACCAGGAGCTACCCAGTGCAGAGACAATCGATAGGTTATCTTATCGTTCTTGCAAACACCCGGTCTTCAACAACGGTCTTCAAATGCTATCCATATACGACGTATCACATATTCGGAATGGGTTATACGACACAAAGGTCCTTTCCCGGCTAAACCGAATAGTGAGCGAAAACATTTAAAACATATGGATAAGGGATTTCAATTAAGTCACAACTTAATAATTCAAAACTTTTCTTTCAAATGGTTTAAACAAATTACCATTTCAAATCTTTTTAAACAAAAGATTTATTTTACTAAGTTCACCCATTTTCACAAAGATTCATTCCCAGATTTCAAAACAATTCCATCTCAATTGGATTAATTCATTTAAATCTTTAAATTAAAGATTTATCTTATAGTTTTCAAACCATTTCCAAATATTCACTTTCAAAATTCATTTTCAAATATTCATCAATAACTTGGTAAACTATTTCAGTTTAAACTTGAAATCTCTTTTTATATAATTTGAAATTCGTTTCTCCTATGAAAGCCTTTTTTATCATTTAGAAACAACAGTCTTATTTCGAAAAACCCTATTTCATTTATACAAGTTAAATTCTTTGGGTTAATTCAGATTCCCAAAAGAACAGTACTTTAAAAATGGTTTAACTCGTAATGACTAGGATAATATCGTTAATCCCTAGTTTCAAATTAGAGAATTCAATTTGAATATTGAATTCAAATTGAAATCAAATTATTTAAATTCCAAATCTTAAACAAGTTATTCAAAATAATTTCATCTTTGAAATTCCATTTCAATTGCTTTTCACTTTAAACCCAATCCATTTCCAAAACATTTGAATTCAAAAATTCAAATTCAAAACTATTTCAAATATTTGTGACTTAACCGATTTCCTCGTGAAATCCATAATTTGTGTGTGTATAAGTGTGGTCCAGGGGTTTAACACAATAGTGCAACATCATTCAATCATCACAGATTAAAACACAGAAATATAGTTGATAAGCAATATAAACTATAACGCTCATCGTCCATTCACAGATCACAGATATATAAAGGTCACCGATAATAAATTACAGGTCACAACACAAATCAGGATATATCACAAAGCATCACATATCAGGGATATTAACAATTCAACATCCAATAAAATCCAAACATCCATAAGTAGGATCAATTTAATTATCTGATAAATTTAAATCAGATTAAATTTCTATGAATAAGTCTTTCCACATTTATTATCAAATAAATTTCAAGTAAATGATCCTCATTAACTATTCATAATTATTTAATTACTATTCTTAAGTAATTAATCTCAATATAATTATTGTTAATTATCATTTAATTAACCTTTAAAATCATATATTTAATCACTGATTATTTAATTAATTTTTTAAAATCTATGATAAATTTGGATAAATTAATTCAAATTTTAATTAACTTGATTAATTGATTATTCCTTAATTTTATTATTTTAATTAACTACCAATTACAAATTGATTAACTTGAATTATCTAATTAACAATTCTGAATTTTGCAAATCAACTTATTAAATTTATTAATTACTTAATTAATTACTATTATTTAATTATTTAACTTTAAGTAGTTAATTAAATTTCTAATGTCAAATTGAATAAACACAAGATTTTTAATCTCAACCTTTAATTTCAAATTTGTTTAATTCTAAATTACTTATTTAATTGCAAGTATAGATTAATTTATATTCTTAATTACTTACACCTTAATTAGCAAATTTTCTACATTGGCAAACCTTTCTTAATAGGTTTTAAATCACATCTTAGGTTAAGGCTTGTCAACAATGTTTATTAAATAAATACTAAACTTTGTTACAAAATAACTTAAAAGGTTATTATGCTAAATTACTAGAACTGGACCCGAGTAGCATGCTGCACTCACTCGAGTAGTTCCTTCTTCCCCTACATTTTTTCCTCTTCTTATATTTTCTTTTTTTTTCATTAAGTTTAAACAAATAGGAAAAGGTGGACTACTCGAATACTTCTTCCAGCTACACACGAAAAAGACCCTTCCCCTGACACAAACCCATGGCTGTGCACGTGCACAGACCATCCACGGCGTCGCCACCTCCGATGACGTTCCCCACACATCGACTATCGTCCACTTGAACCCATCCGACCCTCAAACGAACGTCGCGAAGCTCGAAACAAAATCGAGACTTACAGTTGAAATTGGAAACTCCTAGTCTCACCAGAAACCACCTTGCCTGAGCAATCTCGACCACCAGAAACCCTATGCCTTCACCTACACCTTCGTCATCGTCTCAGGTACAATCTCCCTAAATCTAGCCAAGCTCGATGCACTGACGAGGGCGAACGAACCCAAATTCCAAACACCAGTTACACAACCCCAAAACCCTTGTTTACTCTCGAATCCAAGATTTAAGAATTTATAGATTGATCTAGTATTTTTCTGGAAATCACGAACACCCAAACCATCTACGACAACGAATTCGAGGCCTATAACTTTTTAGATCATCAGATTTTGGTAAAACTTTATTTTCCATAACATCCCAAAATTCCAGTGAAAAGCCAATGAAAAAAAATTTGATTCTAGTTCAAAAAATTATCATTTTCCAAGGGGATTCAAATAAACTTATTGAAATAAAAATTCATAAAATTCGAATTTCTACAAAATTTGAATTGTTACTGTGTTTCAAAATTTCCATGAAGAAAACTATATAACTTACTTTAATTTTATTACTGAAAATACAAGACAAGTTTACAACAACATTTTAACTTGATTACTATCTTTTCAGAAGCAAAGAGATAGTGAGATTTCAATTTCCTTTGATATTAATTACCTTGTAAACCAAAGTTCAAATGTTACTGTTTTTTTTTTTCTTCTTTCAGTAAGACTACAGACCTATTTTATTTTGTTTCTGAAAACATGGTGCAAGTTTAAACAAAACTCCATATTTTTTTTACTAAAACAAAATTTCATGGCCAACCTTAGTTTATCATTCAAATCAAATAGAGACTAAGGGGAAAGAAAGGGATTCGATAGGTTTTCACTTTTCTTTTTTTCTTTTTCCTGAACTGAAACCAGAGATTTAAAATTGTATAATCAATATGTAAAACAAAACATTCATTCATAAATTCAAGATGCAAACCAAAGTTTAGCTTCCCTACATCATTCCACATCCATACAGTAACAAAAGAATTGAAGAAAACAAAATTTTACTCACAAATGAACTAACCTTAGAGAGGACATTCGTCAGAATGAATATACTAAAACATTTTGGGATGTGATGTTACTCACAGTGTTTCAGGAGAAGAACATAACTTTTGACTACAAGCTGGAATCCCATCTTTACACTATGGTTGAGGTTCATTTGAGTTTATATTGTTGTAAAGTTGAATTGTTGTTTTAAGGTTTTAAGATGGTATTACTTTAGATCTCTCAATTGGAATGGCCGAACAAAAATGAAGGGTTTGATGTATAAAAAGAAGCTACCAGTGGATGAATAGAAAGAAGTTGACAGGGTTGCTATTATTTTTGTATAGGGTGATAAACTATTTTGCTAGTACAAAACTAGCATGCTGAAGTGACATACATCGTGCTAGAGCTATTATTATCTGTTACTTTATTTGTTTAGTGGATGATGGTTTACATATTGATGACTGCTATGATCTAGCTTTAGTGGCTAAAGATACTAACATTTATTAAGCTTGCCTTACATTTCAGCTGCATACTTGCTTTGATATGCTAGTGTACTGGTTACAGTAGATGCATGTTCCCTCATGCCTACATCCTTATCCCATTCTCCTCTATGTACATAGATATTTTCATTTTATTGTTTTCTTTATGAAGCTTTCATGTATATATTTTTATTTGTTTGTATTGTTACATACTTATCCTATTTTGCTGTGTCTTATTTTCCCTTCTCAGCCTCAACACTTATACTTTGTTTATGTTCTTTCTTTTCTTTTCTCATTTGAGTGTATTACTTTGTCTTTTATTTTTTTGATTTATTTCTTGGTTTTCTTATACAAGTTATTTCATATTTATCTACATACATTTGTTCAACTTGAGCTATAACATTGTCTTTGCTTTGGAATTTAAATGAAATCCAATTATTAATATGTTGTTTAAATTTATTCTTGGGTTTACTTATATTATTACATAACTATATAATTTGTCTTATGTCCATCTAATTTCTATTTCTAACTTAAGTATTTATTTTATCTTATATATAAATTGTTTTACATTTTATATATTTTTTTATAGTTTACAAAATTTTAGAATCATTTAATATGTTCATTTCATATTTTATATAATTAAAATTTACTTAAATATTTGTTTAACATCAACACAAGCTTTATTTCCTTGTAAAGTTTAACTATCGACTGTTTTATAGTTTTCAAATACTCGATTATTAAAATTTTACTAACATTTTGTATAAATTACCAATTGTTACACAATTTTTAAATCAAAAATTAATTTAATTATCAATTTAAACTAAATTAAAATCCGGGATCGTTACAATAAGTACATAAATGAGGATTAAAAGATATATAAGTATGGGTGTATATATATATATATATAATGATTAGATGAAGAATTCAAAGGCATATGAATATAATATTTAGACATATGTTCATATTAAATAGTGAAATGCAAGCATATATTTATATTAACAACAACATTATGGATAAAATATATAACTATTTATAAATATACATATATACATACAAAAGATATATGTACATATATAAATTCGTATAATAGTATTTGTAAACAAAGTAGGGGACAACCTCATAAATGCATATTCTTTCAAGCTTACAAAACATAACATCAAAGCTTTTTTTATAAAATCAAATCTATACTTTTTCATATGAAATCAAATCAAAATGAAAGGGAGGAGAAGCTAAGCCTGTACAAAATGTTTCATCCCCTATAGCTTACACTGTACTCTTTACCATCTCTTATGTAGATGGTTCTATAGTTCATATTCACGCATGAAAAAAAAGAGTAAAAGAAAAACAAGTTGTTATGTACAGAGCTGTATACCCTCGTATTCATATATCTCCATTGTTTTCATGTTCTTTCACTCAAACTAAGTGTAACAAAAAGATAAACAACACTTCCACTAAAGCAACTCAACTCAACAGGAATCATCAACAAAACAAAAGCAAGTAGCAATTTCAAAGTCAGTATTCTATGTTCAACTTTATCTATGAGTACTTTATTTTTAAAAGTTTAAGTATAAAATTTGGTTGCATGCTAATGTGGTTGAAAAGAATATGTATTTTGAAGTATGTTGTGTATACATATGAATGTTTTGATATGCATGTTGTGTATCATGCCTGAATCGAACCGGGGTTCGCAGTGGTGGAGGAAACGGATCGGAAAAAAGAGGGATTCTAGTTGTAAGATAGCTAATGAAACCTCAAACGCTGAATTAATTGATATTTATAATAATTTGGAAATGAAAGAAAAGAAGTGCTTTTAACAACACTTCTTTTTTCGTTCAAGTATTCAATCTTCCCAAAGAAAAATGACTTAATTAATATTAATAAATTTTTGCTTCTAAAAAAAATATCGATGTTTTTTCGAAATGCTGGTTGCCTAGGTATCCACCGTAAGCCTTTCCTCGTTTGAAGGTATTGTTAAAAGATCATCAATCCCTAATGAAATAGATGTAGCAGTGGCTTGTTGGAAACCCAGAGTCTTCACTTGATGAGTAATACGTCGAACATAAAACTTGTGATTAGTAGTAAAACATCTATTTTCCTGTTGGGACAAAGTTCTATCTTCAAAGATTTCTCGGGATATCGAACCTATGGATCTATTCCCAGTTTTTTGTAAAGTAAAAATGTAGTCCTTAGATCTAGAAAAAAGAGAATTCTTACAACCACAAGGTCTACTCGATATAGATTAGGCGTGAATGAAAACTTTGACAAAAATCTTTCAAAAAATATTCAACTATTATTATCAATGAAATGAAAGAATCCGGGGTAATTAATGAAAAAAATATTGCAGAATCAAAAGTAGCTCTAGTCTATGGTCAAATGAATGAACCATGGTACGAGGATTGGAAGGAATGGAATGGAGAAATGCATGTTAAATGTATTCCACAAGAATACTCCTCTGTTTCTAGTTCCAGTTTTACTGTTTTGATTTAAATTCAAATCTTTTAATTTAACCTTTGTTTAGACTTAAGATTCAAATGAAACTTGTTGTTTCATTTCAAACTTTAGTTTAGAATTTTAATTAAGTGAGATTAATATTAATATGACTCTGGAAACCAAATTAACTAACCAAGATTTAAAAATAAGTGAAATTTAAATATCACAATTTATTATTTCAGGGTTAGGATGTGAAACAACATTTAAAAACATAAATTTTAAAACTAAAATCAAGATTTTTAGTTTGGAAATGAGGGTGCAGTTCTTGTTTGAACTCAAAATGGAAATCTGAGATTTTCTGGTGATCCAAAGGTTCGGGGAGGTTGGGATCTCCAGTGATGATAGGGAAGTGATCGTAGATGATAGGAAAATATCTGGAAGATGATCAGAATACTGTGATGAAGGTGGTTTTCGATTTTGTTTTGGAACCCTAGTTTTAACTAAGTTAGGTATTTTGGTTGGTACGTCATCTCTGGATGATCGAGTACTATGAGATTATGGGTGATGGAAGCTAGAGCGTGGACGAAGATGGATGTAGCCGGAGTTTCAGACCCTCTGGTGGTCGAGGTTGCGAAGCGTGGCGTTTCCATGTTCTGAAGTGGTGGTTCCAGTTTGTTCCAGGTATAGATATGAAGCTCGAACTTCGATCTCAAGTTTGGGTGGTGATCTGATGATCGTGAGAGGGTATGAAAGCGATTGACGACTTGAGGAGATCATCGTGGATGATTGAAGTCGATCAGTGCCACCGTGCATGTGCACGGTGCACTTTCTATTTTCTGGTGAAGTTTTGGTTTGTGGGTTTTAGTATACTCGAGTTTTCTCGAAGTAATTAGGTGATTTGCTAGAAATCAGGTACGTTTTGACTCGAAGTCATTTGATGGTGGCTTGGGTAGTTGTTGAATTACAGGTTTTAAAAGAAACCTGTTTTGTTTTAAAATTTAAACCTGAAGTTTATATTGTAAAGCAAAGTTTTAAAACAAGTTTTAAATCAATGTTTAAATCTGTATTCCAGTTTTGAAATTAAAGGAAGTTTTTAAATTTGAATTGTTTTGAAACAACTTTGAATGTTAAAGTGTATTTTAAATTGATTTGAATCTAAAAATAAATTTGGTTCTTAAATTCGTTTAAACTTCATTGTAAGATAAATATTTCTTTAAATTGTGAAATAAAAAGGGTTTTAAATTCATTTTAAACTTTGTTAAAGTTAATTTGTATTCATTTTAAATCTTAAATTCAAAATGAAATTTGAAAGTAAATTTAAAAGTAAATTGTTTTTAAATGCTTTGTTAATGATAATTCGATCATTAATAAGAAAAATGTTTTATCTTTAAAAAAATAAAGGTTTAATGATTTGTAATTAAAATGGATAACTAATTTATTTAATTGATTAATGATTTGGATTAATTAAATAAGTAATTAAAGGTTTAAGTATAAGTAATTAAGAAGGAGTAATTATTAGAGGTTAGTTACTTTAAGAAAGTAATTAAGTGGCAGTGATTAAGGGTTAATCACTTAGTGTTATTAATTAAAGGATAATTAATCAATAATTAAGGTTCAATTACTAAATGTAATTAAAGAGTAACTAATCAAGAGTGATTAATTAAAAAGAGAGTAATTAATCAAGAGTGATAAATTAAAAAGGGAAACTAAAGATTAATCAAGGGTAATTAAAGATTAATCAAAAGTAATTAAGGATTGATTAACTGTTTAATCATGGATAAATTAATTTGTAATTAAGATTGTTAATTAATAATTACATAATGAAAGTAATTAGAGGAATCAATTACTCAAGGTAATTAATTAAACCAATGTGATTAGTTTAAGTTAATTAATTAGTTTAATTAATTTAAATAATCATTGGATGATGGGTTAGGTAAAATTACTTAGTGTAATTTAGAAATTATAATTACTTAGTGAAGTAATTAGTGAGTAATTACTGGATGTAATTATTTGAGGAATGGTAGTAGTTTTGGGTTTAGTTAATTTATGTAATTAATTAAGGATAATCACATAATATAATTAGAAAATGATTAATCAAGGATGATAAATCAAGATGAATAATTAAGGGATGATTAAATTAATTAATTAATGTTAAATAAGAAAGATTTATAAGTAATAAAGTAATTAATTTAATTAATTGGTAGTTAATTAAATTAATCAGAAATGGTATGACTAATTTATCTTCCTTATGAATGATTGAATGATATTTGAATGCTTTGGATTATTTGTTATTCTTGTTATTTGATTGTGATGCTTTTTGAAATGAAATGTTTTTGTAATATGATATGTTGGGTTAAAACAAAGATAATGTGGTTATCTATGATGAATTGATGTGTAAAAGTGACATTCAATATTCAAAATTTAGTCACTTAAATGATTGGGATAGGATGACATTATATTCGAAGGGACCGGAGTCGGGTATTAGTTAATACCCGAAACCACTTCGATTCTTATGGATTGATATGTGAAATCAATAGGTTGTACGGAAATGATTTAAGTGAATTGGACCATTTAATCTAAGTTTTGGTACTTAGAAATTGATGTGTGAAATAAGTGTGTCTATAACAACTTGTGAAGTTGCAAATTGATACAAGTTACCCCGGGCTTATATAAGTTGTATGCCTTTGTATTCCATGTTACATGTGTTTACTCATGCTGGTTTTCAGCTTGACCCGGGTGTTACTTTGATGTAATGCTCGGGTCGGACCGAGTATTACAGATTTCAGAGAAGGACGTTCTGGAGCTTAGAAGGCGAGCTGGTTGGCAAGAAAGTATGGAGTGTTTACGCTGTGTTATGTTGTTATTTATCTGGAACAAGTTATATTTAACTGTCCAGTGTTTGTGTAAATATTATAACTCTGATGTATTTAAATGTAACTGACAGATACATTATTCTATTGTAAACTGTTATTATTTGATATTATATTTTGACCCGCAGCGAATGTAGAACCTGTGTTGTATTTCTATTTCTTATCTTCCTATCTCTTTCTTCTTCTTCTAACTATCTGGAATTTTCGAGATCAGAAATTTCGGATCGCTACACGTAGATGTGAGTTCAAGAACTCACCTTCAAAACTCAATGCCAACGAATGAGAGGCTTTAAAACAAAGGAAAGATCAACAACTCTTCAACTTCAACTCAAGAAGCTCCAATCTGTGATCATAGACAAATATTTCCTAAGCTAGGGCTTAGGAATTTTTGGAAATTAGAGAGAGATTGAGGTGAAGAAGAGGACGCTTACCTAAGCTTCTCTTTGATTTTGGATCTTGAATATAGTAAACTAGGGCTTAGGAATTTTGGTTTCACTTTATTTCCCCCATTTTTACTTTAGCTTGAAAGTGTTAGGAAATGAAAATGAATGAAGCGGAGAGGGGCTGGAGTTAGGATATTATGTTCGGTTAATGGGCTGAAACCAAAACCCAAAGCCCAATAGAAAAATAACAAAATTCTAGTCAACTCCAAACATATCAAGGTTTATATTCAAAAAGGTCGCAAACGCCATTTTGGACTCAATGGAAGTAGTCTCGAGTCCTAATTCGACAGTTTACAAAAAGTAGCATTTCATACTTTAATCCGACTAACGATGCTATATATAAATATGCAATCGTAAAATATGCGGGTTTTACAGACTCCCCTCCTTAAAGAAATTGCGTCCTCGCGATACTTAAGAAGAAACAAAGAGTAACAACCATCAAAGAATATCAACACAACAAAAAATTTGAAGTACGAAGTCCACCTTTAAGAGCACGAGGGAGTAAGTCTGGATGTGTACCCTCGATGAATTCTTTGGACTCCCAAGAGCAATCCTTAGGATTTGAGGACCATTGAACTTTCACAAGCGGAACATCTTTATTTTGAAGATGTTTAACCTACGAAAAAATGATACGAATAGAATGTTTCTCATAAGTCAAATTAGGTAAAACTTCAATTTCTTCAATAACACCGGGCTCAAGAATAAAATCAGAATCTTTAAGGAATTTCCGTAGTTGAGAGACGTGGAAAACGTCCTGAATAGCAGAAAATTGAGCCGGTAACAAAAGGCGATAAGCCACATAACCAATACGTGCGGTGATGAGAAATGGGCTAATATATCGAGGCACTAATTTTCCCGATCGACTGAAATGCACAACACCCTTCATAGGTGAAACGCGAATAAACACCAAATCGCCCGTAGAAAAATCCAAATCCTTCTTCGGTTATCGGCATAGGATTTTTGTCTACTTTGATCTTCTTTCAGCCTATGACAAATAAGGTCAATCTTTTCTGTGGAATCACGAATAAAATCTGGACCTAAAACCAGCTTCTCACCGGCCTCAAGCCAACACGTAGGAGATTGGCATGGCCTTCCATAGAGTGCCTCGAAAGGTGCCATACCAATACTTGATTGGAAGCTATTATTATAGGAAAACTCAACAAGAGAAATATGATCTTCCCAACTTTCCCCAAAATCAAGAACACATGCACGAAGAAGATCATCAAGAGTTTGATTCACACTCTTGGTTTGTCCATCGGACTGAGGATGATAAGCGGTGCTAAAATTAAGCTTCATTCCCAATGCTTTTTGAAGACTCTTCCAAAATCCACTAGTAAATAATGCATCACGATCACTAACAATAGAAGCAGGAATTCCATGCAATTTAACAATTTCTCTGACATAGAGTTTGGCCAAGAGAGGTACGGTCTGATAGATAGAATAGGAATAAAATAGGCGGATTTTGTAAGTCTATCTACTATCACCCACAAACTATCATGACCTGAACGAGAATGGGGAAGACTGTCGATAAAGTCCATGGAGACTTGATCTCACTTCCAAATGGGAATGTCTAAAGGTTGCAATGACCCACCGGGGCTTTGATGCTCGGCCTTTATGAGTTGGCAAGTCGTGAAACACTTAATAAAGTTAGCAATATCAGATTTCATTCCATCCCAATAATAAAGTCCCTTCATATCCACGTACATTTTACTACTACCGGGATGAATGGTAAATTTAGAACGATGAAAATTTTCTAAAATGTCTTTACGAAGATCACTAATATTCGGCATGATAAGTCTACCAAATTTTCGAATGCTGCCATGAGCATCGATTTTAAAGTCTTTCAGACCATCAATATTTATATCCCTACAACTTTGGCTTAGATGAGCCAATTCGAGATCATTCTTTTGAGCATCAAGAATGCGGTCAAAGAGAGAAGGATGAGCCTCAAGGCTACATAAAACAGTGATGAACATGAATCGAATTTGCGATCTTGAATCTCACAAGTAGACAAAGTCTTGAGATCATTCCATTCGGATATCATCATTGAAACAACCGCTTGTTGCTTACGACTAAGGGCACCGGGAACATGATTCCCTTTCCAAGAGTATAAAGAATATTAAGATCATAAGATGCAAGGAACTCGAGCCAATGTTGTTGATGCAGATTAAGCTCCTTTTGAGAAAATAAGTACTTCAAAGATTTATGATCAGTGTAGAGATGAAATTTCTCTCCCAATACGCCCAATTCTAAGGGCGAAAACAATAGCCGCAAGCTCTAAATCATGAGTGGCATATCTAGTATCAGCAGGCTTTAATTGCCTAGAAGCATAAGCGATAACACGTTCCCTTTGCATGAGAACGGCTCTCAAACCAACACGACTAGCATCGGTATAAACAATAAAGTCTAGGTTCCCTTCGGGGATCACAAGAATAGGAGCATCAAAAAGGGGTTCTTTTACTTTCTGAAAAGAAGCTTTACATTTTTCAGACCAAATGTACTTAACTCCCTTCTTTGTCAAACTAGTAAGAGGCATGGAAATTTTAGAAAAGTCTTTTGTGAACCGACGGTAATAGCCCGCCAATCCAAGAAAACTACGAATTTCAGTCACACACTCCGGTCTCTTCCAATTTTGAATCGCTTTAATCTTTGAAGGATCCACGGAAATTTCGAATTCAGAAATAATATGCCCTAAAAATTTCACACGAGATTTCCAAAAGTGGCATTTAGAAAATTTTGCTTTCAATTGATTGCTCCTAAGAGTTTCCAACACAATCCGAAGATTTTTTTTTCATGCTCTTCCTTGGTTTAACAAGAATATCATCCATAAAGATGAGAACCAATCGATCGATGAAGTCTTTGAAAACTCGATTTATAAGGTCAATGAAATAAGCTAGAGCATTCGTCAAACCAAATGGCATAACAAGCCATTCATAAGATCCATAACGAGTACGGAACAATGTCAAAGCAATGCTAGCCTCTCCAGTACGAAGATGATGAAAGCTAGTTGCTAAATCTAACTGTGAAAAGACTCTAGCACCTCTAAGTTGATCAAATAAGTCATCAATCCAAGGTAAGGGATATTTATTCTTGATGGTGAGATCATTAACCTTGCGGTAGTCAACGCAAAGCCAAATTGTACCATCGGATTACTTCAAAAAAATAGCTTAAGATCCCCAAGGAGAGGAAATAGAACGAATAAATTGCTTCTCTTCCAATTTGGATAATTTCTTACGCATTTTCTCATTTTCCTTATTGGACATACGGTAAGGAGGACGAGATATAGGTAGAGCTACAAGGTTTAAATTAATTCTGAACTAGATTGCTCGCTTATGGGGTAATCCTAAAACGGGCTCAAATATGTCGGGAAATTCACGAACAACGTGAATGAGGGAAATGCCATTTTCCTCATCATCATTATCGTCATCATGAGGCTTTAGAGAATATAAGGATGCTGCCAAATTGGAATCCGAATCTTTAAGAACAATAGAAATCTGCTTAATAGATTGAGGATGTCGAAGATGAATAGTCCTCTCAGGACATAGGTTATGGGCTTCATTACGATTAAGCCAATCCACTACCAAAATCATTTTGAAGCCTAAGTAATGCATAACATGCAAATCAGCTTGGAAAGCATAATCACATAAAATAATCTCGACATCTTTACAAAGTAAACTGAGTGTTGCAGATCCACCAACCGGATTCGCAATTCTCAATGAAGTCATCAAAGCCATAACATTTAAAGAAAAAGTATCAACAAGTTCTTTTGATATAAAAGAGTGGGATGCACCCGTGTCAAAAAGAATTTGAATAGGATGATCACGAAACATAATAATGCAATCAAGGATAGAACGAGAAATACCTTGACCAAGAGAAGTGTTACAAGGAGCTTGCACAACATTTAGCTTTCCTCTTTCTATCATGAAAGTTTGAGACACAAAGATAAAAGATGATCAGAACTTTTGCAATACTGGCAATAAAGGGGTTTCGGACAACTATTCGCATAATGGTCCTTAGAACCACAATTGTAGCATTACCCATGACTAGAGGTAGGAGTCTTTGCTACCGAAGTTGCTTGTTTCCCTTTCTTTTTGGGATTAGGCTTGAACATAATAGGCCTCTTCTAGTTGATGTTGAAGTTCTGTTTGGCACCAACAACTTCAATATCACTGTCTTTATCGGCCTATTCAAGTCGAAGAGCGATATCAACAAGCTAATCAAAAGAAACTTCTAGTTTCAGAAGTAAAGGCTTTTTGAGTTTCTTATTCAACCCGTAAATAAACCTTTGATTTTTCTTCAATGGGGTATTAATAAACTCGACCCCATATTTAGAGAGAGATTCAAAAGATGTGACATAATCCGTCATAGAAGATTCACCTTGAACAAGGTCAATAAAGCGTCGAGCTAAAGTTACATTTTCAGCCTCCGGCACAAACTTTAACTCGAATCTTTCTCGGAATTTCCCCAAGTAAGATCCACTTTGATAATCTCAAAAACCAAAAGCTCATACCAATCAAATGCTCTCTCTTGGAGCATACTAGAAGCCACTTGGACTCGATATAGATCTACAAGATTCATGCGAGAAAAGATGAGGTCGCATGTTCTAAGCCAAGCTTGGACTTCTATAACACTTTCAAAACCCTTTAATGGCTTTCCATCTAAATTGGTATAATCACTGCACAAGCGTGCAAACCCAGATTTAGGGTGAATAGGCTCTGGAATGGGTCCAACAGCTTGAGCATTCTTTAAGAGATCTAAAAGCTACTGCGCAGACATAAATGCTCCATCCTGAGGAGTAGCACTGGATTGACTGGCGCTGGGACGGCCGGGTCTAACCATTTCTCTTCTTTAAGAAAGAAAGAAAGAAGAGGAAAAAGGTTATTCTCAGAATGAATATCAAACAATCATGATTGATAAAACAAGGCATCACAAAAGAAAATAGGACAGAACGGGTCCAATGACTCGAATAAATCCTAAGGCACGATTCCTAAGAAAGACTTAGGACAACGATCCTTGTTATAATATTCTATATTGTTCCGAAGTTTGGCTTTGATACCAAGCTGTGGCGCCCCACCTCTATACTCACACGAGCCAAGGACACCACAGGGTAATGCCGTCAACTAGCATGAAGAATAAGGCTATTGAGGAGCGACCATTTATGTAATTGCTTTTTATGAGTACTAATATGTTAGATGGTATTACATGCATTCCATTTCAAGAGGAAATCTGACACATCGATTACAAACTCAAAACTACTACACAGTGGCTATGTGATCTTTGGAAACAAATATAAAATAAGCATAACATAAATCAGTCACATATATTCATGTCACTAAGGTGGAAACAGATATGAATATAACACATAAAAGTGTATATCAAAGTAGTGGTGATATAAGTTCCACTACATCACAAAAGAATAGGTACAAGAGCTAGACAAAAGAATATGTACACATCAAGGAGTCTTTATCTCAAATGTATAACAGCAAAAACCATTAAGCTAAGTAGTTTGCCAAAAGTCAGATGACGGACCATGATAAGAAGTAAAGTAGAAGCACCTAAAATGTCACGACCCGAACTCGATGTCCGATAACAACATCAAATTCGTATGTGGGAGCTTGCATCACCCATTAGATGATAAATAACACAGCGGAAATAAAAGATGATATCATGAATACACTATCCGATACACCAATATGATACAATGATAATCATCAACATCAGAGAATATACAACATAATACAGCACAACATGATAAACTATGAATAAGTCTTCACCCTGAATATAATACTGCAACTCTGATCCAAAAGCTCCAAAACTCCTAGCTCGATCCACCATCAAGCTTTCACCAAGATAAGCAAGTCTTGTCTAAATCCAAAGACTGAACTAGCTCCAGATAATTTACTAAACCTAACTATTTGAAAAACCAAACTCTAGACTGCCCGTGTGGAAAATTGTGAGCACCCAGAGTTTAGGAAAGGAACAATAAACTTCGGGTCAGTCATGGGACTGGTGTGAGCAAACGAAAACAGTTTGTCTTTTAAAAACAACTAAAGATTTAAATTTCAAATCGCAATGCTTTTGGAAAATGAAACTACCATAAGGCCTCCCGCCACACACACAATGCAAACGCAGAATTGGAGGAGATTTCTCCTTATGATAGTCAAACATGCTTGATACGCAAATTTCTTTTATATTATTATTATAAGTGCAAGTGCAGAAAAACATTTCGAAAGTAGAATATAAATCTTAGCCAGCATAGACATTTCGAACTATGCCTACTATAGCTACCATGTTCAATAGCAGGTTATCACCACATTCCATGGCAGGTTATACAACTAAAACCGTACAAGGCTCGTATTGTTTGAATGGATTTTCCAACAAATGGTCAGGCTAAGGAACTTCCTATTGCCACATGGGAATGCCTCTAGCGGGACGCCCCGAGAACCTAACCGGATCTCTGCCAAACAAGGCCGGCTACCCCCCTTCCCGGGGAATATACAGAACCTCAGATATGCCACCCCCGGTCCTGTGGGACCTTTATACGAGAGCTCTCTAACCAACAACATCACACAGTAATAAATAAAGTGTGTACACATGAGTAAGTATCTGGGCTCCATAACATGATACTACCCTTTTCCAGAAGGAATGGTCATACCCTAGGGGAGCTACCCCTGAAACCTTGCCGCACAATTCCTGTTTCGACCATTACCGGGTTGTGAGGCTCGAAGAAGTCTTGTCCACAAAGCTACGCTTTTCACAAAGCCATGCTTTGATCAATAAATGATCAGCAGTACTCAGCATGCCACATTACCAAATTGGGAATATATCGCTGATAACCTTCAACTACATAACCTCTGAGCTCGTACGTCTCAGAGACGGGTGTTAAGCTAAGAGAATAAATTCTCCGCCACCAACATAAATGTATTTGAAAAAAAGCTGCTTTATATCTCAAAATGTAATGTCGGACATACAATCCATACAAGTCTGTTCCGGGTTCGAACAGAACCGAAGGCACTTCCAAAGAAGCCCTTGCAATCCGGGTATTCACAATCCCGAACGGACTTCCCATCACTTAGGAAATCTCTATACCGTAGCTACTCAGTGCAGAGACAATTGATAGGTCATCCTATCGTTCTCGCAAATACCCGGTCTTCACCACCGGTCTTCAAATGCTATCCATAACGACGTATCACATATTCGGAATGGGTTATACGACACAAAAGGTCCTCTCCCGGCTAAACCGAATAGTGAGCGCAACATTTAAAACATATGGATATGGGATTTCAATTAAGTCACAAATTAATGATTCAAAACTTTCTTTCAAATGGTTTAAACAAATTACCATTTCAAATCTTTTAAACAAAAAGATTTATTTCACAAAGTTCGCTCAGTTTTCACAAAGATTCATTCCCGGATTTCAAAATAATTCTATTTCAATTGGATTAATTCATTGATCTTTAAATCAAAGATTTATCTCATAGCTTTGAAAACTTGTTTCCAAAGATTCGGCCATAACTTGGGAAATCATTTTCAATTCAAACTTGAAATCCCTCTAATATAATTTGGAAGTTTATTACATATGTGAAAGCTTTTTATCACTTAGAAACAATAGTTTTATTTTGGAAAAACCCAATTCCATTTATACAAGTTACAACCTTTGGTTTAATTCAAATTTTCAAATCAACCCTTAAAAATAGTTTAAACCCATATAACTTGTAAAGTCCTTTTTAAATCATAAGTATTGAATAAAAAAATTCAATTTTCGATTCTCGAATCCAATTTAAATCCGATTATTCAAATTCCAAATCTTTATTAAGTTATTCAAAAATAACTTTTATTCTTAAATAGCTTTTTCAAAAGCTTTTCATATTAGACTTGATTTATTACCAAAACTATTTGAATTTAAAATTCAAATTCAAAACTGATTTAAAAATCTGTGACTTAACCGATTTCCACGTGAAATCCATATTTGTGTGTGTATGAGTGTGGTCCAGGAGTTTTACACAATAGTGCACACACCAATCATTACAGAGATATCAATATCGATAAGCGATATAATCAATAACGCTTATCTTTATTTACAGATTCATAAATAAATAAATTTATCAATCACAAAGATTAATCATTACAATTCGATGTGGGTTTCGGATAACCAACTGGAATCCGAATCACTGTCGCATCGAAATTTTAAATGTCGTTTACGGGCAAAGGGGTTTTCACATCAATACAGAATAAAGTCACAAATCATAATCCAGCACAAAGTAATTCACATTTCACAGCATCATAATTTCAAACAGAAATATCAATTCTTTATACAACAAATTAGATATCCTACATACACAGTCTAGAAGCAATCATCTTTAATTCTTACTCTAATTAATTCAATGTAAAATTAATTATTTGAGAGTTAATTCCTCAACCCTGTTTAATTTATCATTAATTATCAATTGATTATTTGTTTCATTCCAAATTATTTAATTAACTTTAATCATTAGTTCGTTATTCTTAATTGAATAATTATTTTTTAATAATTAATTACCGTAATTTAATTAATCTTAATTGATTAATTATTCCATAAGTAACAACGTAATTATTTAATTCCATTAAGTAGTAATCTTTTGTTAAGTAATCAGCTTTATTAGGCAATTAACTTTCCAATAATTTACATCAAAAAAATTATTCTCTTAATCACTTGTACAAATTAACTAATACATATAATGACTCGATGTTCAAAACAATTTATTTTCAAAATATTAGACTTTGAAACTCGCTTTAAATCTTGTTTAATGATCTTACTTTAGAAAATTTAGTTTACAACCTTTTGAACTTATTTATTCAATTAAACTTTCAAACTTGACTTAAATAGATTGTTTGAAATCTATTAATTCATTAAGTCCAGAAAGCCCCAAAGAAACCCGAGCCAATCTTTAGTTTTCCCCAGTGCTACTTCGGGTCACTCACGACCCTTCCCACTTCGAGTCACACCTGTAAAGATCCCGAGCTAATACCCGAGCACATCTACTTCGTTCCCAATCCAACATCATACCCAATTTCTTCAGACACTAGCGTCAACTCGTGCACGTGCACGGAGCAGCGGCGCCGCTCTGGCGATTGGTGAGGCCTCCCACAAATCATAAACTACCTCGATGTCGAACTCGAGACGTCGAACCACCCGATCACGCCATCGTTAAAAATCAAGCAAAGCCTGAGAAGCTCGAACCCAGAAATCGATCACAAATTCGATTTGCAAATCCCATCCCAGTCCATCTGGCGTCCAGCAAACCCAGTCACGCCTCCGCCACCTACCAAGCTTCACCCCCCTCAAATGATGTGCCACTCGACGCACGGTGGAGGTCGCGGCGGACAAGAGTTCGTGCGTCACAAAAATTAGGTTTACGAAACAAAAACGATCACTGTAGTCGCCACCGTGGATGATGCCACCTACGGCCATTTTTCCTACCACCACCGTAGGCTCCTCCTCCTCCTCGCACAACTCAGCCACCCCCATCTCCTCCGATCGCCTGAATTTGGCCAAAAACCCCTTTTTGTTCATCTTTGCCGTTCTCAGTAAATATGGGCTTAAAAATTTTGATTTTATTTTCAAAAATCATTATTTTCAGAAACGTTTCAGATGGTATAACTGAAACTAGAATTCGTGATGTTTGAATTTGTACACATTTTTGAATTTTTTTTCCTGTACTTTAAATTTCCAAAAGAACTTGAATTCATTTTTGCTCACATTCATTTTTTGTTTTGTTTTTTAGACTTGAAACATGTTAAAACAAACTAATTTAGTTTAGATACCAAAATCTAATATGGATCATGGAAAGAGCAATTGAATTTCGAGCAAGAATTTGAATTCCAGGAGCCTGGAACAGAGGTGGTTTAAAACTTGAAATGACATGCACAGGCTTATATATATTGATATGTGAACAAACAGGCATTTTTAACATCTGCTCAAGCATATTTCACAACAAACTTCAGATATCAATTACAAACAATTTAGATATAAATGGATTCTACTGTTTTGAATGAAGGTTTACTCGCAGGCATCTCAAAAACAAAAATAAATAACAAGGTGAAGTTTGCTCACAGTGAAAGGGAAGAACAGAGAACTCTTCGTTGTTGAAACTGCAGTATTTTTTTCTTTTTGAATCCTGTTTTGCTTTGAACTTGAAGGATGTCTCTATATTTTCTTTTGCTTGCTATTTGCTTTTACAGTTTTCTTTCAGTTAGGTTACTAAGTTTGGTTTGAATAAAAAAGAAATGAAGTAGATGTATATTAAAAGAGACAGTGTTGTACAAGGTATTGTTGAGAGGATTTGGCATTAAATGCATGAGCTATTAGGTGTACAAGCTATACTAATCTTTTTATTTTATCTTCTTTTACAAGCTTGTGCTTTGCATATCTTATTTCGGCTGAAGGTACTTACATTAATTTTTTTCTTCTTATAGTGGCTGATGACTTTCATTGTTGATGGCTGCATTAATTGCCATGCTTATTTTGCTGTTCATATACGTGTGGCTGATTAGATCCATGTTGTATACTAAGGAGGCTAGCATAATTACTGCACTTCTTTCTTTTGTTCTCAAGTGTGCATACTTATTTAATTATTGTTTTGTACAGTAGATGTTGGTCTTTTTATCTTCTTTTGCAAGCATACTTACATGCTTGCTCATATGTACTTGTATTGTAGACAATTGTTTTATTACTTCTTGTTTTGCTTTCCCAGGTTTACATACTTTGTTTTGTACAGTTTACTTGTACACAATTGTTTGAATTGTAGACATTCCTCTTTGTTCATTTGCTAGCTAATGTGTTGATTTTTTTTTCCTTTTAGCATTTTGTTTACAGCAAGTGAATTTGTACTTCTTTGTCTCATTTACTTTGTAATTTATTTTTTTGCTTGCATACATTTTTTTCTATTATCTTCATCATCTTGCATTTTTCCCATACACTTTTATTTATATTCCTGTTGTTATTATTTTATAGTTTTTATAACCTTAAAATCTTACCACTAACATAAACCTTGAAATTTTATTTTATAATTTACACTTATATTTAATATTGGTAAATAGTTTTTATATTAAACATTTCTTATTTATAATTCAATTTAATTGAAAACATTTATTCTGAGTTTCAAACCCAAATTTTAAAACAAATAAGTAAATACATCTTATTATAATTGAAAAAAATTCAAATAAATTCGTAATTTCACCCAAGAATTTAATTAAATTATAATTTAAATCCGTCATTAAACTAGAATCGTTACAGATTCCCCTCCTTAAGAAATTTCGTCCTCGAAATTTGCCAAGGAGACAACAAAGATAGATGAAAGATAGAGACATATCTTTTCAAATCAAACTGGATATCAATTTTGCATTTGGTTTACCAAATCAGAATATCAACAATAGATATGAGAATAAACTCAATCAATTACGAAGCAAATTGGGTTATCTGATCTACGAAGTATACAGAGGCATTGGTTAGTTCGAATGGAGAACTAACCGTTCGTAGATTATATCGAAACCTAATGAAATAGATAGAAATAGATTTGATTACGATATCAGATTCGAGATTCAATTCATTTACGACTTGTTGAGAAATACGACTAAAGATAGTCCTAGTGTCGAACAAAATTCGAACAATTTTAATCGTAAACAAGAAGGTTACCTTATAAAATTTCTTTTCCTTAATTAGCTTTTGAGGTTGAAGAATCGTCTTCAATTGCATACACTATCTTTTCTAGAGTTGCTTATAAGCTGGACAGTTGTTGATCCTGTGTCCCGGCTTGCGGCCTTTATAGCATCCCGTAGATTCCTGATCTGGCCTCATAAATGACTCTCTCATTCCTCGCTTCCAGTCATTCTTGCATTTATCCGAGTAGTGACATTTCTCCAAGCAATTGAGACAAGTAACATCCTTCTTTTTCTTCTGTACATCCTTCTTTCCTTTATTCTTCTTCGATTTCTTACCACCAAACTTCCTTTTTCTCCAATTAAGCTTGCTTGCATTTCCATTTTCCTCCGGATCCTTTTGCTTTTCCAGAGTATCGTATCGATAGCCCATGTCGATTAATTCAGAAAAAGATTCCTTGACGTGAGTAGTCATCCATTCCTGAAACTCCTTGTTCATTCCCCGAATAAACTTTTCATTCTTCTTTAACGGGTTATTCACCAATTCTGAACCAAATTGAGATAATTCAATAAATTTGTTCAAGTATTCCTCAAATGATAAACTCCCTTGCTTCAAATCCACAAACTCCTGGTATGTTCTAGAGATACCAGCAGACGGGATATATCGCTGCTCAAACACTTCCTTGAAACGACTCCAAGTAAATTCATCTGCCGACTCATCCAATGTAACTGTTTCCCACCAAACTAAAGCCTCTTCCTGGAGTTTCCAAGAAGCTATCAATCGCATCTGATCATCTTCTAACTTTGTCCTTTGAAAATCTTTTCACATGATCGAATCCAGGCATGTGCTTCGATAACACTTTCTTTGCCAGTGAACGGTTTCCACCTAGTCTAGAAAAACTTCGATGTAGATCAGCCAAATTTGATTGAGATTGAATAGGAATATCAGTCGTTGCAGGGCTTTGACCAGTTGAAGTGGTATTTCCTGTCTCCTATTTCGTCCTCTTCTTCCACTCATTCCTACTATCTGTCAAGAGTAAGAAATCTGATTTAGGCATTTGGACGAAATATCTTAGAGAATAACAACAGATAAAAAGAATAAATTAAGAAATTTGGATTTTGGTTCCACTGGTTGTACTCATTCTAGGGTATACTTCACCCTATCTCTAATGAGCCATCTAAGGTGTTACACTCCATAGCTAAAGTTCTTACTCAACCTTCAGCTCTGATACCAATCTGTCACGACCCGAACTCGATGTCCGATAACAACATCAAATTCGTATGTGGGAGCTTGCAACACCCATTAGATGATAAATAACACAGCGGAAATAAAAGATGATATCATGAATACACTATCTGATACACCAATATGATACAATGATAATCATCAACATCAGAGAATATACAACATAATACAGCACAACATGATAAACTATGAATAAGTCTTCACCCTGAATATAATACTGCAACTCTGATCCAAAACTCCTAGCTCGATCCACCATCAAGCTTTCACCAAGATAAGCAAGTCTTGTCTGAATCCAAAGACTGACTAGCTCCAAATAATTTACTAAACCTAACTATCTGAAAAACCAAACTCTAGACTGCCCGTGTGGAAAATTGTGGGCACCCAGAGTTTAGGAAAGGAACAATAAACTCCGGGTCAGTCATGGGACTGGTGTGAGCAAACGAAAACAGTTTGTCTTTTAAAAACAACTAAAGATTTAAATTTCAAAATTGCAATGCTTTTGGAAAATGAAACTACCATAAGGCCTCCCGCCACACACACAATGCAAACGCAGAATTGGAGGAGATTTCCCCTTATGATAGTCAAACATGCTTGATACGCAAATTTCTTTGATATTATTATTACAAGTGCAAGTGCAGAAAAACATTTCGAAAGTAGAATATAAATCTTAGCCAGCATAGACATTTCGAACTATGCCTACTATAGCTACCATGTTCAATAGCAGGTTACCACCACATTCCATGGCAGGTTATACAACTAAAACCGTACAAGGCTCGTATTGTTTGAATGGATTTTCCCACAAATGGTCAGGCTAAGGAACTTCCTATTGCCGCATGGGAATGCCTCTGGCGGGACGCCTCGAGAACCTAACCGGATCTCTGCCAAACAAGGCCGGCTACCCCCCTTCCCGGGGAATATACAGAACCTCAGATATGCCACCCCCGGTCCTTTGGGACCTTTATACGAGAGCTCTCTAACCAACAACATCACACAGTAATAAATAAAGTGTGTCCATATGAGTAAGTATCTGGGCTCCATACCATGATACTACCCTTTTCCAGAAGGAATGCTCATACCCTAGGGGAGCTACCCCTGAAACCTTGCCGCACAATTCCTGTTTCGACCATTACCGGGTTGTGAGGCTCGAAGAAGTCTCGTCCACAAAGCTACGCTTTTCACAAAGCCATGCTTTGATCAACAAATGATCAGCAGCACTCAGCATGCCACATTACCAAATTGGGAATATATCGCTGATAACCTTCAACTACATAACCTCTGAGCTCGTACGTCTCAAAGAAGGGTGTTAAGCTAAGAAAATAAATTCTCCGCCACCAACAGAAATGTATTTGAAAGAAACCTGCTTTATATCTCAAAATGTAATGTCGGACATACAATCCATACAAGTCTGTTCCGGGTTCGAATAGAACCGAAGGCACTTCCAAAGAAGCCCTTGCAATCCGAGTATTCACAATCCCGATCGGACTTCCCATCACTTAGGAAATCTCTATACCGTAGCTACTCAGTGCAGAGACAATCGATAGGTCATCCTATCGTTCTCGCAAATACCCGGTCTTCACCACCGATCTTCAAATGCTATCCATAACGACGTATCACATATTCGAAATGGGTTATACGACACAAAAGGTCCTCTCCCGGCTAAACCGAATAGTGAGCGCAACATTTAAAACATATGGATATGGGATTTCAATTAAGTCACAACTTAATGATTCAAAACTTTCTTTCAAATGGTTTAAACCAATTACCATTTCAAATCATTTAAACAAAAAGATTTATTTCACAAAGTTCACTCAGTTCTCACAAAGATTCATTCCCGGATTTCAAAACAATTCTATTTCAATTGGATTAATTCATTAATCTTTATATCAAAGATTTATCTCATAGCTTTCAAAACTTGTTTCCAAAGATTCGTCCATAACTTGGGAAATCATTTTCAATTCAAACTTGAAATCCCTTTAATATAATTTGGAAGTTCATTACTCATATGAAAGCTTTTTATAACTTAGAAACAATAGTTTTATTTTGGAAAAACCCGATTCCATTTATACAAGTTACAACCTTTGGTTTAATTCAAATTTTCAAATCAACCCTTAAAAATAGTTTAAACCCATATAACTTGTAAAGTCCTTTTTAAATCATAAGTATTGAATAAAAAAATTCAATTTTAGATTTTTGAATCCAATTTAAATCTGATTATTCAAATTCCAAATCTTTATTAAGTTATTCAAAAATAACTTTTATTCTTAAATAGCTTTTTGAAAAGCTTTTCATATTAGACTTGATTTATTACCAAAACTATGTGAATTTAAAATTCAAATTCAAAACTGATTTAAAAATCTGTGACTTAACCGATTTCCACGTGAAATCCATATTTGTGTGTGTATGAGTGTGGTCCAGGAGTTTTACACAATAGTACACACACCAATCATTACAGAGATATCAATATCGATAAGCGATATAATCAATAACGCTTATCTTTATTTACAGATTCATAAATAAATAAATTTATCAATCACAAAGATTAATCATTACAATTCGATGTGGGTTTCGAATAACCAACTGGAATCCGAATCCCTATCGCATCGAAATTTTAAATGTCGTTTACGGGCAAAGGGGTTTTCACATCAATACAGAATAAAGTCACAAATCATAATCCAGCACAGAGTAATTCACATTTCACAGCATCATAATTTCAAACAGAAATATCAATTCTTTATACAACAAATTAGATATCCTACATACACAGTCTAGAAGCAATCATCTTTAATTCTTATTGCAATTAATTCAGTTTAAAATTAATCATTTGAGAGTTAATTCCTCAACCCTGTTTAATTTATCATTAATTATCAATTGATTACTTGTTTCATTCCAAATTATTTAATTAACTTTAATCATTAGTCCATTAGTCTTAATTGAATAATTATTTTTTAATAATTAATTACCTTAATTTAATTAATCTTAATTGATTAATTATTCCATAAGTAACAACGTAATTATACCTTAATTCCGTTAAGTTGTAATCTTTTATTAAGTAATCAGCTTTATTAGGCAATTAACTTTCCAATAATTCACATCAAAAAAATTATTCTCTTAATCACTTGTACAAATTAACTAATACATATAATGACTCGATGTTCAAATGTAACGACCCAGGATTTTTAATAATTAAAATTTGAATATTTAATTAATTTTAAATATTAATAAGTGAATTTATAAGTCAAATAAAATTTTATTTGAATTATTGAATTTAATTGGATTATTAAATCGATAATTTAATACGTTAAATTATGGAAATAATTGAAAATTGAGTTAAATATGATTGAAAATGATTTGTAAAATTTTATTTTATCATATGGGAGTTAGAACGATATTTTAGAACTTTTAAAATCGAATTAAAAGTTAATTTGTGAAAATTGAATATTTTAATATTTAAATCGACTAGTGAAAATAGTCAATTTTTGAACAGTCTCCGAATTGAACGAAACCAGTTCCATTGGATCCGTAATAGTTAGTTATTACCGGATTTCAAATTTCGTGTCAATCGGAGCTATCGTTTGATCGTGGCAGCTCGAAACGCATCGATTTATTTTTAATTTTAATTTGGCGAGTTAAAATAGCCATTTTTCAAAAAGTCTCGGATTTAGACGAAACCAGTTTCATCGGATCCGTATTGTGATATTATTGTAAGGTTTCAAATTTCAAGTCAATTGGATTTACCGTTTGTCCGGTACAAATTAAAACGCCTAGAAAATCGCTTAAATCAGTTTAATTCAAATTGAGCGTTTACAGCCATAACTCGCACATACGTCCGAATTAGCTTCCGAAACCTGTTCCATTGTGTCCGGAACGCGGGGTAAACCCTAGAAACGCTGGTTACGGCACGTAAATCGGAGTTCGGAATTTCCGGGATGAATAGTGTTTCGATTTTCTTTATAAATCAACACCCCTCTCTTCATTAAAAAAAAAAAAAAAAAAAAAAAACATGAAACCCTAGCCGCCGCCGCCACCCCTGAACGGCCAGAAACTCATGAACTTCCTCGCTCCAAATCTCCAAATCCATCAAGAATTAGCAGGAATGTTCAACTAGAGAATTGAAGAGGGCGATGAGAGCTAGAGATTCAACGGTTATGATCGGAAACGGAGTCGTGTGGAGGAAGCTACAGGCCCGCGTCCCTGGGCTGTTGCGCACGCATTTCTATGCTACAGGGATGGCCGAGCTCCTCATCCTTGGGGCCGAGTGTAGCTGGTGTCGAGGGCTTCGCGATGGCGGTGACGTGATCGAGTATAGTCGAGAGTGATGGCCGGATTTTCAAACCCTAGAATGGCCTTGGATGGGTTCATATGCGGCCCAGTTACTGTAAAGAGACGTGAGGGAGGGAAGAAGAGAGGAACGGCCTGATGTTGAGCAGTGAGATCCAAGGGTCCAGGTTGATTAGGGTGTTTAAATTATTAAAGTTAGTTATAAATCTATGTATATAAACACGTGTAACTTCAATAATTCATAACTTTTTCATACGAGGTCGAAAACGCGCGAAACCTGTTGCGTTGGAGTCGTATGGACGAGCACTACGCGATGGAGTTGGTTTGGAGTCATTTGGAGTTAGTGATAATTTTGGGTAAAATTAAACGTCCGTTTAATTTTATTCGAAATAAATCGCTAAAACGGAATTTAAAATCAAGGTGAGAACTTCTCACTCAATCGAATAGGTTTCGATTTTATTTTAAATAGTTAGATTTAAAATATTTGAATGCTTGTTTGAATGTTGATTGATATATATTGATTGTTAAAATAGACATTATACGCCGTTAGTAAGCGGATGTTATTTATTAAAAACATATACCGCGAATATTTCATAAACAGTGAAATTGGTATTATATATAATATCAATATATATATATTGGCATATGTATATATTGCAGTTATTGATTTCCCGCATTTATTTGTTTAGCGGATGAGACCCTATTACGCCGTTATTAAGCGGATAATATTTAAATCCCATATACCGCGATAATTTCGTACTGGAGCGAAATTGGTATTGTGCTAATGTTTTTGGATGAAGGAAAATAGGTTGGAGGGATCCAACTGGATTCCTCAACATTTTTTATTTGATTTCAGATATTTTGATATTTGATGGATTTTCATATTGATGTATGATATCGTTGTAGTCGTGATTGACTATTTGGTGTGTAGCATCATTGGGCCAAATTTGGAATTTTAAAATGATTTCAAAGTGATTTTTGAAAGTATACGTTCATAAAATATGTTTGGAATTGATTCATTTTAAATAAATAAACGTTATAATTTTTAAAGTTATAAAAATTATGATTTTTGAGAAATATAGTTAAAAACTGATTTTTGAGAATACGATGCTAATAATTTTATAAAATAGTTAATCGAGATTTTTGAATCTATTGTGAAAAGTTTGAATATAGGATTTATAAAATTTAATTATTTTATGAATCAAAATGGTGAAATAATAAAGGAGAACAAATATGTTTTAAAGAATAATATAAATTGATTTATATTAAGAGATTTATAAATGGATATTTATAAATTGAAATATTGACATTATAAAACGAGTTTTTATAAGTGTTTGAATGAAGTGAAAATGAATTTCATAAATGAATGAAATTTATAGAATTATAAACTGTGAAGTTATAAATAAAATTTATAAATAGTAAGATTTATAAATTTGTGAAGTTAATTGAAGAATAGATTTGGTTAAATAAATGAATCTTATAAGTTATAAGATTTATGGTTTGGAAAGTCTTTAGAGGAACGATTTTGTAAAATAATCGTTTTATAAGCATTTAACTTATAATTTGAATTTTTGGTTTATAATGGATTTATAAAGTGAATAGGTTAATAAAGAAAATTTATAAGGAAAGAAGTTTTTATAAATAAATAGAAATGGAATTTATAAACGTTGTTTTATAAATTCACAAACGACTTATTTTGATAAGTAAATTGTTATGATTTATTTATGGAGTTATATTCACGTTTTTTACTGTGAATGACACTTTAAAATAAAATGAATAAAAGAATGGAAGTTGTTAACAAAGTATATTCACGTTTTTGAATAGTGAATAATATGTTAAAGGAAATGTTTTGAATGAAATGTTTAAATTGAATTAAAACGATCTAACGATGTTTTAAAATGTGTTGAGATTCGAAACCATAGATTTCAACATTTATTGTTGAAATAGACGTTTTCGAGAAATAGAAGGAAATAGTGGACTATAACATTGTTGTTATAGTAAATGATTTCCGAAAGGAAATGTTTTGTATAGTATTGGGATTTATATATCTATCTTAAAATTCGAATCCCTATACTAGTGATTTTGGGTTGTCGTAACGATGTTTTACGCAACATTCATTTTGGCCCAAATAAATATGTTTATGAGAATGATTTCCTTAAAGAATGAAATATATACTTAATCTCGATTTAAGTATATTGAATATTTTCTAAGTGTTGAAAATAAATAAAATTTGTGAATTACTTATGAATAAATAAGTATGAAAATGTTTTCCAATATAAAGTGAATATCTTAAGAATTTATCTTTTTGAAGATAAATTGAAATGAATAATTGAAATCGAATATTCATAGATATTTTTGGATTATAAATTCACTAAGGAATTTATAAAAGAAAGTGGAATTTGTTTAAAAATAAATATTGATTTATTTTTGAAGTATTGAAAATAATATATCTAGTGAAGATATTTTTGGAAAATAAATAATTTGGAAAATTATTTGGAAACTGGTGATGTGTGCATATCCATTGATAGTTCAATAACCGCTATCAATATTTCCCTTTGAATGGGTAATTGATGTGATTTGTTTGAATGTGAATGCTACACTTATTTTTAAATAAGCGCTCACTATTCGGGTTAACCGGGAAAGGACCATGGGGTCGTATAACCCATTCCGAATATGTGATACGTCGTTATGAATTGCATTGAAGATCGGTGTTGAAGACCTGGTATTTGCGAGAGCGATAGGATGACCTGTCGATTTACTCTGCACCGAGTTGCTACGGTATAGAGTTCTCCATATGTGATGGTGAATCCGATCAGGATTGTGAATATCCGGATTGCAAGGACTTCTTTGTAAGTGCCTTCGGTTCTGTTCGAGCCCGGAACAGACTTTTATGGATTGTGTGTCTGACATTACAAGTTGAGATATAAAGCCGATTTCTTTCAAATATATTTCTGTTGGTGGCGAAGAATTTATTCTTTTAGCTTAACACCCTTTTCTGAGACGTACGAGCTCAGGGGTTATGTAGTTGAATGTTATCAGCGATATATTCCCAATTTGGTAATGTGACATGCTGAGTGATGCTGTAAATGATCATTGTGTTGATTATTTGTGATAGGATCGTTTATTTGATCGTCTATCTTAGTGATCATTGTGTTGATCATTTGTTGACCCAAAGCATGGCTTTTGTATAAAGTATGTTTTTGTGGACGTGAATTCGTCGAGCCTCACACCCCGAAAATGGTCAAAACAGGAAAGATGCAGCAAGGTTATGAGGGGTAGCACCCTTTAGGGTATGTACATTTCCTTCTGGATAGAGGTTGTATCATGGTATGGAGCCCAGATATTTAACCTATGTGGTTACTACGAATTTATTACTTTGTGGTTGTTGGTTTTCGGGATCCCGTGAGAAAGGTCGTTTACGATCGGGGAATGGCGTGCTCGTGCCAGTAGTTACCCAGTTAGGGGTAACCCGGCCTTGTGTTGGCAGAGTTCCGGTTTGGTTCTCGGGGATGTCTTTCCAGAGGCATTCTCATGTGGCAATGGGAAGTTCCTTGGCCTGACCATTTGTTGGAAATCCAAAGAAACAATACGTGACTTGTACGGTTTTAGTTGTATAACCTGCTATGGAATGTGGCGGTAACCTGCTATTGAACATAGTTAGCTATAGTAGGCATACGATAATGGTCGTATGTTGGCTAAGATTTATATTCTACTTTCCAAATGAATTTTTCCCCTACACTATGCACTAGTAATAATATCAAATGTTATTTTAAATGCGTATTAAGCATCTTTGACTATCATAAGGAGAAATCTCCTCCGATTCTGCGTTTGCATTGTGTGTGTGTGCGGGAGGCCTTATGGTAGTCTCATTTTTAAAAGCATTGCGAATTGAAATAAAAATATTCCTCTATTTTGATTTTAAAGATAAATAAACTGTTTTGAGTTCTCACACCAGTCACATGACCGACTTGGAGTTTATTGTTTTCCTTCCTAAACTCTGGGTGCCCACCAATTTCCACACGGGCAGTCAAGAGTTAGGTTTATCAGGATATTCTGGATATTCTGGAGTTGCTGGAGGCAAGCTGGATGGCATGGCGTATTATTTATATAGTATTTCTTTTTCCGCTGCACTGTTTGTTGTTGATTGTTGTACACTCTGATGATATGATGTAATGAAATGAAATGTATAAAATGTAATAACTGATATAGTTCTTTGTTTAAAGATTATTCATTTATTATTATATGTTGTTCCGCTGCGAATTGTGAGATTCTGATGTTGTTCTGTTGTTTTCTGTTCCGTTCCATTTTCTATCTTCTTTTCTATGTTCTCTATTCTCTTTTTCTTCTATTTTAAAATTTTCTATTTTCTCTTCCCTCTATTATCTATTTTCTTCTTCTTTCTATCTTTTTCTCTTCTCTTTTCTTCTTTTCTTCTGTTTTTCTTTTTCCTCTATTCTTTTTCTTCTATTTTAAAGTTTTCTATTTCCCTCTTTCCTATCTTCTTTCTTTTCTTCTTTTCTTTTTCTTAAACCCATAACTATTCGGTTTTTCGGCAACGAAAAATCGCGTACGTTACATCTGGTATCGGAGCTTATGGTTAAGCGACAACCATGGTTCTGTTGGGTATTACTCGTTAGAGATAGAGTCAGTAGTACTCTAGAATGAATTTGAGTGTAATAATAGCTATGAGAGCGTATTTGTTAGTGAATATATAAAAATTGTTTTATATTGTGATGATTGGTTTGTTGAGTGGTATATGAACCTTCGTCGGCGCAGCTTCGAAACTGAATCGAAGGGGTTTCTAAACACTTGAATAGAACAATTCGACATAATATTGTTTTAAAATTGGGTAAATGAAATAATTTTACCTTGAGTATATTTTATATATAAAGGAATAATTTTTCAGAATTATTAAAGTGTATATAAGTTGATTGTTTAGATGTTTGAATAACCTAAATAAAGGGATAATTGTATAAACAAAAGAATTATAAGAGTTAAATTATAATTAAAGTGATTTACAATTGTGAAATAAACTTATATATAAGAAGTGAAACTATATGAATTTATTTATAAATGGGAATTTAAGTTAAGTAAAAACAAGTGATGTTTGTTAAATGGAATATAACTTAAGAGTTGTTGAATGAAGTTGATATTGGTATCGAAGTAAAGTAATAAAGTTAAGTGATGAATATGAACTTGAGTACATAAATAAAAATTCAACTTTGTAATGGAATTGAATGAATAAATTGAATGGAAGTCAATTTAATTAAAGGTGTTAAACCAAAATGAATGTAAGTGAGGCAAAGGGATTTGGTTGTAATTAATATACATTGATTGTTAGATGATTGTTGATTGATTGTATAAAATTCATTAAGTATTAATGAAAGTAAATTAGTGAAATTTAAAGCTATGTAATTGAATTCAAATTAGAAGTAAATAAATTTGAATAGAATTGAATTTGAATTGGAAGTGAACCAACTTAAATATGAATTAGTGAATATAAACTAATTGAGAATGAATGTTGATAAAATCCAATGTAAATAAATCAAATGTGATTTATATTGAAAACCAATTCATTAAATATTAATGAGAATATGAATGAATATTTATGATTATGGATGTTAGTTGGTTGATGTTGGCATTTGTTGTTTTATTACATTTGCTATGTTGACATGTATAGTTATTATGTTACTATATGATGTATATTGATACTATTATCTATATGCATGTTCTCATGTTGTTTGTTGAGTGTTTAGTAGGTGCGGATTGCGTTTGCTTCGCATTTGGAGCTCGTTTTTGCGCTATATTAGCCGTATATGCTAGCTAATAAAATATAAGGTACATATCTCGGATTACATACCGTACTTTTATACTTTTTTCCCTTCGGGATGCCTCATTACTTGATGAGATGTATATTTGTGATATATATATTGTCATTTTTTTTTTCGGATCGAGCCGCGCAAAGGAGACTATGGCGAATTTTTCCGAAAATTTAAGGCGTTAGAAAAATTTGAGAAAATTGGAAAGTTTTGAAAACTTTAACTTTGATTTTGGAATTGAAAGTTAAACAATAGTAGTTGTTTTTGAAAAGATAACTAAGTATGATTTGAAAACTTAGTAAAGTATTGTAAAGAAGTTTAAATTTGTTTTGGGAAAATTAATAGATTCTGTAATTTTTCTTACTTGTAATTTCGGGACGAAATTCTTTTAAGTGGGGAAGATTGTAACGACCCAGGATTTTTAATAATTAAAATTTGAATATTTAATTAATTTTAAATATTAATAAGTGAATTTATAAGTCAAATAAAATTTTATTTGAATTATTGAATTTAATTGGATTATTAAATCGATAATTTAATACGTTAAATTATGGAAATAATTGAAAATTGAGTTAAATATGATTGAAAATGATTTGTAAAATTTTATTTTATCATATGGGAGTTAGAACGATATTTTAGAACTTTTAAAATCGAATTAAAAGTTAATTTGTGAAAATTGAATATTTTAATATTTAAATCGACTAGTGAAAATAGTCAATTTTTGAACAGTCTCAGAATTGAACGAAACCAGTTCCATTGGATCCGTAATAGTTAGTTATTACCGGATTTCAAATTTCGTGTCAATCGGAGCTATCGTTTGATCGTGGCAGCTCGAAACGCATCGATTTATTTTTAATTTTAATTTGGCGAGTTAAAATAGCCATTTTTCAAAAATTCTCGGATTTCGACGAAACCAGTTTCATCGGATCCGTATTGTGATATTATTGTAAGGTTTCAAATTTCAAGTCAATTGGATTTACCGTTTGTCCGGTACAAATTAAAACGCCTAGAAAATCGCTTAAATCGGTTTAATTCAAATTGAGCGTTTACAGCCATAACTCGCACATACGTCCGAATTAGCTTCCGAAACCTGTTCCATTGTGTCCGGAACGCGGGGTAAACCCTAGAAATGCTAGTTACGGCGCGTAAATCGGAGTTCGGAATTTCCGGGATGAATAGTGTTTCGATTTTCTTTATAAATAGGCCAACACCCCTCTCTTCGTTAAAAAAAAAAAAAAACATGAAACCCTAGCCGCCGCCCCCCCCCCCCCGAACGGCCAGAAACTCATGAACTTCCTCCCTCCAAATCTCCAAATCCATCAAGAATTAGCAGGAATGTTCAACTAGAGAATTGAAGAGGGCGATGAAAGCTGGAGATTCAACGGTTATGATCGGAAACGGAGTCATGTGGAGGAAGCTACAGGCCCGCGTCCCTGGGCTGTTGCGCACGCGTTTCTATGCTACAGGGATGGCCGAGCTCCTCATCCTTGGGGCCGAGTGTAGCTGGTGTCGAGGGCTTCGCGATGGCGGTGACGTGATCGAGTATAGTCGAGAGTGATGGCCGAATTTTCAAACCCTAGAATGGCCTTGGATGGGTTCATATGCGGCCTAGTTACTGTAAAGAGACGTGAGGGAGGGAAGAAGAGAGGAACGGCCTGATGTTGAGCATTGAGATCCAAGGGTCCAGGTTGATTAGGGTGTTTAAATTATTAAAGTTAGTTATAAATCTATGTATATAAACACGTGTAACTTCAATAATTCATAACTTTTTCATACGAGGTCGAAAACGCGCGAAACCAGTTGCGTTGGAATCGTATGGACGAGCACTACGCGATGGAGTTGGTTTGGAGTCGTTTGGAGTTAGTGAGAATTTTGGGTAAAATTAAAGGTCCGTTTAATTTTATTCGAAATAAATCGCTAAAACGGAATTTAAAATCAAGGTGAGAACTTCTCACTCAATCGAATAGGTTTCGATTTTATTTTAAATAGTTAGATTTAAAATATTTGAATGCATGTTTGAATGTTGATTGATATATATTGATTGTTAAAATAGACATTATACGCCGTTAGTAAGCGGATGTTATTTATTAAAAACATATACCGCGAATATTTCATAAACAGTGAAATTGGTATTATATATAATATCAATATATATATATTGGCATATGTATATATTGCAGTTATTGATTTCCCGCATTTATTTGTTTAGCGGATGAGACCCTATTACGCCGTTATTAAGCGGATAATATTTAAATCCCATACACCGCGATAATTTCGTACTGGAGCGAAATTGGTATTGTGCTAATGTTTTTGGATGCAGGAAAACAGGTTGGAGGGATCCAACTGGATTCCTCAACAGTTTTTATTTGATTTCAGATATTTTGATATTTGATGGATTTTCATATTGATGTATGATATCGTTGTAGTCGTGATTGACTATTTGGTGTGTAGCATCATTGGGCCAAATTTGGAATTTTAAAATGATTTCAAAGTGATTTTTGAAAGTATACGTTTATAAAATATGTTTGGAATTGATTCATTTTAAATAAATAAACGTTATAATTTTTAAAGTTATAAAAATTATGATTTTTGAGAAATATAGTTAAAAACTGATTTTTGAGAATACGTTGCTAATAATTTTATAAAATAGTTAATCGAGATTTTTGAATCTATTGTGAAAAGTTTGAATATAGGATTTATAAAATTTAATTATTTTATGAATCAAAATGGTGAAATAATAAAGGAGAACAAATATGTTTTAAAGAATAATATAAATTGATTTATATTAAGAGATTTATAAATGGATATTTATAAATTGAAATATTGACATTATAAAACGAGTTTTTATAAGTGTTTGAATGAAGTGAAAATGAATTTCATAAATGAATGAAATTTATAGAATTATAAACTGTGAAGTTATAAATAAAATTTATAAATAGTAAGATTTATAAATTTGTGAAGTTAATTGAAGAATAGATTTGGTTAAATAAATGAATCTTATAAGTTATAAGATTTATGGTTTGGAAAGTCTTTAGAGGAACGATTTTGTAAAATAATCGTTTTATAAGCATTTAACTTATAATTTGAATTTTTGGTTTATAATGGATTTATAAAGTGAATAGGTTAATAAAGAAAATTTATAAGGAAAGAAGTTTTTATAAATAAATAGAAATGGAATTTATAAACGTTGTTTTATAAATTCACAAACGACTTATTTTGATAAGTAAATTGTTATGATTTATTTATGGAGTTATATTCACGTTTTTTACTATGAATGACACTTTAAAATAAAATGAATAAAAGAATGGAAGTTGTTAACAAAGTATATTCACGTTTTTGAATAGTGAATAATATGTTAAAGGAAATGTTTTGAATGAAATGTTTAAATTGAATTAAAACGATCTAACGATGTTTTAAAATGTGTTGAGATTCGAAACCATAGATTTCAACATTTATTGTTGAAATAGACGTTTTCGAGAAATAGAAGGAAATAGTGGACTATAACATTGTTGTTATAGTAAATGATTTCCGAAAGGAAATGTTTTGTATAGTATTGGGATTTATATATCTATCTTAAAATTCGAATCCCTATACTAGTGATTTTGGGTTGTCGTAACGATGTTTTACGCAACATTCGTTTTGGCCGAAATAAATATGTTTATGAGAATGATTTCCTTAAAGAATGAAATATATACTTAATCTCGATTTAAGTATATTGAATATTTTCTAAGTGTTGAAAATAAATAAAATTTGTGAATTACTTATGAATAAATAAGTATGAAAATGTTTTCCAATATAAAGTGAATATCTTAAGAATTTATCTTTTTGAAGATAAATTGAAATGAATAATTGAAATCGAATATTCATAGATATTTTTGGATTATAAATTCACTAAGGAATTTATAAAAGAAAGTGGAATTTGTTTAAAAATAAATATTGATTTATTTTTGAAGTATTGAAAATAATATATCTAGTGAAGATATTTTTGGAAAATAAATAATTTGGAAAATTATTTGGAAACTGGTGATGTGTGCATATCCATTGATAGTTCAATAACCGCTATCAATATTTCCCTTTGAATGGGTAATTGATGTGATTTGTTTGAATGTGAATGCTACACTTATTTTTAAATAAGCGCTCACTATTCGGGTTAACCGGGAAAGGACCATGGGGTCGTATAACCCATTCCGAATATGTGATACGTCGTTATGAATTGCATTGAAGATCGGTGTTGAAGACCTGGTATTTGCGAGAGCGATAGGATGACCTGTCGATTTACTCTGCACCGAGTTGCTACGGTATAGAGTTCTCCATATGTGATGGTGAATCCGATCAGGATTGTGAATATCCGGATTGCAAGGACTTCTTTGTAAGTGCCTTCGGTTCTGTTCGAGCCCGGAACAGACTTGTATGGATTGTGTGTCTGACATTACAAGTTGAGATATAAAGCCGATTTCTTTCAAATATATTTCTGTTGGTGGCGAAGAATTTATTCTTTTAGCTTAACACCCTTCTCTGAGACGTACGAGCTCAGGGGTTATGTAGTTGAATGTTATCAGCGATATATTCCCAATTTGGTAATGTGACATGCTGAGTGATGCTGTAAATGATCATTGTGTTGATTATTTGTGATAGGATCGTTTATTTGATCGTCTATCTTAGTGATCATTGTGTTGATCATTTGTTGACCCAAAGCATGGCTTTTGTATAAAGTATGTTTTTGTGGACGTGAATTCGTCGAGCCTCACACCCCGGAAATGGTCAAAACAGGAAAGATGCAGCAAGGTTATGAGGGGTAGCACCCTTTAGGGTATGTACATTTCCTTCTGGATAGAGGTTGTATCATGGTATGGAGCCCAGATATTTAACCTATGTGGTTACTACGAATTTATTACTTTGTGGTTGTTGGTTTTCGGGATCCCGTGAGAAAGGTCGTTTACGATCGGGGAATGGCGTGCTCGTGTCAGTAGTTACCCAGTTAGGGGTAACCCGGCCTTGTGTTGGCAGAGTTCCGGTTTGGTTCTCGGGGATGTCTTTCCAGAGGCATTCTCATGTGGCAATGGGAAGTTCCTTGGCCTGACCATTTGTTGGAAATCCAAAGAAACAATACGTGACTTGTACGGTTTTAGTTGTATAACCTGCTATGGAATGTGGCGGTAACCTGCTATTGAACATAGTTAGCTATAGTAGGCATACGATAATGGTCGTATGTTGGCTAAGATTTATATTCTACTTTCCAAATGAATTTTTCCCCTACACTATGCACTAGTAATAATATCAAATGTTATTTTAAATGCGTATTAAGCATCTTTGACTATCATAAGGAGAAATCTCCTCCGATTCTGCGTTTGCATTGTGTGTGTGTGCGGGAGGCCTTATGGTAGTCTCATTTTTAAAAGCATTGCGAATTGAAATAAAAATATTCCTCTATTTTGATTTTAAAGATAAATAAACTGTTTTGAGTTCTCACACCAGTCACATGACTGACTTGGAGTTTATTGTTTTCCTTCCTAAACTTTGGGTGCCCACCAATTTCCACAGGGGCAGTCAAGAGTTAGGTTTATCAGGATATTCTGGATATTCTGGAGTTGCTGGAGGCAAGCTGGATGGCATGGCGTATTATTTATATAGTATTTCTTTTTCCGCTGCACTGTTTGTTGTTGATTTTTGTACACTCTGATGATATGATGTAATGAAATGAAATGTATAAAATGTAATAACTGATATTGTTCTTTGTTTAAAGATTATTCATTTATTATTATATGTTGTTCCACTGCGAATTGTGAGATTCTGATGTTGTTCTGTTGTTTTCTGTTCCGTTCCATTTTCTATCTTCTTTTCTATGTTCTCTATTCTCTTTTTCTTCTATTTTAAAATTTTCTATTTTCTCTTCCCCCTATTATCTATTTTCTTCTTCTTTCTATCTTTTTCTCTTCTCTTTTCTTCTTTTCTTCTGTTTTTCTTTTTCCTCTATTCTTTTTCTTCTATTTTAAAGTTTTCTATTTCCCTCTTTCCTACCTTCTTTCTTCTTTCTTTTCTTCTTTTCTTTTTCTTAAACCCATAACTATTCGGTTTTTCGGCAACGAAAAATCGCGTACGTTACATCAAAACAATTTATTTTCAAAATATTAGACTTTAAAACTCGCTTTAAATCTTGTTTAATGATCTTACTTTAGAAAATTTAGTTTACAGCCTTTTGAACTTATTTATTCAATTAAACTTTCAAACTTGTCTTAAATAGATTGTTTGAAATCTGTTAATTCATTAAGTCCAGAAAGCCCCAAAGAAACCCGAGCCAATCTTTAGTTTTCCCCAGTGCTACTTCGCGTCACTCACGACCCTACCTACTTCGAGTCGCACCTGCAAAGATCCCGAGCTAATACCCGAGCACATCTACTTCGTTCCCAATCCAACATCATACCCAATTTCTTCAGACACTAGCGTCAACTCGTGCACGTGCACGGAGCAGCGGCGCCGCTCTGGCGATTGGTGAGGCCTCCCACAAATCATAAACTACCTCGATGTCGAACTCGAGACTTCGAACCGCCCGATCTCGCCATCGTTCAAAATCAAGCAAAGCCTGAGAAGCTCGAACCCAGACATCGATCACAAATTCGATTTGCAAATCCCATCCCAGTCCATCTGGCGTCCAACAAACCCAGTCACGCCTCCGCCATCTACCAAGCTTCACCCCCCTCAAATGATGTGCCACTCGACGCACGGTGGAGGTCGCGGCGGACAAGAGTTCGTGCGTCACAAAAATTAGGTTTACGAAACAAAAACGATCACTGTAGTCGCCACCGTGGATGATGCCACCTTCGGCCATTTTTCCTACGACCACCGTAGGCTCCTCCTCCTCCTCGCGCAACCCAGCCACCCCCATCTCCTCCGATCGCCTGAATTTGGCAAAAAACCCCTTTTTGTTCATCTTTGCCGTTCTCAGTATATATGGGATTAAAAATTTTGATTTTATTTTCAAAAATCATTATTTTCAAAAACGTTTTAGATGGTATAACTGAAACTAGAATTCGTGATGTTTGAATTTGTACACATTTTTGAATTTTTTTTCCTGTACTTTAAATTTCCAAAAGAACTTGAATTCATTTTTGCTCACATTCAATTTTGTTTTTGTTTTTTAGACTTGAAACATGTTAAAACAAACTAATTTAGTTTAGATACCAAAATCTAATATGGATCATGGAAAGAGCAATTGAATTTCGAGCAAGAATTTGAATTCCAGGAGCCTGGAACAGAGGTGGTTTAAAACTTGAAATGACGTGCACAGGCTTATATATATTGATATGTGAACAAACAAGCATTTTTAACATCTACTCAAGCATATTTCACAACAAACTTCAGATATCAATTACAAACAATTTAGATATAAATGGATTCTACTGTTTTGAATGAAGGTTTACTCACAGGCATCTCAAAAACAAAAAAAATAACAAGGTGAAGTTTGCTCACAGTGAAAGGGAAGAACAGAGAACTCTTTGTTGTTGAAACTGCAGTATTTTTTTCTTTTTGAATCCTGTTTTGCTTTGAACTTGAAGGATGTCTCAATATTTTCTTTTGCTTGCTATTTGCTTTTACAGTTTTCTTTCAGTTAGGTTACTAAGTTTGGTTTGAATAAAAAAGAAATGAAGTAGATGTATATTAAAAGAGACAGTGTTGTACAAGGTATTGCTGAGAGGATTTGGCATTAAATGCATGAGCTATTAGGTGTACAAGCTATACTAATCTTTTTATTTTATCTTCTTTTACAAGCTTGTGCATTGCATATCTTATTTCGGCTGAAGGTACTTACATTAATTTTTTTCTTCTTATAGTGGCTGATGACTTTCATTGTTGATGGCTGCATTAATTGCCATGCTTATTTTGTTGTTCATATACGTGTGACTGATGTAGATCCATGTTGTATACTAAGGAGGCTAGCATAATTACTGCACTTCTTTCTTTTGTTCTCAAGTGTGCATACTTATTTAATTATTGTTTTGTACAGTAGATGTTGGTCTTGTTATCTTCTTTTGCAAGCTTACTTATATTTTTGCTCATATGTACTTGTATTGTAGACAATTGTTTTATTACTTCTTGTTTTGCTTTCCCAGGTTTACATACTTTGTTTTGTACAGTTTACTTGTACACAATTGTTTGAATTGTAGACATTCCTCTTTGTTCATTTGCTAGCTAATGTGTTGATTTTTTTTTCCTTTTAGCATTTTGTTTACAACAAGTGAATTTGTACTTCTTTGTCTCATTTACTTTGTAATTTATTTTTTTGCTTGCATACATTTTTTTCTATTATCTTCATTATCTTGCATTTTTCCCATACACTTTTATTTATATTCCTGTTGTTATTATTTTATAGTTTTTATAACCTTAAAATCTTACCACTAACATAAACCTTGAAATTTTATTTTATACTTAACACTTATATTTAATATTGGAAATAGTTTTTATTTTAAACATTTCTTATTTATAATTCAATTTAATTGAAAACATTTATTCTGAGTTTCAAACCCAAATTTTAAAACAAATAAGTAAATACATCTTATTATAATTGAAAAAAATTCAAATAAATTCGTAATTTAACCCAAGAATTTAATTAAATTATAATTTATATCCGTCATTAAACTGGGATCGTTACATAAAATACCTCGGTCTGACCCGAGTATTATTTAAGAAGGAAATAATAAATGGATCAGTCTAGCTATAAATATAATATAAAATGAGATAGGATAAGAGATATAACGAAAACATATGATAATAATAACGCCATACTGTGATAAGTATACATTAAATAACAACAAACATCATACAATATCTCAAGAATCTCAAAGCACCAAAAAGAATGTCATATTCTTTATTTTATTCACCAAACAAAAAATATTGACAAAGCTTATCAATGCATATCATCAAAATTGGTGAAACGCAAATTCTAGAAATCATCAATTAGAATTCCATAAAACACAAAGGAAGGGGCCTATCAAAAATGTGAGCATTAAAATTCACCAACCCGTGTATCACAAACGGGTCGCTATCCCATGGTCGCTATCCATAGAGTCGGTGAAACGACGTAGTACAATAACGATATGCCCAAGGAACTTGAAACTTGAATAATCCAGAACAACGACGTAGTACAATATCGGTACGCCCGATGAACATGATAAGCCGGAACAATGACGTAGTACAATAATGGACCGTCCGATGAACCGAACTCCAAAAAAGAACATGGGTCGCTAGCCTATAAAAGTGAGTCGAAACTCCAAAGAACCCATAGGTCATTAGCCTATAAAAGAAATGAGACGAAGCTCCATAAAACGAGGTATAGTCCCCCACGTGGACAAAGAGGCATCACATATTGCTGGTCTAAACCATAAAATGATCACCATTGATCAATAAAAAGTGTAAATTACACTAAGCTAGTAAATAAATGAGTTTAGCTTCATGTCCCATAACCACTGGCTTAACTTAAATATTTACGAACAAATTGTAGATTTCCACTCAAAAATTACCATAAGAGTTCAGTCGAACAAGTCCAAGAATTAACCAACAAAGTAAACACAAGCGTTTCGTACCACTTGTTTTGCTAAGTCGTTTAATTAGATTTCTAATACGAATGAGGTAAAGGTTTATATATACTAACAGATTGAAAAACAGCTTTGAAAACGAGCTTTGTCTTAAAAGTAACGTTGAAATCATTTTTGTAAAAGAGTTCAAGTATTTACTAGTATAGAAACCTTTGTATTTTAAAGTGAAAATCACAGAAATGATGTAGAAACAATTAATCACCAAAAATTCACATACGAAAACGTGAATCAGAACCATTGAAATCGATACCAAACTATCAAAATGGATATTCCCAAAAATCCAGAAAAGATGTCATCAAAGTAGATAAAAGTGATAAACAACTAATCGGATCAACCAAAAATCGATAAAACGGAAATCCACATAGAAATATGCAATTTCCCTGAATTTAACAGTGTTAGACGTCTGGTGCTTTTCCAAAACGTCTACGCTGAAGGTCTGGAATTTTTTTCCAAATCGCCCAGACGTCTTGAAAGTAAGCTCAGACGTCTGAGCTGAAGGTCTGGAATTTTTATTCCGTAGCTCCAAACGTCTGAGCATACTACCAGACGTCTGAGCTGAAGCTCAGGGCAATATTTTGCCTAGGCCATTGATGGCCAAATCATGTCGAAAGCTATCGAACAAGCATAATGGCTAGGGATTTATGCCAAGTGACTACCCAGCCCTATATGCTCTTCAATACACTCCAAACAACATGTTAAAACATCCAATGTAGGACTTATCATAAATTTTGACTTCAACATACCAAAAATTGGAAAATTCACCAATCCAATTCAATTCAAAGCAAATGAACATGAAATAGGTGTTAGGAATTCATACCTTACAACTATCAAAGGCATAGACATAGATGTGAGTTCATGAACTCATCTTTAAAACTCAAAGACAACGAATGAGAAGCTTTAAAACAAAGGAAAGATTAACCACTCTTCAACTTCAATTCAAGAAGCTCCAATCTATGATCATAGACAAATATTTCCTAAGTTAGGGTTTAGGAATTATGAAAATTGGAGAGAGATTGAGGTGGAGAAGAAGAAGAGGATGCTTTCCTAAGCTTCTCTTTGATTTTGGAGCTTGAATTTGAATTTCCCAGTAAACTTCGGCTTAGGAATTTTGCTTTCCCTTTCTTTCCCCGTTTTTTACTTTAGCTTGAAAGTGTTAGGAAATGAAAATAAATGAAGAGGAGAGGGGGGTGGAGTTAGGGTATTATGTTGGGTTAATGGGATGAAATCCAAACCAAAAGCCTAATAGAAAATTTATAAAATTCTAGTCAACTCCAGACATATCGATGTTTATACTCAAAAGGGTCGCAAACGCCTTTTTGGACTCAATGAAAGTAGTCTCGAGTCCTAATTCTACAATTTACAAAAAGTAGCATTTTAGACTTTAATCCGACTAGTTATATTTGAATAAAATATTTAAATATATAATCGTAAATTATGCGGGTTGTTACATATAGAATCTCACAGCGGAATGACAAAATATATTAATCAAATAAACTATTCATGAAGCCGTTTTACAAATGACATTTGATTGTACTTTTACAATTCAAATCAGAGTTATACATACATCAGAGAATAAAAAATAATGTAGCGGAACACAATAAGCAGCGGAATAATAATAATAAATAGAAATAATATACTGAATCTTCGTCTTCGTCCTCTAGAAAATAAAATGGTCATCAATACACTGAATAAGCTCAAACTGACCCGAGCATAATGAAAAACAATACATTCGAGTCAGAACTAAAAATTCCTATATAAGTCAAATCAATTTAAAATAAAAATATGAGGGCAACAACTTTAGAGATGTTATGTGATTTTTCGTCTCCTATCAAGTGTACACTGTGAGTGTAGTAACTTACGAGATTTCAAATAATTCGAAATACCAATTTTAACCACTTTATTTAAAATAAATCCGAAGTTTAAATTAAAAAATTAAAATTTTTAAATAATTCAGTTTCAAAAAATAATCCAAATTCAAGAAATTGTATGGGTATATATCATTTCAGCCTATAATTTAAATGTCTTAATTACCCAATTCTAAAATGATTTGGAGGACCCCTTAAATGATGTCTATAATATACAAGGTGATAACAGGGACATATTAAAATAAATAAACAACCATACATCCAACATATCAATCAATAAATAACCATTTCAAACAACATCCAAATCAACCAATATATTCCAACATATAATAGTTATCAATATCGGGGTTCAACTATCAATTAAATTTCGATATAGAATTAAACGTCAATTCAGATTCAATATGAATTCAAATGTCAATTTAAATCTACAAATAGCATTAAAAAAATTATATATCACATCATATATTTAACTTAGCCTGCAATGGAATTTTTAGTATTGCGTGAGTGGGTTGAATCACTCACCTTTTTGCTTTCCCTTTTCTAGCCAGATTTGGATCTGCAACTACATTCTCATTTATTTTTGTTTCCTTTATATCCATAAATTTTTTTTGTAGAAAGTTTTGGAGAGAAGATTATATAGATCTGGATTTGAAGAAAAGGACATGGAAAGAAGAGAAAGTTTTAAAAGGAAAAAAAAAATTAAAGAAGAAGAAGAATTGAAAAAAAAAAGAAAAGGAAGCTTTGAAAAAGAAGAAGAAGATTTGAAGAATAAGAAGAAGAAAAAAGAAAAAAAACAGCGTTAAAAAATGGAGAGAAAGGAGATTTGAAGAAGAAACATGAAAAAAAGGAAGGAGGAAGGTGAAGAGAGACAAAAAAATGAAGCCACAGAAGATGAGATTTTAAAAAAAGGAAATGAAGCTACAAGAATGAAGACTGAAACTCGTGAAAAGCTAATAAAGCTAAATATAAATAAAGTAGGAATTGAAATAAATTAAAAATATGAACAATCCTAAAAAATGGTGGGTATTAAAAGAGGTGAAGGAAAGACTTAAAAATATGAAAATTAGGTAACGTTCGTGAAATGAAAAGGCTTTAGACAATCTAAATGGAATTGAGTAATGGAACAAATGAGGAAACAATGTGACAATTATTAATTAGAAAGGGAATGAATGGACCAACTCTACTCTATAAACAACTTTTGGAATTCAAATTTCAAAACAATTGTTCACTGAATTAATTTTGTTAACCCCAAACATGCACAATTTAAAATTCATTAAAGATCTAATTACCACAACATAACTGAATTTGAACACACCAATTTACATAACGGGGATCGCCGCTACATAAAAAGATATGAACCATGATTTAAAAATTCAAATTTAAAAACAACATTTTTGGAACGACCCAAAATTTTGGACGTTAGATTTTGAACATTTAATTCATTTTAAATGTTAAATATGGATTTTGAATTGATTCTGAAGTAAGATGATTTTGGTTAAATTAATAAAATTTGTTAAAATTTCAGATATGGTAATTCAATTGAATTTGAATTTGAAAAATAATATTAAATATTTGAATAGGGATAATTTGTGGATCTGGATGTTAATGGTTATGAAAATAGTTTCCAAGATTTATTTTAAGTCTAATTTATCTGAAGTATAATATTTGACTTTTGGATGGAATCAAAAGTTGATAAGCAAAATTTGGGATTTTATATTAATTTAATACCGGGATTTAATAATATAATAATGCAAATAATCAGATTTTGATTTAAAATGAATAAGAATGGTATCAAGTATGATTATCGATTCTGTATGATTTATAAATAAGTTAGTAAAGTTTTAAATGTAACGACCCAGAATTTCTGTCATTTGAAATTCGTATATTTAATTAATTATAAATATTCATGAATGAATTTTATAAGCTGAGTGAATTAAATTTCGAATATAAGGATTTAATTGAATAATTAAATCTATAATTTAATATTTGAAATTTCAGAAATAATTGGAAATTGGGTTTAATTTGATTAAAAATGATTTGTAAAGTTGTATTAAATCATATTGGAGTTAGAATGATGTTATACAACTATTAAAATTGAATTTAAAGTTAATTTGTGAAAATTGAATATTTTAATATTTAATTGATGAGTTAAAATAGCCATTTTTCAAATTGTCTCGGATTTCGACGAAGTTAGTTTCATCGGATCAGTAATGTTAAATTATTGTATGGTTTCAAATTTCGTGTCAATCGGACTTACGGTTTGTCCAGGGCAAGCCAAAACGCATAGAAATTTGTTTAATCGGTTTAATTTAAATTTGATCGTTTATTTCTGCAACTCGCTCATATGATCGAATTAGCCTCCGAAACACGTTCCATTGTGTCCGGAACATGGGGTAAACCCTAGAAACGTCAGCCGGCACGCTTCGTTTGGAGGTCGAAAAATTTCGATTGAATAATGTTTTGGCGAATTTTCTATAAAAGGACTTGATATTCTTCATTTGCAACATAATCGTAGAGCAACTAGGTCTGGCCGCCAGTTTTATAATCAATGGCCGAAAATTCATTCTCTTTCTCCCTTATTTTCTTCAAATCCATGAAACGATTCAACAAACTTTCAACTGCAACTTCGTAGAGCACGTCGCGAACTACGATTTCAACGGCTATGATCGTGAACAACGTTGTAGATCAATGGAAAAGCTCAGTTGAACACGTGCGTTCAAGCATGAATTTTGAGGCCAATATAGGGCCGAGCTCGAAGTGCTCTTGGCCGAGGGTGGAGCTCGTCATGGCGAGTTGAACGACACCATTTGATCGAGTTGAAGATGCTCGAGTAGGGCGCGCTAATCTAGGGTTTCACGACGGCATGGGTTCGTTCGAACATGGAATGTTGTCACGCATGGAAGAAGGACGCGTACACGGCCTGGATTTTGCTGAACGAGATCTAACGGCCTGTGATTAAAGGGTTGAAAAGTAATAAAAGAAAGTTGTAAATTTATTTATATTATAATTAGTATAAACTTCTAAAATGCATAACTTTGTCATACGAGGTCCGTTTTGGACGAAACAACTTGCGTTGGGTTCGTATGGACGAACAGTACGTAATGGAGTTTGATTGGTGTCGATTGGAGCTAGTGAAAATTCTGGATAAAATTAAACGCGCGTTTAATTTTATTCAAAATAAAACACTACAACTGTATTGAAACCAAGGTGAGAACTTCTCACTCAATTTAATCTGTTTCAAATTTAAATTTTAAATCGTTAGATTTAAAATTGCTTGATTGTATGCTTAGATATAATTATTATCTATTATTTTGAAATAGACCCTATACACCGCATATTAAACGGAGGTTATTTATTAAACACATATGCCGCGATATTTCACCTCGAAGTGGAATTGGTATTATATATGTACTTGGAGTTAATTTCCCGCATTATATAGCGGATGAGACCTTATTGTGCCGCATAATAGCGGATAATATTTTATAAAACCCATGTACCGCGATATTCCATCTTGAAACGGGATTGGTATTGTGCTAACATCTTTGGATGCAGGGAAACATGTTGGAGGGATCCAACTGGATTCCTCAACAGTATTGATTTATTTTCAGATATTTCCTATATATTTTGTTATCATATTGACATATGATGTTTGGATGCCATGGTTGATATATTGTTGTTGTTGCAGCATTGGCCTATTTTTTGAGTTTTAAAAGAATGTTTAAGTAACGATTTCGAATTAAAAAGGATTTTTAAAGTGATTTTTGAAAGTATACATTGTATTGAATTTTAGAATTGATTCATTTTAAATAAATAAACGTTATAATTTTTATGTTACAAAAATTATGATTTTTGTGAAATATATACGAAATGTGATTTTTGAAATAAGTAGTTGATTTATTTGTAAAGTGGTTTAAATTGGGATTTTTGAATTATTATAAACGGTTTATATAAAAGATCTATAAAATTGATATTTATAAATTAAAAATATTGGAATTATAAAATGAGTTTTTATAAGTGTTAAAAATGAAGTATAAATGGATTTCATAAGTGAATGAAACTTATAGATTTATAAATTGTGAAGTTATAAAATGAAATGATTTTTGTAAAATAAAAGATTTATAAGTAATTAACTTGTAAATTAGATTTTGGCATTTAAATGAGATCTAAATAGAATTTGTTAATTAAGCGATTTTATAAGTTGAAGTTTCTATAAATATATAAGTGTGAATTTATAAACGTTGTTTTATAAATCCGAAATCGACTTATTTTGATAAGTTAATTATTATAGCTTATTAAAGGAGATATATTTACGATTTTGGACAGTGGATAATCCTTTAAAATAAATTGTGTGGAAATAATGAAATTGGTTAACGATTTATATTCACGATTTTGGACAGTGGATAATCCTTTAAATAAAATGTGTATAAAGGTTGAATTTGGTTAACGAAGTATATTCACGATTTTGGATGGTGAAAATATATTAAAGAAATGTTTTGGGAAGTGATATTTTAAATAGAATTAAAATGATTTAAAGATGTTTTAAAATGTATTAAGTATCGAAACCATAGATTTCAACAATCATTTCTAAAATAGATGTTTTCGAGAAATAAGAGGAAATAGTGGACTATAACACTGTTGTTATAGTAAATGATTTTCGAAAAGAATTTTTTTATATAGTATTGGGATTTATATATCTATCTTAATTTCGAATCCCTATACTAGTGATTTTGGGTTTTCATAACGATGTTTTACACAACATTCGTTTTGACCCAAATAAATGGGTTTAAAGAGAATGTTTTCCTTATAGAATAAAATATATACTTAATTGTGTTTTAAGTATATTGAATATTTTCTAAGTATTGAAAATAAATAGATTTGTGGATTACTTATTATTAAATAAGTATGGAAAGGTTTTCCAATATGAAGTGAAATGTTTTGAGATTTATATCTTTTAAAGATAAATTGGAAGTGAATATTTGAAATCGATTTGAAAGTCGTATTTCAGTGGATATTTGAAAATTTAAATTCACCATGGAATTTATAAAGGAAAGGGAAATTTGTTTAAAAATAAACATGGATTTATTTTTGAAAGGTGGAAATAAATTTACTGATTTGGAACGTAAATTTGAAGTAAATAGGTAAGGATTTATTTAATTGGTTTAAATGAACCATTTTAAAATTGAAAATGAATAAATATTTGGAAGTGTTTCCGCGTAAGGAAAATGGTTTGAAATTTGTTTTCAAAAGTTGTAAAGATAAATTAAAAAGTGGTTTGAAAATTGTTTTCAAATGGTTGAAGTGTGGAAAAATATATCTTGTAAAGATATTTTTGGAAAATAAATAATTTGAGAAATTATTTGGAATCTAATGATGTTGTGCATACCTATTGATATTTAAATAACCGACTATCATTATTTACCTTTAAATGAGTATTTGTTGTGATTTGCTTGAATTTGAATGCTACACTTATTTTTAAACTAAGCGCTCGTTATTCGGTTTAGCCGGGAGAGGACCTTTGGGTCATGAATCCCATTCCGAATAGTGATACGTCATAATGGATAGCATTTGAAGACCGGTGTTGAAGACCGGGTATTTTCGAAAATGGAAGGATTACCGTCGAATGTCTCTGCATCGGCTGATCTCCGATATAGAGATTTTATCACCCTTTGTGATGGGAAGTCTGGTCGTGATTACTGAATATCCGGATTGCAAGAGCTTCTTTGGAAGTGCCTTTGGTTACGTTCGATCCCGAAACAGACTTGTATGGATGTGTGTCTGACATTACAATTTGAGATGTAAAGCTGGTTTTTATCAAATACATTTCTGTTGGTGGCGGAGAATTTATTCTCTTGGCTTAACACCCTTCTCTGAGACGTACGAGCTCAGATATTATGTAGTTGATGGTTACCAGTGGTACTTTCCTAATTTGGTAATGTGGCATACGAATGTTGCTGATCATTTGTTGATCAAAGCATAGCTTTTGTAAAAAGCGTAGTTTGTGGACGAGACTTCGTCGGACCTCACACCCCGGTAATGGTCAAAACAGGAAAGATGCAGCAAGGTTTTAGGGAGTAGCGCCCCTTTGTGTATGTCATTTCCTTCTGGATAGAAGTGGTATCATGGTATGGAGCCCGGATACTTAACTTATGTGAATGTCACAAATATATATGACTTTATGATTGATGTTGGTAGAGGATCCTCGGATAAAGGCTGTTTACAACCAGGGGATAGCATACTCGTGTCAGTAGTTACCTACTTTTGCAGAGGTAACCCATCCTTGTGTTGGCAGAGATCTGGTTAGGTTCTTGGGGCATCTTTCCAAAGGCGTACCCATGTAGCAATGGGAAGTTCCTTGGCCAGACCATTAGTTGGAAATCCAAAGAAACAATACGATCCCTGTACGGTTTTAGTTGTAGAACCTGCCATTTAATTATGGTGGCTCCCCACTATTTAGATGGTAGTTGTAGTAGGCATAAGTGCGGAATGCCTATGCTGGCTAAGATTTATTTTATACTTTCTAAAATGTTTTCTGCACTTTGCACTTATAGTAATAATATCAGAGAAATTTCTCGTATCAAGCATGTTTGACTATCATAAGGAGAAATCTCCTCCGATTCTGCGTTTGCTTTGTGTGTATGTGCGGGAGGCCTTATGGTAGTTTCATTTTTCAAAAAGTATTGCGGATCTATTTTAAAATATTTTGTTGTTTGCTTGTAAAGATAAACTGTTTTAAGTTCTCACGCCAGTCCCATGAATGACATTGAGTTTATTGTTTCCTTCCTACACTTTGGGTGCCCACCAATTTCCAGACGGGCAGCCAAGAGTCAGGTTATCATGTCATTCTGGAATTCAGGAGTTGATGTGGAGCTCAGGAGGCGAGCTGGATGGCGAAATATATCACTTGTATATGATATTATCTTTTCCACTGTGTATTCAGTTGTGAGCACAGGTTTATATAACTTTCCACTATTGTGTTTGTTGCTGTAGACTCTGATAATGTAATGTAATGTAATGTAATGTAATAACAGATAAGATTCTTTGTTTTAAACATTATTCATTGATATATTATATGTTGTTCCGCTGCGAAATGTGAGATTCTGTTACTATTTCTGTTTTCTTCTTCTTTCTTTCTTTCTTCTTCTACTTTATTCTTCTTAAAACCCTAATAATTCGTTTTTTCCAGCCTTCGATTTCTCGGCAGTTGCTACAGTGGTTGTACTAATGTCGATTTACGAAAGTCGAAAATCACGTTTGTTACAATGTGGTATCAGATCATTTGGTTAAGAGACAACCTTGGCTCTGTTGGGTGTTACTCATTAGAGATAGAGTCAGCAGTACTCTAGAATGAGTGTGAGTGTAATAATAGATATGAGTGCGTATTTGTTAGTGAATATGAAAAATTGTTTTATGTTGTGATGATTGGTTTGTTGAGCGGTATATGGATTCTAGTCAATACGAGTAATTAACATTATTGATAGGAATCTCTAAACACTTGTACAGAACAAATTCGACACAATATCGTTTTAAAATAGGGTAAGTGAAATAATTTTACCTAAATTATTTTCGTATATAAAAGAGAAAAAATTTCTATGAATTATTATAATATATGATTGCTTGGTTGCTAGAAAGTGATGATATTAAATTATTATCATTGATGTTGAAAAAGAAATTGAAATCGTAACTCCAAAGTTAAGAAATAAATTCACATACAAATAGAATTGGAGAATATAAATTGTAAATGTGATTTGTAATTTGAAGTAAAAATCCAGAGAAATATTTGAAAATGTTTTGAAAGGGTTTGTAATTTGGAAAAGATTAAATTCCTTTTTGAGTATGAAAATGGTTTTCAAGGGTTCGGAAAAATGTTTTTAGAGGGATAAAAGCTCTATACTCTTTTCGGTCGCTGGAAAATAACTTCGATGATGACTGCAGCATCATCGGTGTTCATTTTCGGGTTTCTAAAAGAGGGATTGCTGCCAAGTTGTTTTAAATGAAAGTTGTTGGAAAATTTAGGTTTGGGTTTTGAAATTCGAAGGATAATTTGAATTGGTTTCAGAAATGAATTGAAATGTTGGAAAGACTCTGGAATCTGATAAAAATAGTTATGGAATAAAATTTATTAAATTGAAAATAAATTTGGGGTTGAAACAAATGAATTGAAATTGAGTTTGAATTATGGAAATAAATTTATGAATGAACGAATTTACAATTGCGAGTAAATGAAGATGGAAACTAAATGTTGAAATTCATCTTGAAATTGCAAGTAAATTAAAAAAATTTCAAGTTGGATCAAATGAAGCTAAGTGTTAAAATAAAATCAGTCAGTAAAACTAATCGAAGAAATGACAAATTTAATATGGGTTGAAACGAATTGAATTCAACATTTATAAATAAAAGGGTAAATTAAATTAATATCGAATTTGAAATCCAGTTTAAAAACAAGTGGTTATAAACCGAAATAGTGAATTGAATTATGCGAGATGAAATGAGTTAGAACTTGTAATGAATTAGTAAAAGAAACTAACTTAAAATAGCAAGAAGAATCAGCTGTGAATGAAAAATAATCGACAAAATTCAATATTCAGAAGGTAAATTGAATCCAAATAGAATTGAAATTGATGATGTGAGATTGAATGAAAATGGATATTATGACAAGCACGATATACAGGTGTACTAAAGGAAATTGGGATTTTGATTTCGAAGATAAAAAAAATTGAATTGCTCGACAAAAAGGTATGCATTTCAATTTCGGTATGAAATTTGATGATTTTCTTGTCCAACCACTTGGCCTTTTCTTTTCTTTTTGAAATCTGGGGGCCGTAGTTCCATTTTGGTAGTCGTACCGAGCTAGTCGTGCAAAGGAGACGCTGGCGTCGAAAATTTAAGGTGTTAGAATATTTTTGAGAAAATTTGAAATTTTTTAAAACTATAACTTTGATTTTGGAGTGAAAAGTTAAACGATATAGTTGGTTTTGAAAAGATAACTAAGTATGATTTGAAAACTTAGAAAAGTTATTGTAAGAAGTTCAACTATGCATTTTTGAAAAGTTAAAATGTTTAAATGAATTTGAAATTTAATATGAACAAATGGTTTTGAAAAGTTAATGGATTTCAAGACCTTTTCTTACTTGGTAATTTCGAGGACGGAATTCTTTTAAGGAGGGAAGTTTGTAACGACCCAGAATTTCTGTAATTTGAAATTCGTATATTTAATTAATTATAAATAATCACGAATGAATTTTATAAGCTGAGTGAATTAAATTTCGAATATAAGGATTTAATTGAATAATTAAATCTATAATTTAATATTTGAAATTTCAGAAATAATTGGAAATTGGGTTTAATTTAATTAAAAATGAATTGTAAAGTTGTATTAAATCATATTGGAGTTAGAATGATGTTATAGAACTTTTAAAATTGAATTTAAAGTTAATTTTTGAAAATTGAATATTTTAATATTTAATTGACGAGTTAAAATAGCCATTTTTCAAACAGTCTCGCATTTCGACGAAACCAGTTTCCTCGGATCAGTAATGTTAAACTATTGTATGGTTTCAAATTTCGTGTCAATCGGACTTACGGTTCTTCCGGGGCAAGCCAAAAAGCATAAAAATTAGTTTAATCGGTTTAATTTAAATTTCATCGTTTATTTACATAACTCACGTATATGATCGAATTAGCCCCCGAAACACGTTCCATTGTGTCCGGAACGCGGATTAAACCCTAGAAACGTCAGCCGACACACTTCGTTTGGAGTTCGGAAAGTTTCGAGTGAATAGTGTTTTGGCGAATTTTCTATAAAAGGACATGATATTCTTCATTTGCAACAAAACCCTAGAGCAACTAGGTCTGGCCGCCAGTTATATAATCAATGGCCTAAAATTCAATCTCTTTCTTACTCATTTTCTTCAAATCCGTAAAACGATTCAACAAACTTTCAACTGCAACTTCGTAGAGCACGTCGCGAATTATGATTTCAACGACTATGATCGTGAACAACGTTGTAGATCAATGGCAAAGCTCAGTTGAACGCGTGCGTTCAAGCATGAATTCTGAGGCCAATATAGGGCCGAGCTCGAAGTGCTCTTGGCCGAGGGTGGAGCTCGTCATGGCGAGTTGAACGGCACGATTTGATCGAGTTGAAGATGCTCGAGTAGGGCGCGCTAATCTAGGGTTTCACGACGGTTCAAACCTGGAATGTTGTCACGCGTGGAAGAAGGACGCGTACACGGCCTGGATTTTGCTAAACGAGATCTAACGACTTGTGATTAAAAGGTTGAAAAGTAATAAAAGAAAGTTTTAAATTTGTTTATATTATAATTAGTATAAACTTCTAAAATGCATAACTTTGTCATACGAGGTCCGTTTTGGACGAAACAACTTGCGTTGAGTTCGTATGGATGAACACTACGCAATGGAGCTGGATTGGAATTGATTGGAGCTAGTGAAAGTTTTGGGTAAAATTAAACGCACGTTTAATTTTATTCAAAATAAAACACTACAACTGTATTGAAACCAAGGTGAGAACTTCTCACTCAATCGAATCGGTTTCGAATTTAAATTGTAAACAGTTAGATTTAAAATTGCTTGATTGTATGCTTAGATGATAGTTGTTATCTATTGTTTTGAAATAGACCCTATACGCCGCATATTAAGCGGATGTTATTTATTAAACACATATACCGCGATATTTCACCTCGAAGTAGAATTGGTATTATGTATGTACTTGGAGTTGATTTCCCGCATTATATAGCGGATAAGACCCTATTGTGTCGCATAATAGCGGATAATATTTTATAAAACCCATGTACCGCGATATTCCGTCTTGAAGCGGGATTGGTATTGTGCTAACATCTGTGGATGCATGGAAATGGGTTGGAGGGATCCAACTGGATTCCTCAACAGTATTGATTTATTTTCAGATATTTCTTATAGATTCTGTTGTCATATTGACATATGATGTTTGGATGTCGTGGTTGATATATTGTTGCTCTTGCAGCGTTGGCCTATTTTTAGAGTTTTAAAAGAATGTTAATGTAACGATTTCGAATTTAAAAGGAATTTTAAAGTGATTTTTGAAAGTATACATTGTATTGAATTTTAGAATTGATTCATTTTAAATAAATAAACATTATAATTTTTATGTTATAAAAATTATGATTTTTGTGAAATATAACCAAAATGTAATTTTTGAAATAAGTAGTTGATTTATTTGTAAAGTGGTTTAAATTGGGATTTTTGAATTATTATAAACGGTTTATATAAAAGATTTATAAAATTGATATTTATAAATTAAAAATATTGGAATTATAAAACGAGTTTTTATAAGTGTTAAAAATGAAGTATAAATGGATTTCATAAGTGAATGAAATTTATAGATTTATAAATTGTGAAGTTATAAAATGAAATGATTTTTGTAAAATAAAAGATTTATAAGCAATTAACTTATAAATTAGATTTTGGCATTTAAACGAGATATAAATAGAATTTGTTAATTAAGGGATTTTATAAGATGAAGTTTTCATAAAAAATATAAATGTGAATTTATAAACGTTGTTTTATAAATCCGAAATCGACTTATTTTGATAGGTTAATTATTATAGCTTATTAAAGGAGATATATTCACAATTTTGTACAGTGGATAATCCTTTAAAGTAAAATGTGTAGAAATGATGAAATTGGTTAACGATTTATATTCACGATTTTGAACAGTGGATAATCCTTTAAATAAAATGTGTAGAAAGGTTGAATTTGGTTAACGAAGTATATTCACGATTTTGGACAGTGAATAATATATCAAAGAAATGTATTGGGAAGTGATATTTTAAATAGAATTAAAATGATTTAAAGATGTTCTAAAATGTATTAAGTATCGAAACCATAGATTTCAACATTCATTTCTGAAATAGACGTTTTCGAGAAATAAAAGGAAATGGTGGACTATAACACTGTTGTTATAGTAATTGATTTTCAAAAAGAAATGTTTTATATAGTATTGGGATTTATATATCTATCTTAATTTCGAATCCCTATACTAATGATTTTGGGTAGTCGTAACGATGTTTTACACAACATTCGTTTTGACCCAAATAAATGGGTTTAAAGAGAACGTTTTCCTTAAAGAAAATTAAATATACTTAATTGTGTTTTAAGTATATTGAATATTTTCTAAGTATTGAAAATAAATAGATTTGTGAATTACTTATTATTAAATAAGTATGGAAAGGTTTTCCAATATGAAGTGAAATGTTTTGAGATTTATATCTTTTAAAGATAAATTGGAAGTGAATATTTGAAATCGATTTGAAAATCACATATCAACGGATATTTGAAAATTTAAATTCACCATGGAATTTATAAAGGAAAGGTAAATTTGTTTAAAAATAAACGTGGATTTATTTTTGAAAGGTGGAAATAAATTTACTGATTTGGAACATAAATTTGAAGTAAATTGGTAAGGATTTATTTAATTGGTTTAAATGAACCATTTTGAAATTGAAAATGAATAAATATTTAGAAGTGTTTCCGCGTAAGGAAAATGTTTTGAAATTTGTTTTCAAAAGTTGTAAAGATAAATTGAAAAGTGATTTGAAATTTGTTTTCAAATGGTTGAAGTATGGAAAAATATATCTTGTAAAGATATTTTTGGAAAATAAATAATTTGAGAAATTATTTGGAATCTAATGATGTTGTGCATATCTATTGATAGTTAAATAACCAACTATCAATATTTACCTTTAAATGAGTATTTGTTGTGATTTGCTTGAATTTGAATGCTACACTTATTTTTAAAATAAGCGCTCGTTATTCGATTTAGCCGGGAGAGGACCTTTGGGTCATGAATCCCATTCCGAATAGTGATACGTCGTAATGGATAACATTTGAATGTTGGTGTTGAAGACCGAGTATTTTCGAAAACGGAAGGATTACCATCGAATGTCTCTGCATCGGCTGATCTCAATATAGAGATTTTATCACCCTTTGTGATGGGAAGTCCGGTGGTGATTAGTGAATATCCGGATTGCAAGGGCTTCTTTGGAAGTGCCTTCGGTTCCATTCGATCCCGGAACGGATTTGTATGGATGTGTGCCTGATGTTACAATTTGAGATGTAAAGCTGGTTTCTATCAAATACATTTCTGTTGGTGGCGGAGAATTTATTCTCTTAGCTTAACACCCTTCTCTAAGACGTATGTGCTCAGAAGTTATGTAGTTGATGGTTACTAGTGATACATTCCCAATTTGGTAATGTGGCATACGAAGTGCTGCCGATCATTTGTTGATCAAAGCATAGCTTTTGTAAAAAGCGTAGCTTTGTGGACGAGACTTCGTCGGACCTCACACCATGGTAATGGTCAAAACAGGAAAGATGCAACAAGTTTTTAGGGAGTAGCGACCCTTAGTGTATGTCATTTCCTTCTGGATAGAAGTGGTATCATGGTATGGAGCCCAGATACTTAACTTATGTGAATGTCGTAAATATATACGACTTTATGATTGATGTTGGTTGAGGATCCTCAGATACAGGTTGTTTACAACCGGGGGATGGCATACTCGTGTCAGTAGTTACCTACTTTTGCAGAGGTAACCCGGCCTTGTGGTGGTAGAGATCCGGTTAGGTTCTCGGGGCGTTTTTCCATAGGTGTACCAATGTGGCAATGGGGAGTTCCTTGGTTGGAAATCTAAAGAAACAATACGAACCCTGTATGGTTTTAGTCGTAGAACCTGCCATTTACTTATGGTGGCTCCCCACTGTTTAGATGGTACCTATAGTAGGCATAAGTGCGTAATGCCTATGCTGGCTAAGATTTATATTATACTTTCGAAAATGTTTTTTGCACTTTGCACTTATAGTAATAATATCAAACAAATTTCTCGTATCAAGCATATTTGACTATCAAAAGGAGAAATCTCCTCTGATTCTATGTTTGCATTGTGTGTGTGTGCAGGAGGCCTTATGGTAGTTTCATTTTTCAAAAAGCATTGCGGATCTATTTTAAAATATTTCTTTGTTTGCTTGTAAAGATAAACTTTTTTAAGTTCTCACACCAGTCACATGACTGACCTGAGTTTATTATTCCCTTCCTAAACTCTGGGTTCCCACCAATTTCCACATGGGCAGCCAAGAGTCGGGTTATCAGGTCATTCTGGAATTCAGGCGTTGCTGTGGAGCTTAGGAGGCAAGCTGGATGGGGAAACGTATCACTTGTATATGATATTATCTTTTCCGTTGTGTATTCAGTTGTGAGGACATGTTTATATAACTTTCCACTATTGTGTTTGTTGTAGACTCTGATAATATAATGTAATGTGATGTAATGTAATAATAGATAACGTTCTTTGTTTTAAGGATTATTCAATGATATATTATATGTTGTTCCGCTGCGAAATGTGAGATTTTGTTATTGTTTCTGTTTTCTTCTTCTTTCTTTCTTTCTTCTTCTACTTTCTTCTTCTTAAAACCCTAACAATTCGGTTTTTCCAGCCTTCGATTGCTCGGCAATTGATACAGTGGTTGTATTAATATCAATTTTCGAAAGTCAAAAATCACGTTTGTTACATTAAAAGTGAAATTTTAAGTGATTTCGACGATTTGGGAAATCACTCGAACTAATCGACGAGTTAAAATAGCCTTCCAAGGCACAGTATCGGAATTCGACGAAACCACTTCCATTGGATCCGTAATAGTTAATTATTATCAGATTTCAATTTTCGTACCGTTTGGAGTTGCCATTTGTCGTATGGGTGAGAAATGCTTCGAAATTAAAATCGGTAATTTGATATTTTAAATCGATTTACAAAGCTATCTTCAACATATGATCGAATTAGCCTCCGAAACACGTTTCATTGTTTCGGAAGGCGGGTAAAACCTTATAATCGTCTGTCGGCTCGCGTAATTTGGAGATCGTGCGAAAAAGTTGTTTTAAAATGAATTTAATATTAAAATAATGCTTATAAATGTATATATACGCACAAGTTGTAACCCTAGCCCTATTTTCACCAGCCACCGCCGTTACTTATATCAATGGCTGAAAATAATTCTCTTCTCCCTCGTTTATCTCGAAATCCACTGGCTTTTACAAAAATCTTTTAACTGGAAAGTTGGAGAACACTTCGACATCTACCTATACAAAGGTGGATCTGGAGAATTATCGTCGATTGAAGGTGTTATGAGGCTGCGTTCGCTGCCCGTTCATGTGTTGTTTTCTGGTGATGGAGGCGACCGAGTTCGCGTGCGTTCTAGGTGGAGGTCGAGTCGGCGATGGGGTTCGATGTGGTGGCCTTGGATCAGCCTATCGGTGGGTGACGTGGGAGCGCTGTGACGCCCCACCTCTATGCCCACGCTAGCCAAGAACACTACGGAGTAATGCTGTCGGCTAGCACGGAGAATAAGGCTATTGAGGAGAGACCATCCGTGTAATTGCTTTGCACGAGCACCGATATGTCAGATAGTATAACATGCATTTTATTTCAAGAGGAAATCCGACATACCGATACAAACACAAAGCTACTACACAGTGGCTATAATAATCTTCGGAAACAAATATAGAAATAAACATAACACAAATCAGTCACAGGCAATTCATATCACAAAGGAGGAAATAGATATGAATATTACACATAAAAGTGTATATCAGATTAGTGGTCAAATAAGATCCACGATAACACAAAAAGATAGATACAAGTGCAAGACAAAAGAATATGTATACATCAAGGAGTCTATATCTCAAATGTATACAACCAAAAACTACTAATCTAAGTAGTTAACCAAAAGTCAAGGAGGTAATCCCGGATGTAAAGTCAAGCAGAAGCACCTGTAATATCTCGGTCTGACCCAACTATTATTTAATAAAAAAATAATAAACGGACCAGTCTAGCTATAATTATCAGAAGAAATGATATAGAATAAGAGATATGACTAAACGTATAATAATCACAATGTCAAGCTGTGATAAATAAGTAATTGAAAAAATCAACAAGAGATTAATCAATATTGCAAAGATCTTCTCAAAGATAAAAAGGAATGTCATACTCCTAATTTCATTCACCAAGCCACAATAAATGACATATATATATCAATGCCAATCGTAAAAGTCGGTGAAACATAAATTCCAGAATTCAACACACGAAATCCAGAAATCACAAGAAAAGAATGGCCAATCCTAGAAAAATGAGCCGGAGCTCCTCCAAACAGGGTATAGTCCCCTATTGCGGACTTTGAGCCGAAGCTCCTCCTAGTGAGTCAAAAACTCCTCCTGACAGGGTATACTCCGCCATTGCGGACCTTGAGCCGAAGCTCCTCCTGGTGAACCGAAGTTCCTCATGACAGGGTATAGTCCCCCATTGCGGACATTGAGCCGAAGCTCCTCCTGGTGAGCCAAAGCTCAATAAAAACGACGTACAGTCCTCCACGTGGACAAAGAGACATCGCACAATGCTAGTCTAAACCATAAAATGATCGTCATGATCACCGAGAAGTGTCAATTACAGTAAGCTAGTAAATATATGAGCTTAGCTTCATGTCCCATAACCACAAGCTTAACTTAAATATTTACGAACAAATTGTAGATCTCCACTATAAAATTGTCACAAGAGATTCAATCGAACAAGTCCAAGAATTAACCGACGAAGTAAACGCAAGCATTTCATACCACTCGGTTTACTAAGTCGTTTAATTAGATTTCTCATACGAGTGAGGTAAAGGCTTGTATATACTACTAGATTGGAAAATGGTTTAAGAAAACGAGCTTTGTAATAAAATATTATTGAAATCGTTGTGATGAAAGAGTTTTGATATTTACTACTAGTATAGAAAACCATTATATTTTTAAAGTGACAAATCACAAAGGTGATTGTAGGAACAATCAATTCATAAAGATTCACATTCAAAGACGTGAATAAAATCCAAAGAAATCGATACCGAATCCATCAAAATGGATATTCCCATAAATCATGAAGAAAATGTCATCAAAGTCGATAATAAGTGATAATAATAAAAGGGAATCAACACGAATCGATTAAAGTTGGAAATTCAAGCAACTAGGCAAAATATGTATAGTTGGCAAATAGCAGCAGGTCGGTCGACCGGACTCCCTGAGTCGGTTGACCGAACCAAAAATAGAAGTGCACGGGGTAGCAGGTCGGTCGACCGGACCCTGAGCTCGATCGACCGAGCCCTGTAGCCTGCACTTCCAAACAGAGGCAGGAAGTACCCGTTCTACAGGTCGGTCGGCCGGCCCAGGGGCTCGGTCAGCCGAACCTGTTGCTGGCACTCCCATGCCCTATTTCAAATGAGGTGCAAATCTCGATCAAATTGCAATCGCACGAGCAACGGCGCTAAGGGTTTATGCCAATCGACTACCCGGCCCTATATGCTCCTCGATGCATCACCAAAAACATGTTCAAACATCAAAGTTAGGATTTTTAACGAATTGAACTCAAAACACTAAAAATTGGAATTTTCACCAAATCAATCCAAACCAAAAGCAAATGCACACGAATAAGTGTTAGGAATTCATACCTAACAATCGAAGATAAATATAAGCATAGATGTGAGATAAAAATCTCACCTTTGAACCCAAAAAACAATGAATGAGAAGCTTGAAGACAAGGGAAGGTCAACCACACTTCAATCTCAACACTAGAAGCTTGAATCTAAGCTTAAAAGAAGAACATTCCCTAAGTTAGGTTTAGGAAATTTCTGAAATCAAAGTGAGAATGAGTTGGAGAAGAAGAAGGAGATGCTTACCAATGGGTTCTCTTTGAGTTTGGAGCAAGAACTTGAGCTAGCAAGAGGAACTAGGGCTTAGAGTTTCTAATTCCCATTTTCTTCCACCATTTTTGCTTAAGCTTGAGTGTTAGGAATATGAGATGAAGAAATGAAGAGTTGGAGTGGGTTGGGACTGAGTTAGTAAGTGGCTAATGGGTTCAGCCCAAACCAAAGCCCTAAGTGAAAAGGTCAAAATTCTACTATCTCCAAACATATCGAAGTTTATACTCAAAAAGGTCGCAAACGTCATTTTGAACTCAATGGGGGTGGTCTCGAGTCCCAATTCGACTGTTTGCAAAAAGTAGCTTTTTGGACCAAAATCCGACGAACGATAAAATATTTAAATATAAAATCGATAAATATGCGGGTTGTTACAAGCGGTTTGAAACCCTAGTTGGCGTGCGTATTGGGTTTCGTCTGAACCTGTATCCCGTTGAGGAAGAAGCTTCGTGTGGCCGATGGTAATTTCTAAAAAAAAGAATTGTTTTAAATATATATACAAACTTTATAAATTCATATCTTGTGCATACTTTGTCAGATTGCGACGAAACAAGAAGCGCCGGAATCGCAGCAACGCGATTAACGCTGCAGTACAGATTTAGAGATAATCGAAGCTAGTGAAATTTCTAGGTTAAGTCGATCACGGTCGGTTTAATTCAGGAATATAAACGCTCGACATTTCGAAATTCAAGGTGGGTTAATCTCACTCACATCTGGAATTTCCAGTTAAGTTAAATAGTTAAAATTTAAACAAATAATTGATTGGTTGGATGCGAATATTATTATCCATCTGGATATGATATTTTATCTGTTATGCTAGCGTTTGTGGATGCAGGGAATACAGGTTGGAGGGATCCAACTGGATTCCTCACAATATAGAAATTATTTTCATAATTGATGATGTGTTTATTTATATACTATGATAGATTAATTTGAAAAATTAAATTGTGTTGTGCTATGATTGGATGAATACAATCTGGGAATTTAAAATATAAATAAAATAAATTGGGTTTAAAAGGAAATAAAAGAAATTTTTAAGTAAAGAATTTAAAGGAATTAAATTCGGGAATTGGTTTGGAGTCTATTAAAGTGTTTTGAAATTTTGATTTAAAAGGAAATGTGAAATGAAAATTTATAATCTGGGTTTATAAATAAAGTGAAATATATCTCGGGGATAAATATTGAAAGTATAGGTTTTCGGTGGGAATTTCTATAAGAAGTGCAAATTGCTTAAAATAATAATAAGATTGTTTTTAATGGATGGGAAGTGTACTTTTTCCTGGAAATTTAGTATGTTTTAAAGAAAAGCTTTCAAAATATAAATGGGCGGTTTAAAATGTGTTTTAGAATATTTTGGAAAGAAAATATTATTTTAATTATTTAAAATGTAAGTAAATATTTATTTAAGAGATTATGGTATTTAATTATCTTGAAGGTAAAGTAGTATTAAGTTTAAGGAAATTTTAATATAAATATTTGATTTAACAACCTTATTTTAAAAGTTAAATTTGGCTTAAATTACTTAGGAAACCTCTATATATTTCCTTAAGTATTATTTTTAATTAAGTAATTTCTAGTAGCTTTATTTTAAATATTTTAAGCATATATTTTGAAGGTGATTTTCCAGGAGATGGGAATGTTTTTAAAATTAAAAGGGAGTTTGTTTTTAAAGTGTGGAAAGGAATTTATGAGATTTAAACGTAAATTTGAATTGAGGTAAATCATGTAGGATTTACAAAAAGATTCTTTGGTTTATTCTGAAATGGAAGTGTATTTCCCTAGGAAGCCAAGTACATTTTTAAAGAAGATTTTTGAGTAAAAGTTAGAAGTTTTGAAGTTGTTTTAAAAGAATTGGTTTCAAGAAATTATTATTTAAGTGGTAAAAAATTTAATAGTGAATATTTACTAAATTAGTTATAGTAGTAATTATTTTAAAGGGGTTAACTGGTATATATTTTAAAAGAATATCGTTAATATTAATATTTTATAAACTAGTTTTATTGTGAAGATAGTTTGGTTAAAGTTTATCTGAAAACTTATATAGGATTTCATAAATTTATTTTAAAATTTAGTATGACTTAACTTTTATCTTGAACAAAAATAGTTTATATTTTATAAAGCACTTTTATTTGAAATATTTTTAAAAGTACATATATTTTAAATAAAGTATTTAAGTAATTGTAATGTTTTAGTGTATTTCCAAGAATAAAGGATTTAAATTATTTTAAATCTAAAGTATTGGTACTTGGATATTTTCAGAGGAAGTAAAGATTTGGGAGTTTATTCCATGAGAAGAGTTGGGTTTGAAAACTGTCTTCAAAAGGGTTTGAAAATGGAAATATATCTTGCAAAGATATTTTTTGAGGTTAATAAATAATTTGGGAAATTATTAATTGTTTGATGGATGTTTGTGAATATTAATTGATAGTTAAATCACCGACTATCAATATTGGCCAATGCATTGATCGTTTCGAAGAGACCAGGATCAGGATTAAATTCTCGAAAATCACTTCGATCCGGTTTGTACATTTTCGTGCGAAGACGAGTTCAGAGTCGAAGATGGAGCAGTGAAGTGCAAGGGCTAGTCGCTACTAATCCTGAAGATGTTTACAAATGGATGTGGTAGGAATAGTGCTTTCGGTTCCAATCAAACCGGGGATGGACTTGTATGGATGAATGCTTTCGGAACATCGTTAGGTGGACGGCGAGCATTCTAAGTGAAATAATCTATAAAGGTAACACTTAGCCTCGAGCCTCATCAACCGGGAATGACTGAAAATCAGGAGTTATGCAGCAACGCTAAGTGGGTAGCACCCATTAGGGTGAGGTCATCCCTGTCTAGATGTCCCTTTTTATTCGCTTAGTGGTGTGGTTACTGATCCCAACCGTGGGGTGATCTTACTCGAGATTGTCCAGTAAGGGGTAGTCCCGGTCTTGTGTTGCAGGGGATTGGGAGTAATCCTCGGTACGGTGATCTAAGCGACGTACTGTGACAGGTGGTACCCCAGTGCCTAGTCATTAGTTCGAAATCCATTCTCCCTACGCGCCTTTTACGAGTTTTGTTTGTATTACCCACGATTGTGGCTAGTAGCTGGAATTTAATTAATGCAACATTTTCAGCTATTTGAATAAGTACTTGTATATAGATGTTATTATAATATCAGAGGATTTTATAAGAAATGTTTTAGCTATCGTAAGGTAAAAACCCGACATGTTTATTTATGGCATGATCTTACAAGATGCTTTTGATTTTCAAAGGATTTTTGAAATTTAATAATCAATTTGGGTATATTTTATCAACTGGTATTCCAGACTGACTTAGATGTTATTTATTATAATGCTCGGGTCAGACCGAGTATTATCGATTACAGGAAAGAATGCTGTGGAGCTCAGGAGAGGAGCTGGAGTCCGAGACATATTATCCATATTTGATTATATCCGCTACTGAGATTTGTTTGAAATTGTCAGACTAGTAATTGTTGTTTGTTTGAGATATACTCTGATGATATATTGTATAAAACAGATATAGTTTTCACTTTGTGTAAAGATTTGATATTATGTATTATATTTTGTTTCGCCGCGATTGTGAGATTTAGTTATTGTTTAGTTCCTTCTCTCTTCTACCTTCTTTCTTTTTCCTCAACAATCTGTCTTTTCCGGCACTCAATCATCGGCATATTATACTTTAGAGTATTTTATGTCGATTATCGAGGGCCGAGAAAGGCGGGTCGTCACACTTGGTATCAGAGCTTAGGTTGGCAATAACCTTGGCTCTGGTGGGGAAATTACTCACTAAATGAAGTCAATAGTACTGTAGAATGAGTTGGGTGTAATAATAGATATGAGAGCGTAATTGTTAGTGAATATAAAAACTGTTTTTATACCGTGTCGACTTATCGGTTGAGTGTCTATGAATTCTGGTCGGTATGGAAAGTACAACCGTATCGATGGTGGTTTCTAAACTCCTAAATATGATAAACCCACATAGTATTGTTTTTTAAAAGTGGGTAAATGAAATAATTTTACCCAAAATTATATTTTGATGTAAAATGAATAATTATCGGAAATTATTATATATATTTGGAAGTTTGGTTGTTAATATTATAATCAAATATAAGAATCTAAAATTTAAAATGGTTTATAACCTAATAGAATGTCATAAGTATAACTAAAGTTTGATCTAAAGAAGAATTTAAATCCCGGAATTTTTGAAAAGCGTTTAAAGTGTATTTAAACAAAGGTTTGGAAATCTTGGGACTGGTGGAAATGTTTTCCACAAATTTGAAGGAAATAATGAATTATTATTTTGGGAAATATCTTTGAATGGAAATTTTTTTGAAAGGAATTTGTGGTAGTAAGGAAGCGCTGAACTCACTTCGGTCGCTGGAAAATAATCCTGATGATGATGGCCACATCATCAGAATTCATTTTCGAGTTTCTAAAGTGATGGATTGCTTCCGTGGTGATTGGTTATGATATTTGTTTCGACTTGTTGGGTATACAAGTTGATTTAGAAATTTCAAAAGGGAAATTGTTTTGGTAAAAACAAGTTGTCTGGAATCTGAAGATTTGATTTGATATACAAAGTGGGTATGTGTTGATTATTATTTCAAAATGGTTTTGAAATAAAACTGGGCAATTGAATTCTTTGAATCCTATTTAAAAATATAAATGTGAAGATCAAAAATAAATCAACTATTGAACCTATAAAGTGAAGTTGATATTAATAAGAAGGAAAAATGAAAATTTTAATCCTGGAATTAAAATTTAACTTGAGTAAATGGTGGTGAATAAGATATATTTGAATTTAACTTGAGATAAGTTAAAATAAAATTGAAATTTGAAATTGAATTAAATTGGATATAAAGTTAAAATGTAAAATGCTTATGTAACTCTGCGTTATAATTGAGTAATGAAAATTTATTGTAACGTTTGCGATTTTTCGTTGTCGAAAAACCGAACAGTTATGGGTTTTTAAAAAGAAGAAAAGACGAAAAAGAGAGAAAAGAAGGTAGAAAATAGATAAGGTAGAAAAGATAGAGGGAAAAGAGAATAGAAAATATAGAAAATAGAAAGAAAAAGAGAATAGAACGGAACAGAAAGGGAAAAGAAAACAACAGAACAACAACAGAATCTCACAATTCGCAGCGGAACAACATATAATAATAAATGAATAATCTCTAAACAAAGAACTGTATCAGTTATTACATTTTATACATTTCATTTCATTACATCATATCATCAGAGTATACAACATCAAACAGTGCAGCGGAAAAAGAAATACTATATAAACTAGTAATACGCCATGCCATCCATCTTGCCTCCAGCAATTCCAGAATATCCAGAATATCCTGATAAACCTTAACTCTTAACTGCCCGTGTGGAAAATTGGTGGGCACCCAGAGTTTAGGAAGGAAAACAATAAACTCCAAGTCAGTCATGTGACTGGTGTGAGAACTCAAAACAGTTTATTTATTTTTAAAATCAAAATAGAGGAATATTTTTAAAGTCAATTCGCAATGCTTTTAAAAATGAGACTACCATAAGGCCTCCCGCACACACACACATGCAAACGCAGAATCGGAGGAGATTTCTCCTTATGATAGCCAAAGCTGCTTGATACGCATTTAAAATAACATTTGATATTATTACTAGTGCATAGTATAGGAAAATCATTTCAAAAATAAAGATATAAATCTTAGCCAGCATAGACATTCCGCACTTATGCCTACTATAGCTACTATGTTCAATAGCAGGTTACCGCCACATTCGATAGCAGGTTATACAACTAAAACCGTACAAGTTTCGTATTGTTTCTTTGGATTTCCAACAAATGGTCAGGCCAAGGAACTTCCCATTGCAACATGGAAACGCCTCTGGCTGGACGTCCCCGAGAACTTAACCAGCTCTCTGCCAACACAAGGCCGGGTTACCTTTATCACTAGGTAACTACTACACGAGTATGACATCCCCCGGTCCCATTGGACCTTTTAACCGAGCGCTCGTCACCAACAACACCACACAGTAATAAATATAGTGTATCAACATGAGTAAGTATATGGGCTCCATACCATGATACCACCCTTTCCAGAAGGAAATGCACATACCCTAAAGGGAGCTACCCCTCATAACCTTGCCGCATCTTTCCTGTTTTGACCATTCCGGGATGTGATGCTCGACGAATTCACGTCCACAAAAACATACTTTATACAAAAGCCATGCTTTGGGTCAACAAATGATCATAGAAATGATCACCAAGATAGACGATCGAACAAATGATCCCATCACAAATAATCAACACAATGATCATCTCAGCATCACTCAGCATGTCACATTACCAAATTGGGAATATATCGCTGATAACTTCAACTATATAACCTCTGAGCACGTACGTCTCAGAGAAGGGTGTTAAGCTAAAAGAATAAATTCTCCGCCACCAACAGAAATATATTTGAAAGAAATCTGCTTTATATCTCAATTTGTAACGTCAGACATACAATCCATACAAGTCTGTTCCGGGCTCGAACAAAACCGAAGGCACTTCTTACGAAGCCCTTGCAATCCGGGTATTCACAATCCCGATCGAATTTCCCATCACTTAAGGAATCTCTATACCAGGAGCTACCCAGTGCAGGGACAATCGATAGGTCATCCTATCGCTTTCGCAAAAACTCGGTCTTCAACACCGATCTTCAAATGCAATTCACAACGACGTATCACATATTCGGAATGGGTTATACGACCCCATAGTCCTTTCCCGGTTAACCCGAATAGTGAGCGCTTATTTAAAAATAAGTGTAGCATTCAAATTCAACAAATCACATCAATTACCCATTCAAAGGGAAATATTGATAGTCGGCTATTGAACTATCAGTGGATATGCACACATCACCAGTTTCCAAATAATTTTCCAAATTATTTATCTTCCAAAATATCTTTACAAGATATAAAATTTCAACACTTAAAAAATAAATCAATATTTATTTTTAACAAATTCCACTTTCTTTTATAACTTCCTTAGTGAATTTATATTCAAAAATATTCATGCATATACGATTTCAACTATCCATTTTCAATTTATCTTCAAAAGATAAATTCTAAATATTCACTTCATATTGGAAAACATTTCCATACTTATTTATTCATAAGTAATTCACAAACCTTTTTATTTCCAACCTTGGAAAATATTCAATATACTTAAATCGAATTAAGTATATATTTCATTCTTTAAGGAAATCATTCTCTTTAACATATTTATTTGGGCCAAAACGAATGTTGCGTAAAACATCGTTACGACAATCCAAAATCACTAGTATAGGGATTTGAATTTAAAATAGATATATAAATCCCAATACTATACAAAACATTTCCTTTCGGAAATCATTTACTATAACAACAGTGTTATAGTCCATTATTTCCTTCTTATTTCTCGAAAACGTCTATTCCAACAATAAATGTTGAAATCTATGGTTTCGAATCTCAACACATTTTAAACCAGCGTTAGATCGTTTTAATTCAATTTAAAACATCAAATCTAAACATTTTCTTTAACGTGTTATTCACTATTCAAAAACGTGAATATACTTTGTTAACAAATTTCATCCTTTTATTCATTTTAATTCAAAGGGTTATTCACTATTCAAAAATGTGAATATAACTCCACTTATAGGTTTTAACAAATTTTCTTGTCAAAATAAGTCATTTGCGAATTTATAAAACAACGTTTATAAATTCCATTTCTATTTATTTATAAAAACTTCCTTTTTATAAATTATTTTATTAACCTATTCCAGTTTATAACTAATTTATAACTGAACGTTCATATTATAAGTTAAATACTTATAAAACGATTATTTTACAAAATCGTTCCTCTAAAGACTTTCCAAACCATAAATCTTATAACTTATAAGATTCATTTATTTAACCAAATCTATTCTTCAAATAACTTCACAAATTTATAATTCTTACTATTTATAAATTTCATTTATAATTTCACCGTTTATAATTCTATAAATTTCATTCTTTAACGAAATTCATTTTCACTTCATTCAAACACTTATAAAAACTCGTTTTATAATTTCAATATCTCAATTTATAAATATCCATTTATAAATCTCTTATATAAATCAATTCATATTAATATTTTAAAAACGTCTTTAAACTCCTTTATAATTTCATCATTTTGATTTATAAAATAATCAAATTTTATAAATCCTATATTTAAACTTTTCACAATTATTTCAGAAATCCCAATTTAACTATTTTATAAAGTCATTAATTCCTTATTTTCAAAAATTAGCTTTTAACTATATTTCTTAAAAATCATAATTTTTATAACTTTTAAAAATTATAAGGTTTTTTATTTATAATGGATCAATTCCAAAATTATTTTATAAAACATATACTTTCTAAAATCACTTTAAAATCATTTTAAAATCCCAAAATCTGGGTCCAATGATGCTACACACCAAATAGTCAATCACGATAACAACGATATCATATATCGATATGAAAATCCATCAAATATCAAAATATCTGAAATCAAATAAAAACTGTTGAGGAATCCAGTTGGATCCCTCCAACCTGTTTTCCTGCATTCACAAACATTAGCACAATACCAATTTCGTTCCAGTACGAAATTATCGCGGTATATGTTCTTATTAAATATTATCCGCTTAATAACGGCGCAATAGGGTCTCATCCGCTAAACAAAAAATGCGGGAAATCAATAACTCCAATATATACATGTGCCAATATATATATATATTGCTATTATATATAATACCAATTTCACTGTTTATGAAATATTCGCGGTATCTGTTTTTAATAAATAACATCCGCTTACTAACGGCGTATAATGTATATTTTAACAATCAATAGATATCAATCAACATTCAAACATGCATTCAAATATTTTAAATCTAACTATTTAAAATAAAATCGAAACTGATTCGATTGAGTGAGAAGTTCTCACCTTGATTTTAAATTCCGTTTTAGCGATTTATTTCGAATAAAATTAAACGGACGTTTAATTTTACCCAAAATTCTCACTAGCTCCAAACGACTCCAAACCAACTCCATCGCGTAGTGCTCGTCGATACGATTCCAACGCAAAAAATCTCGTCCGAAACGGACCTCGTATGACCAAGATACAACAGTTTAAAGTTTATACAATTTTATATATATTTATAAATTACAATATAACTTAAATTTTGCAACCAATACCATCCTAGCCCTTGGATCATTCCTACAGCATCAAGACCGCACAACATCATCTCCTTCCCCCACATACACGCGCACGCACAGGAATAGGCCGAACAAACCCATAAAGCAAAAAATTAGGTTTTAAATTTACATCGCCTTCGCTCGATTACAACATGATCAGGATACATCAATGGAAGCGCCTCACCACAAGCTACACTCGGCCATAATTTTGCAGAGCTCGGCCCCCTTTTGTGCACGCGATTCTAGGCCGAACGACCAAGCTTCCAGCTTGAGTTCTGGTCACCACGTCACTCCATTTTTGATCATAACCGTTGATCTCCAAGCTCTCGTTGCCCTCTACATCTTTCATGTTGAAAGTTTGTTGTAATATTGCACGGATTGAAATAAAAGAGAGGGGGAAGAAGAAGAAATACTGGCCATTGAAATTGCATACGGCGGCTAGGGTTTTGTTAGGTTTTTTTTTTTTTAATTTGTGAGGGAGAGAGGGCTATTTATAGAGTTTTGAACGAACACTATTCATCCGGAAATTCCGAACTCCGATTTAGGCGCCAAAACTGACGTACCTAGGGTTTATCCCGCGTTCCGGACACAATGGAACAAGTTTCGGAAGCTAATTCGGACATCTGTGCGAGTTATGGCTGTAAACGCTCAATTTAAATTAAACCGATTTAAGCGATTTTCTAGGCGTTTTAATTTGTACCGGACAAACGGTAAATCCAATTGACTTGAAATTTGAAACCTTACAATAATATCACATTACGGATCCGATGAAACTAGTTTTGTCGAAATCCGAGACTTTTTGAAAAATGGCTATTTTCACTCGTCAAATTAATTATTAAAATATTCAATTTTCACCAATAAACTTTTAATTCGATTTTAAAAGTTCTAAAATATCGTTCTAACTCCCATATGATAAAATAAAATTTTACAAATCATTTTCAATCATATTTAACCCAATTTTCAATTATTTCTATAATTTAACGTATTAAATTATCGATTTAATTATTCAATTAAATCCAATAATTCAAATTAAAATTTATTTGACTTATAAATTCACTTATTAATATTTAAAATTAATTAAATATTCAAATTTTAATTTAATAAAAATTCTGGGTCGTTACATTTATACTCCTAAGTTACTAAATGTTATACATAATCTTGAGTTGTGATTATAAGATGGAAATGACTAAATTGAGCGATATAAGCTTTTAAATAAATAAGTTGGTAAACTTAAGAATAGGAGATGAATTGTAAAACCTAAATAGAAATGGTTGAATGTTATGATAAAAAGAATGGAAAGTATAAGAATTGAATTCTGAATGAAATGTAAATTGAGATAAGGAAAGTGAAATATAAAGGTGAATGGACTTAAGTGAGTAAATAAGGCTTGAACTTATATAAAAGAAGAAATAAAGTTGGATCGAATTGGATTCAACTTAATTTAAAGAGAATTGATTTAAAGTTGGATTGAATTGAAATCAAAATTCAGTTGCGTTATAAATAATATTGAATGAAAATCAATTCTTATTTAAGTAGTAAAGGAAGTGGAATGTATTTAAGTTGGCTAAATAAAATTTAGTTAAACTTGAATTAAACTTGGAAAAGCATCGAATTGAATTGAATTTAAATTAAGTAAGAATGATATTGAATAATTAAATTCTCACTCAACTAAATTCAAAGGAATTAAATGAAGATAAATTTAGCGTAAGCTAAACTAAATGAAATTCGACATATACGGTAAATGAATTAATTATGATGTGAATATTGTCGAATGAAAGGAAGTTAGGTTAAAATGGATATGGTCCAAGTTACAAATAAACTCAGTTTAGGTATAAGATAATTGAAAATGGTCATATTATTAATAAATTCAGAAATGGAAACATTGTGAAATTGAAATAACTTAAGCAAATTGGAAAATGATTGTGGTCGAGCTTTATAAGTGGTCTTGAATGAAATTTGTTTAGATAATAAAATTGAAATGCGAGTGAAAGGATTTTAATTAATTATTGTGATGAAGTAAGAATGTATGAGCTGTAAATAATTCAGATTGGAACGATATTAATATAAACTTAAGTTAGATGATGAATTTGAAGTGTTTTAAATTTTTTTATAAACTTAAATGATTCTTATTTGAAGAAATGATATAAAAATGTGCGTAGGAATTTGTCATTGGACATAAAAGGAAGCAAGTGAATTAAAAGAAGCAAATAAGGTTTGGTTTTGAATCAATTGAAATGGGAATGTGCTTAATTATAAATGAATGGAAGTATGAAAATATAAGCACGTGACCTATGAGAATTTGAATAGTGAAATAAGGACCAAAATAAATTTGTTTGGTTTTTCAAAATGAAATAAAAATCCAAACATGAATTATAAAATGGATTAAACTCGAGAAAATTGATTAAAGTGATTTTTGAAGATAAAAATCAAATACTGAATTGTAAGATGGGAGTGTACTAATTTGGAATAAATTACTTAATTTAACATGTTAATGGGATTTAAATTTGGTAATAAAAAGTTGAAAGTGTGAATGAATAATGAAAGTGGATCACTAAAGAAATGCAAATATACTGTTAACGCTAAAAATTGAACGCTAACACCCCGGTGTATGTAGAGATTAAGTGAAAGCACCACCCGTGAACACGGGAATTTAAAACAAGCAGGAAAGTCACAAACAAAGCAGTAAAAGACAACAATTTTATAGTGGTTCGGCTTCAGGTTAAGCCTACGTCCACTTTAATCCTCTTTATTACTGAATCAATTACAACTTTACAAGAATCTTCAATTACAATACTGATGAGACAAACAGCTAGAACTCCGATGTAGAAGAATTCTTTGAATCCATGTTGATTGTGTTAGATTTCCTCGTGAAGTTAGTTGAGATGCCTTTCGTGTTTGAAGTGTCAAGTGAGTCGAGAATTCAGCAGAGTATCGGCGTTCCGTAAATGAGCCAAAAAGATCCCTTTTTAGTTGGAGTAGGTAGGGTATTTATAGGAGAGTTTGGCATTAGGTCATAGGCCGCAAATGACCTTGGATAGGTCGTAGGTCGCTCGTGACCTAGTGGGAGTCGTTCACGGCTTATACATGGTACACTTGATCGTTCTGGAGAAGCTAGCAAGTCATAGGTCGTGGCCAACCTAGGTAGGAAGCGGCATAGAAAGCTCCTTTGGTATGTTTAGGTTGTGAGCGACTTAAGTATAGGTCGTAGGTCGTGGGCGACTTAGTAGACATGGTTTACGGCCTAACAGGAGCAACCTTGATCATTCAAACAAGTCATAGATCGTGGGCGATTTAGGGTAGGAACGACATACGGAAGACAAGTTGCCTCGGCTTTGTATAGCTCGCTAGGTCGCTAGGTCGTTAGAGAGCTTCATTCCTGCTAGGTCGCGTCTAAGTTAACTCGTTCACACTTTAGGTCATTAACCCGCTGTTGGTCCATTAATGCGTTAGGTCGTAATGCCTTAGCTCGCTGCAGAACTTTTATCCCTGTTAGGTCGCTCCCCTTACTAACTCGTTATCGCTCCCCTTATTAACTCGTTTGGTCGCTTACTCCCCTAGGTAGTTAGGTAGCGCCTTCACATTACTCGTTGACTCATAGGTCGCTGGACCATCTACTCCTTTAGGTCGCTGGACCTTTCAATTCTCTAGGTTGCTGAGCTCTGTAGGTCACTGACGAGTTGAGTCGCTAGGTCGCTACTTTCTCTAGATTGCAAGGGCATAGAAAGAAGAGGGTTAACACTTGCCCCTCGAAGTATACGCCTAAGAGTTAGGTCGTGTGCTTTGATATCTTTTAAACCATGCAAGCTTAGATCGTTAAATCGCGGGCGACTTATGAAGGAGTTAGGTCGCTTGTGTCGATTCGTGTTCCTTTCTCTCCCCTATATAAGCCGTTAGGTCGTTTTCTTCTTCCTTTACCTTATTGTATTCTGTTGCCGCCATTACCATCTTTGAGCTCGAGAACTTTTGAAGCCAATCTTCCTGTTGATTTGATCATCATCTTCTCAATCTCATTACGTAAGTGAACTCGGCCATTGTTCAACCACGACCACCATCGAATTGTGAATCCCCCAGTTTTCGGCCCTATCCCGATTTTGCGTGCTGCATTTCGCCATGGATCATGTCACGATTAACCTTTGATCGTTGTCGCTGTGATTCACGAGAGTACAATGGTGCATTGGGTTTGTGATGGATCAGAGGCAATTTGCGTTGGTTTTGGGCGATACGGTAGCGTGGAGATACGGTGGATTTGATCGTAGAGGGGTTAACGGGTTATTGGGTTAACGGGTTAGGTGATTTGCTGAGAGAAGAAGAGTTAGCAAGTTAAGGGGAGTTAGGTCGTGCTCGACTTAGGAGCCTTGAACGACTTAGGGCTTTATTGGTTCGAGACATGAATCATGAGACTTAACTCGGCAAACGGCTTAAAGAATTGGTGCGACCTAAGAATCCTTACGACCCAAAAAAGAGGCTGAGCGATTTAACTCATAGCGACTTAAACTTTAACTCGTGTGAACGACCTAGTCTTTAGGTCATGTGAACGACTTAGGACTTAAACAATTTTTGAGTTGCTTCTTGCGAACTAGACCAATCCCAATCTAATCTGTTAGGTCGTGAGCGACCTAGAACTTAGAGAATTTTTTGACTTGGATTGTTACTTAAGGACTTGAACAAAACTTGAAAGCTTCAGAATTTTGATAGAACTTGATTGTACTTCTAACTTGAACTACTAGAATGAACTGCTTGAACTTTGAACTATCTGAACTTTGAACTGTTTGAACTTTGAACTGTCTGGACTTCTTTACAGATCATATTCACTTGTAAGTTAACAATCTGCTGAACACAACATTTGCAGAAAACTAGGGCGAATATACTGCCATTGATTGCCCACATCAAATGACAGATTAGCCGATAAAAGATAATCAACTTAAATAAATTTTATGAAGTGCTATGAATCGACAAATTCCAGCGAAGTATTAAAGCAAAGCAATATTAATCAATTAAAACTGATTTATTTGCATCAATACTGCACTTGCATATGGACTTAAAGCAACAAAACCTGAAACTTTGTAACTGACAAATGTCTGTTAGTTTAATTTCAGTTATATTTGCTTGTCATTTTATTAGTTCTGCACAACACTTCACACATTTAGGAAACGTGTATCTTCATATTTGAATATCCAGTTCCTTGTGTAGAATGTCTTCTCAAGAAAAGATAATCAAGCAATCTGAAGGAGTCTTCCCGATAGCCGACCCATTGGATAATCCTCCAAAAAGAACTCCAACAACCCTGAGTCAGCGGGCATTCAACTAATTACGTATTCAATTTGGGATTGCCGAAGCGGATGCTATACTTCCTGGCCCAAATGATACTGCTGAGAGGCCACCTCTCGGTTTTGTCGCCGTCAACCGTCAGATGTGCCTTTGTGGTGCCATTCCTCCTTTTAATGAATTTCTTTATCAACTCCTTTTCCGACTAACCATCTCTCCCTTTCAACTGCATCCCAATGGCTATGCCATCCTGATGGGATTGTGTGTTTTATTCAAGAGGACACTTAACCGTCTTCCGAGCTTCGAAGAAATCTGCTACTTATGCACATTCACAAAGAATAAAGACCACCCATCCATTATACTCGTGAGAAGTGCCAGAAATCGTAAACTTATCACCGATCTTTCCAAAAGTGCTCACGGTTTTCTGAATCAATTCTTCTTCGTCCGATGTCCCCTAGCAATTTATGCCATTTGGAGAATAGGAAGTAAGATTGCTCATCCCCGTTCTTTCCGTTTCAGCTTTTCAAGATCCGAATTGCTAAGTGCTAACTTCATTCTTTTCTTTTACAACACTTCCTCCTCCCTCTAGAAATCCCAGTCAAAAGACGACTTTTGATAGATTAAGTGTCGTGCCGGTTTAAGAAAGAAGTATTAAGTTTTTGCTGAAAGATGAACTTCTGCACCAATACGGGCTTTTGCACCCTTCTCGTTCTACCCAAACTCATGAAGTCCCCGACTCTCCAGTAAAAACATCGGATGCCCCAGTTCTCGTTTGAGAACTTACACCGAAAGAACATACTGTTGAGGCTTCCTTGGTAAAGTGTTCTACTTCAATTGATGTTGCGGGGTCATCTGGCAAACATGCACTTGCCCCGGTCATCGAAGAAGAGGAGCCTCCTCAACAACCCAGAAAATATGTTGACGAAGGAGCTGAGAGAACAAGTCCCGCTAGGCACAGCGGTGATGATACTTTTGAGGGGTTGAGCGACCTGATGATTACTTCACAGGAGCTTTTTAAAGATGATCCTATCACTACTAAAGTTACTTCTCCAGTAGTCGAAGCGACATCCGTTCTGCAACAAACTCCATCAGCCCAAGAGTTGACACTGGCTGTTGAATCCATCATCACCTCCCAACCAGGAGTGGTGTGATTCGACGCACATAGTTTCCACGTTACACACACTTAGGACTTTACAGCACTTATATGCGTTCAACTCTCTTGCTTTCAAGATTTCTGAGTTTATCTTTTCTTCATTTTCATATTCTCCAATGGGAAGAATTGGCTCCTACTACGACGATTTCCAGCGTTATGGGAAGCGTGGTTTATGACCCGAGGAGGTATCTTCCTGCCCCTTGGGAAACTGACGAAGAAAGAGCTGCAAGGAAGGCTCGTGAAAGGCGCGTCTATGAAGAACGCCACGAAAGACGAGATGAGCGACATGACTCTTGCCAGAGGGAAGATGATCGTCATAAACGGAAATCCCTTGATGATAAAGGGAAAAGCCACATCCCTGAAGATGCGAGTAAAAGGGACAAACATGGCGAAAAGCCGGCGTCTGAACTTCCTGAAAGTCCCACTGCTCCTGTACCTTCTCAATCTCCTACCCTTACTCGTACTGATATTCAAACAATTATTGGCAGGCCCTCATATGAGGTTGGACAAGGCTCGGCCACTCTTCAAAGTCGGTTTCTGCATTGGTGCTTGAAGGGAGTGCGCTTTGACCTTGATTTGGTCCCAATTGACAAGCAGGCTATGCTGCGCAATCTTGATGCCATCAAACTCGATATTGAGAGAATGTCGGGTTGGCAAAAGCTTGTCGACGAGCTCCAGAGCGTAAACCGTGCAAATCTTGAGGCCATGCTAACAATGGAAAACGACAAATCTGAATGGCAGAAAACTCTTGAGTAGCATGACGCGGAAATGAGGAGCATAGCCACTTATAAAGAAAACTTGAAGCAGAAGTTGAAAAACTTAATGAAGAGCTCGCCACTTCTTCCACTTCCTACTCTCAGAGAGAGGAAGTTCTTCAAAAATAAGTGAGAGATGCTCATGCGGCGCAGAGAGATGTTGAAGCCAAATTTGACGCGCAGCATCAAGCTGTAGAAAGCTACCGGGCTGATGTTGCTCAACTTCTAGAGAAAACCAACGCCCAGAACTTGGAGATTGAACTGCTCAAAACTCGACTTTCTGAAGTTGAGAAGGAGCGTGATGAAGTTATTGCCGGCAAAGCTACAGCCGATGAATCTCATATGGCAATTAAAGTTGAATTATAAAATATGTTTTGGTTTAATAATATGAATAAATAAATATTTAATTTGTGATTTGTCTTTTAAAAAGCTAAAATAAATGTTTAAATTATAATATATACATATATATTTGTATATATATTATAGTTTGTCTTTGTTTTGGAATTTAATAAATAAATGAAGTTTTGTTTTTAAGTTCTAATAAAATATTGAGTAATTAGGAAATTATGTTTTAAATTAATATTAGGCTTTTAAAAATCTATTTAAACTAGTAATTACATGGTTTGATAATATTTAAAATAAATGTAATTGTTAAAATTTGTCTTAGCTTAATTTTTGTTTTAAACTTAAATGAAAGATGATTTTATTTCTTTTTAAATATTATTTGAGTAATATGATTTGAGTATATTTTATATAAGTCTAAAATATAAAATAGCCTATGATTTGAATTAATTTAAATATAAAAGTGATTTATAATTTCTTTATAAATCATATAAAAAAAATTTAAATTGTTATTTTAAGCCATATTAATAAATGTACTATTTTTCCCATAAATATAAAAAGGAATTAAAATAGGAAAATAGAATCTTCATTTTTAATTTGAATAAATTGATTTTAATTTGGAATTCAAAAATTTAATTTGAATTGGAATTGTTTTTGAAATTCAAATTAATTGATTCTTTAAAATATTTGTATAAGTTTTAATTTATAAATTGTTTTATTTACATTTACTTTTAATAAGAAAATCACATATATTCATATAAACATAAATGGATTGAAGAAAACTCCTTATAAATAATTAAAAATATAACCTACTTAAGTAAAAGACAAATGTTAAAAATCTAGGCTACATGTGTTAATTATAAACAAACAAAATGACAAGTGTCATTTGATCTTTTCTTTATTTTTATTAAAATATTTTCAGCCTTTTAAAACATTTTCCACTTTTCTTTATTTTCTTTTAAAAATCAAATGCTAGTTGAATCAAAGAAAAACACTTCACTTTAAAACCTGAAAATCCCTCAAAAACATATCTACAAATTCATAATGAAGAACACTGCATTTATTTTAAATCAATCAACCAGGATATCAAACCTGGAAATTTCTGCATAATGAAGTCTGCATTTTACACCTGAAGATCATTGCAATTCATCTCTGGAATCAACTTTAAAAATGATCTGCATGCATCTAATTTTGGGTTAAAGTTTCAAATACAAGCATTCTTCAAACTTGAATCATTGAACCAGCAACAATTAAACCAGACAGGATTCAAAGCTTTAAAATCTGGATGCTCTGTTCTTCAAATTTTAGGTGAGTAACTTCTAAATTTCTTTCTACAAAATATGGTTGCGTGTTATTATATTTGAAATGAATTGATATGCATGAATATATAGGTGAAAATTTGATATGATTATTACTGAATGTATGCTGTGTTTATATAAATTTTACTCTGTGATGCTCCTAGGTCCTGAATGAAATATAAATCCCTTATTTACTTGATCTTGTATTGATAAAAACTTGAATTATCAAACAAGATTGTTATTCAACATGGAACCATGTTTAAATTTTAAGGAAATTAATAATTGAGTCTGTTTACCTCTGTAAACAATAATACAGCAAAAACATTTTTTTTTTAAAATGAGGTAGAACACCAACTGTTAAATCTCTAATTTAGAATTGTAAACTGGATCCATAAATAAAAACATGATTTTTGAAACTAGTATCACAATTTTTAATTGAGGATTTTGGGAGCAATTCTGTGAGGAACTGGGAAGTTGAATTTGGGAAATGCTGTTGATTTTGGAATCGTGGGAGTTTGAAATTTCTTCTGTTTATTGTTGAGAGTTTAAGCGTTTCAGGAAAATTATCGATTTAATGGATAATTTTTGGGATTAGTAGTAATAAGGGTTTTGGGTTCTGTAACCCTAGTTCTTGATTATCTTCAAATTTGAATCGTTCTCTCACTCTGGTTGACCGAGTGTGAAACTGTTTTGGGGAAGTGTAGCTGGGAATATGACAAGTTTGTGGATGAAGTTTCGCCTTGAACAATAGTCGGAGGGAGGTGAATTCGCCGTTGACAGGTGAGGGGTTTGGGTTGCACTGTGGTTTCTAGGTTTTAGAAGTGGGGTTAGCTTTTGATTTTTTGGTGAAATGGAAGTACTCTAATGTTAGGTGTTCAGGTGGATTCAAGGGTGGATGGTGGATGTGGATGATCATCACTGATGATCGGAAAGTTGGCCATGGTTATGTGCATGTGCAGAGAAGTCATTTTGGAGGGGGGTTTTGTTTTCTTGAAAATTTGTAGGGGAATGACTCGAGTAATCTGAGGTTGTGACTCAAAGTTAAGTGAAAGATGACTCGAAGTAAAATAGCATTTGACTCGGGTAGTTTAGTTGTAGTGTTTGTTTTCTGTAGCCTGTACAGTTTCAGTTTTTTTTTAATTTTAAAACTAAACTTAATAAAAAAAGAAGAAGAAGCAAAGCAAGTTTAAATCTAAACTTGAAGCAAGTTTAAATTTGGATTCAAATGAATTTGAATTCCAGTGTTCAAATAAATAATGCGCAGAAATGAAAATTTTAAAAAAATAAACCTGTGCGGTATTTTATAAAATGATTTTTAAATCTGGAAAGAAGATTTTGAAACAAGATTTAAATTCTAAGTTAAATCTGAACCTGAATTCGAATTAGAAGTTGAACTTGAAAGTTCAAATAAAAACAAGTTATAAATTCAAATGTTAAAATCAAGTTGAATATTTTTAGAATTTTATAACATAAGAAATGAAATTTAAAATAGGGTTTTAAATTTTAATCTTTGAATTTAAATCTGAAGCATGATTTGAATTTTGGTTGTAATGTAAATGAGATTTGAATTTAAATGTTTCAATATCATTTGAAATATTTAAGGTATTTTAAGTTTATTTAAATTGAATATAGGTTAAAGTTAAACTATTCTTCTAAAATTGCTTTAAGAGATAAGCGATCCTTTAAAATGAAAACTAAAGAGTTTTTAAATACTTCAAATCTTGTTTAAGTTTGATTTCATTTTAATTTTAATTTAAAATGGAATTTAGAAAAATTTAAAAGCAATTTGTTTTTAAATTACTTTTGATAATGATAATTAAATCATTAATGAGGTTAATGATTTTCATTAAATTGTTTTGAACTTAATAAATTTTTATTTGATCAAGGTAATTAAGATTTTAATTAACTAATTTTAATTAATTAATAATTAGGTTAATTAATTGAATAATTAAAGGTTTTATTTAATTAATTAAAAAGATAAAGTAAGTTAATTAAACTTGATTAAAGTGTGATATAGAAATTAATTAAATAAGATTTGGTAAATTTAGTTAATGATTTGAATTATATTAATCAAGTAATTAACAATTAATTAAGTTTTTAATTATCACTTGATTAATTAAATAATTAGAAATAAATTAATGAGTTTCTTTAAATAAATTAAAAATTAATATTGATTAATTCAATTCATTACTTTGGAAAATTAATTAAAGATTTGTTATTAGTTAATGAAGGTCATTAACTTAATATTATTAATGTAATTAATTTTAATGATTAATTGTATTAATTAATTTAAAGATAATCATTTGAGAATTACTTAAGTATAATTACTTAGTGAAATTAATTAAGGAAATTAATTACTGATTGTAATTAATTAAGTTATTGATTAATTAAGTTAATTAATTAAGTTTAATTAATTTAATTTAATCACTGGATGATTTGAGGGGTAATTATCAATGTAATGAAAAATGAATAATTACTTAGTGAAGTAATTAAGAAGATAAATTACTTGATGTAATTTAATTGAAGAATACTTGAATGATGGAGGAGTTTTTGGAATTAGTTACTTTGTGTAATTATTATTAGTGTGTTTAATTACTTAAGATAAGTGGTTAATAATAAACTATTTAGTGTAATTAATTTTGGGTTTAGATAATTAAGTTATTTAAAGATAATTAAAGATGAAATTGATATAGTTAATTACTTAATGTGATTAATCAAGAATGATTAATCAATAGAGATAATTGATAATTAATTTAATAGAGTAATTATAAAATAAATTGGAATCATTAATTTAAATAATTAATGATATAACTAAGGATGGATTAATAAGAACAATTAATCAATGAAGGAATTAATTAATGTAATTAATTAAGGATTAATGTAATTAATTATTAATTAATTAATAAAGTAATTATAAGTTAATTACTGATTTGGTTTGGAATAATTAATTTGTGAAATTAATTAGAGGTTAATTACTTGAATATAATTAAAGGGTAATTAATCAAGAGGATTAATTAGGGTAACTTGTTAAGAGTAATTAATTGATGTGTAAGCAATATTTATATGGATAGTAATTAATTTAATTTATTCTAAATTAATTAAGGAAGATGTAATTAATTTAATTCATTTTAAATTAATTATAGAATAGTGATTTAATAAGTCATTGCTTATGAATGATGATTGATATTTATTACCGTGAAGGTTGAGATCTCAGTTATGAGATAAAAGATGTTGTGTGATTTGGATGTTATGGTTGTATTGAGTTGATGATATGAATTATCTGTTGTGATGATAATATTGATTATCTATTGTGATGATTATCTGTCTATGAGTGTATATATATAATATTAAATTGAATTGTTTTAAACTTTAAAAACAACTTGGACCTAAAAGACACGCTTTGGATTTCGATGAGACCGGGATCGGGTTTCCATATTTGGATATCCGAAAACCACATCGATCCAAATTAACGATAGGTCATGAATCTTATGTGAAGAGTGAAGACTCGAGGTGTAAGGACTATACGTCAGTATAACTCCAAGGGTGATTCCGTGATGAGTTGATGGAATAGTTCTTATAGGTTCGAGATGAAGATTTAGAGTGCAAGGGCAATCGTCGTTAACTCCAAGGGTGATTCCAAAAATGAGTGTAACGAGATAATGCCTTCGGTTTCGTTCGAACCCGTAACGAACTTGTATGGATTGAATGCTTTCAAAACATCATCAGGTGGACGATGAGCATTCTAAGAGATATGTTCTCTAAAGGTAATCGTAACCTCAAGCCTCATCAACCGGGAATGGCTAAAACAAGGGAGGTGCAGCAAGGCTTCGTGGGTAGCTCCCACTGGAGAGCGAGATTGATCCCTGTCTAGAAGTCCCTTTATATTCGGTTGTGTGGGCGGTTGATTGCAACAATGCCGGGGTTGTCTTGTTTGGAATTATTCAGTAAGGAATGGTTCCGGCCTTTTGTTGCAGGGGAGCGGGCGTACTCCTCGTTACGGTGATCTAGGCCACATACTGTGACGGGCGGTGCCGCAGTAGCCCTGCCATTGTATGGAATCCAAAATCCAATAAGTGCCAACGGTTTTTATTGTATTACCCACTTTTGTGGCTAGTAGCTGGAATTTAATGAATGTCACAATTTCGGCTATTTCTTATTCACTTGAAAACCCTAGAAACTATTATAATATCATTGGATTTCCTATCAAATGTTTTGGTTAGCGTAAGGTAAAAACTTTTCCATGTTTATGTCTGGGAAGTCTTACGTGATAACTTTCTTTTCAAGAGCTTTTTAAAGTTAAGCAACCTTAACCTGTTACTCACACCAGACCCATGTCTGACCCGGAGTTTATCTTTGTTTTCTTAAACTCTTGGGTACTCAAATTTTTACGAGTAGCCAAGGGATTCAGGTTGGCTTTGACGAATAATGGAGGAGCAATGGAGCAGGAGGCTTCTGCGTTGTAGATATATAGTTCCGCTGTGTGTTCTCTGTGTTGTGATTGTATTGAGTTGTAAAAACTAGACAGGTGTTTATAGCTGTCTGGTATATGTGATGTGTATGTTGTGTATCTCTGATTGATATTGTATTATGTAAATACTTATGTTATTAATATAATTTATTCGTTCCGCTGTTGAGATTCTAGTGTTGTTTCTTCTTTCTCTTCTTTCTTTTCTTCTTATATCCCTTTCTTAATTGATGATGCGATTTTCTGGGAGTGGAAAGTCGGGTCATCACAAAATTCAATTGAGTTATTGAATGGAATTAGATTCTTACCTGAATGAATGGAAAATAAATCGGTTAAGGATTGGATTGGAGTAAATAAATTAGAATAACTTATAAAAGAATCAGAATCCATAGAATAAAATATGCTTGGATTATAAATAAGTGTAAAACTCGAATTAAAAAAAATGAATACATTCAAGCCTAGAATGATTGTGATTGTGTAAAATAATAAGTGGGACTTATAAAATTGAGAAAAAAGTGGGATAGAAACCCAAAATAAATATTTTTGGTGAATTGAGAAATAAAATAAAAATCAAAACTTGAATTATAAAATAAATTTGAACTTAAGAAAATTTAAATGAAGAGATTTTGAGATTAAAATCAAGTTCTGGATTATAAGTTGGTTAGATAATAAATTAGATAATGAAATATGTAATGAGAACCCAATGCAGTTAAATAAAAGCTGAATTGTAAGCTAATAATGAAGATTGGAAATAAAACTCAAGTTATAAATCAAATTCGACTTGAATCATTAGTGAAGAAAATATAATTGAAAGTGGCCTCGCAATTAATTAAATGAATTGAGAATGAAGTTGAATTATGAGTTAATTAAATTTGGTAATTTAAAAGTGAATGGTGGAATCAAAGCTTGAGCTATTAATTAAAAATTCGATTCGAAGTGTTAACAAATTAGATATAATTGAAATGTATCGAATAAAAATGAAATTGGATTAGAATAAAAATGGTATGAACTGCAAATAAAATCCAACTAAGCGGAAATAAACCGAAAATGACTTTGTAATCAACTGAATGAGCTGAATCTGAAAGGTTAAATTTTATAATGACTAATCAAAGGAAATTTTAGATTTAAAATGAGATTTAACTGAGATAGAATTAAGTGGAATGCAAGAAAAAACTTTACTTGTAAAATGAAAATGAGTTTAAGTATAAAATTTGAATAAATTGAAGTAAATCAACTTAAGCTAAAAAGATGGAAAGGAGTTGAATTTAATTCAACTTAAACTAAGTTTAATGATATTGGGTTGGATTTAAATCAAGAGAAATAAATTTGAATCAAAATAGAATTCGAAGAGTTGTGAATAATATTTACGGAAATGAAAATTCAGAATGGATTTAAATGAAACGCAATGAATGGATCGTGGATAAAAATTGAAATGGTTGTTGAATGAAATAGCCTGGATTGTTTTCGAGCTAAATAAAATAGTTTGGAATAGACTAACATGGAATGAAATGTAAATGAATGGATTGTGAATGAAATTTAAACGGAATGTGTCAAGCTAGATCAAATGATTTTGAATGGAACCTGTTTTAACAATGAAACTAGTTTGGTTAATAAAATGAAATGCAAGTGAATGGATTCAAATCTGAAATGTAATAAAAATGAGAATATATGGATTGTGAATAAATTTAAAAATGGAATAGAATTGAGTATAAATTGAGTTGAAATCCATTTAAATTGGTTATAAAACATAAAGACTTATTTATTCACATAGATCTCGTCAAATTGCATAGAATAAATTGTCATTTGATGTAAATGGAAGTAGTTAAACATTCTATGAATTGATAGGAGTAAAATAAATTGACTTTGAGAGCAATTGAATTAAATATGAGTTCAGATTGCTTAATAATAAATTAAATGTAAGTTTGTGAGTTGTTAACCATTCGGATTACGTGGAACGATATATGAATTGGTTGTCAACAATTAAGAATTATGTTGGAACATTGGAAATGAAACAAAATAAAGTATAAATTGAATTGGTATCAATTTTAAGTAGTTATAAAATAGAATGGATATTCTATGAAGTGAACATCATTGAATTTGGATAAAAATGGTCGTCGTTGACACAAATGAGATTGTATAAAAATCTATGAGTTAATATAAGCAATGAAATTGACTTTTGAATCAATTGAGATAAATATGTGTTCGTTTGGATTAAAATGAATAGAATGTAAGAATGAAGTGTAAACCATTTAAATGGTATGAAATTGATGGGTGATTTAGTTGTAAACAACTAAATTTGTATCGGAACCTTATTAAATTGAGTAAGTACAGGTTTTTGGAAGCTGTGTGGCTGGATTTGGGTTGCAGTAACTGCTAAATAAATAAGCTGTCTGCTTAAAAATGCTAAATAAGGTACGCTTACGCAATAAAAATAGGAAATATGAACTGTTTTTGGTTTTTCCGACCGGGCGCGTCGATGTATATATATTTATCCCTTTTGTCAAATTGAAAAAGCTCCTCCGTACAAAGGAGACTCTGCCAAAAAATTTCAGGAATTTTGGGAGTTAGAAAATTTTTCGAAATTTTTTGAAAATTATTGTTAACGACGAACGAATTCAAATTGGAAACTAAAATAAGTTAGTAAATGAAACCAATTTAAAATAATGACATAAATAGTTTTAAATGACAAATAAAATTTAAATATTCAGAGTTAAAGATAAATTGAATTCATATGGTAATGAAAGAATCAATTTGAATAGAAATAGATATAAACTGAAGTGGTAAGACGGAAATAAATAATGAAACATATAAAATGCTTATGTTAACTTAAGTAAGGAATGGTCAATTCTTAATTGGAAATTGAATATTGCAAATATATTCTAAGTTGATATTTGGATGAATATTAGCATTTGGTAAGGGAGTCGATAAAATGTTTTGGGAATATTGTGATTGGATATTAGTACTAAGCAGGATTTGCAGGTATTATAAAAAGGAAAAGAGAGTTGGTTTTGATTTCAAAGATAAATTTGAATTGCCCGACAAAAAGGTATGTGTTTAAGTTTCTATATGAAATTTGATTGGGATTTTGATCGAGCCACTGGGCTTTTTATTTTCTTTTGGGATTTGGGAGCCCGTAGATGTAATGACCTGTAAATTTAGAGAATTAAACTCGTTAATTTAATAAGATTTTTTTGTAACTAAATTTAAGAAGAAGAAAAAACCTTTATAATTTATAATGAAGTGAGTGGTAACTAAATTTTTTGGATATTATCATAATATCTGTTGTTATACCCATTCCCTAAAAATAATGAAAGGGGAAAATTTGTAACATATTAAAGTGGTTAATCAATTATGTTAATTGGGTAGGTTATGACATGCAAATCATGTTGGTGGAATATTGTCAATTTTGACATATTAATTATGTTAGTGGTGAACATTGTTAAGCAATTTAAAACAATGAAACTAGCAATCAATTTATTTGACGAATCTACCTTATTCCTAGTTAGCAATTCAAAACTTGAATAAAGGCATATACGGATATTTTAAAATAGAGTTAATGACAATTAATAGGGAAATTAATTGTAAAATTTCAGTAGTTGATCAGAATTAATTTATTGAATAATTAATGCAAGTTAATTTAATTGATGAAAGATAAATAAGTAAATTCTTTTGGTTAATGGCATGAGGACGCGAGGTTAATCCCCATTTTGTAGGAGAAATCTGCCCGTGTAACCTGTCCGGCTACCAGTGCCTACAAAGTGGACGGACTAATGTGAGACGTCGCAGGATTGATAATTAAACCAAAAGGGTTAATTAACTAATTAAGTTAGTAACCAAATTTGAATATGTAATTAAAGGAGATTGATTGACATGAAGGAATATGGTAATTAATTGAAATCAATTAAGGAGGACAATTAATTGGTAATATGGTAATTAATTGAAATCAATTAAGGAGGTTAATTAAAAGGGATAAGGTAATCAATTGAAATCAATTAAAGGCAATTAAAGGGGAATTAATTGATTTGAAGAATATTGAAATCAATTAGAGGGAATTAACTAATTTAAAAATATTAGATAGGGAATTGGGGCTAGATTGCTAGATGTCCCAATGGTAGAAATCAAAAAGTGGAAACCCATAGGGTAAATTGAAAACTTAACAAGTGGAATTAATTGAAATAAAACACATTTGTTTAAAAACGTTCAAACCATAAATTTGTGACGTTTTCTTCCACTTAAATCAACGCCATCTAAATTGTTATCCCATTTTTTGGTCAAAACTGGAATATCAATGTTGTGTGCATTTCCACCACGACCGAAGCAAGAAGAAGCAAGCAAGCGTGCATAAGTCAGGGATTTCACCCAAGTATGAAATAAGATCTCATTCGGCATTCGAAACTCCAAGAGCTCATTCGACATTTCCCAGCTCCAACCCACCATTCGGCACCGGACCATTCGGTGCCGGACCAACGTCTCACCAAGCATAGCCGGACCTGTGTGCCCAAAACTCCACTGCCGAACCAAGCATAGCCGGACCTGTGTGCCACCGAACCATCTCAACCTCCATCATCCTACCGAACCCAAGCTCCACCGGTCCATAGCATTGCCGAGCCAACTCCCTTCTCCACATAGCCGAATCAACCTCTCTCCCTACCACCGAATCAAGCCTCCGCCGAACTAACACACTTCGCCTACCACCGAACCAAACCAAGACCGGACCACCCAACTCCGAACCAGATGACCACCGAACCAAGGCTTCTCCATCTTTCTCTCCAAGCACGACCGAACCAAGCTCCGCCGAACCAGATGTGCTAGTCCAGATTACATCAGCCCAGGCCCACCAGCAGCTATAAACATCCAAGACCCCTGCCCCCAGCCTCACTCTATAAATAGAGGGGCAGGGGTACAACAATGAGAGAGAAGTTTGAGAGCTCAAGCCTGGAAGGAACTCTCAAACAACTTTAGATACTTGTAATCAAAGCTTTGTACTTGTAATCTAAAGAAAAAAGGAGAATAACATATAAAGTGGACGTAGGCACGTTCTGGCCGAACCACTATAAATCTGTGTGTCTTTTACAGTTTAGTCCCTGCTTTTTACATATTTGCATAAATCAACCAAATCACTAAATACAACATAAAATCAACCAACTCATACGACTTTGGGTGTTTGCGGCCATTTTTTACGCAAACATTTTGGTGCTTTTACTGAGAAGAACCAGCTCCCGCTACATCGGATAGAAGTTGAATTTGAAAATCTAAGAGTTCAGATCTAAGAGTTATGACGAGACAAACAAGTAGAAGGCAGAGGCAAGAGAGAAGTGAACACCAAGGAAGTCAAGAGGCTTCCTCAGGAGGGAATCTAGCGTCGATCTTCATCACTAGGGATGAGATGGAGGCCATGATGAGAAGACAAGAAGAGATGATCCAGAACTTACTTCAACAAATCGGGCAAATTGGAGCACAAATCCAAGGAGCAACTGGGGTTCAGAACGGGGCAGGACCATCTGGCGCAGCACCAGAGCTAGGGGGCACTCACGCAGAGCATGTTGATCCGACCCCGGGAAGTGAGATGGGGGCATCCGAACCACCTGGTAGCAATAGAGGAATGAACGTTCAGCCAGGGAGGCATACACATGAAAACTCCCGCGGACTTGGGGGGCAGGTCGAAGACAATGAACGAGAACTACAGCTTGGAGACAATGACAGATTAGCAGAGATGGTTAGAAGAGCTATGAGAGGCGGTTTAGTAAACAGAGACTTGGAAGATGTAAACAGGAGTCCTTTTTCTTCTGCGATTAGGATGGCTAGGAACCCACCAGAATTCAAGCTACCATCATTGGACATGTACAATGGGAAAACAGACCCCACGGTCCATCTAACGAAGTATATGAGACATATGGAAGTGCTGGGGGCATCAGAGGAGGTTATGGCCCGGTGCTTTCCACTGTATTTGACGGACATTGCAGCGTTATGGTTTAGGCAACTGGAGAGCGGCTCCATAGGAACATGGGCAGATTTAACTGAGAGATTCATGAGGCAATTCAGGGTTCATATTGCGAGACCCAATAATGTGATGACTTTGGCAACCTTGAAACAGAAAACTGGAGAGACTTTGAGGAGCTTTCTAACGCGATTTAATGCGGCGGCAGCATCAGTGGATCGACCAGATCCATCTATGGTCATGATGGCGGCTGTATCTAGAATAGCTGGTAATACAGAGTTCAAGAATTCATTAACCAAGGACCCACCTATGAATCTGGGAGAGTTCTATCATGAGGTTGAAAAGTTTCTGCGTTTGGAAGATGCTAGTGCAGAAAGAGAGGAAGAAGATGACGTTTACGTAATAAAGAGCGGAAACCCACCTGGAAAGGGTGCGGAGACTAGCAAAGGAAAAAGAAAGGCTGAGGATAATGATGACAGGACAAAGTGGCTACGAAGAGAACCACGCTTCACCACCTATTCAGAGCTGAATGAGAGTTTGGAACGGATTTATCAGGATACCAAGGGGCAGGTTCCGTATCGTAGACCAATGCGAAGGGATCCAACCTCTGACGAAAGAAAATCAGATAAGTTTTGTGTATTTCATGAATTGAATGGTCATAACACTAATGATTGTAGGCATTTGAAGGACGAGGTAGAAGGGCATATCAGGAACGGTATGCTCCTTCAGTATGTGAGAAGGCGAACTCCAGCGGTGGAGCCAGAGCGACCGCCCTCTACGTCAGCTAGAGGTGACCCTGGATCAAGGCACCATTTGATTATCCATTGATTGCTTGATTAAAATAAAGATGAACAGGTCGTAAGCTTCCACTAACGTAGTTAAATCGTTTACACATGTACGAGATCGCGAACGATCTCCAGGCATGCTCTGAATGATCATTGACTGCTTCGGAGTGGGAACTTACACTTTGACATCCTTGCTTTGCTTTTGTTTCGATTTGAACATTTGAATTCTTCCTGTTTGGACATTTCTGCTGTAAGGTGCTATTGCTTTAACATTTACAATTCTATGAAAAAATTATTTACTTGTATGCCCGTTGGATCGCGAACGGTCCACGAGCACCTATTGCATGGCAACGAACTGCCGAAGTCTTTGATTCGAAAAATTCCCCCAAACAATGACTCCAACACTGATAATATTAAGTCCCCCCCGGGGCACACTCATTCGCCTCGAACGGCACCCGACTTCGAACAGTCACAATTCGCCTCGAACGGCACTCGACTTCGAACAGTCACAATTCGCCTCGAACGGCACCCGACTTCGAACAGCCACAACTCGCCTCGAACGGCACCCGACCGCGAACGGTCACAAACTCGCCTCGAACGGCACAACTCGCCTCGAACGGCACAACTCGCCTTACCTCAAATGGCTCGATCGCGAACGGTCGTCATTTGAGGTCCGCCACCTGATCACTGACTGTTACGCCTTACCTTAAATGGCTTGATCGCGTACGGTCGTCATTTGGGGGCCACCACTTGACCGCGCACTGTCGCACTTTACCTCGAATGACTCGATCACGAACGATCGTCATTTGAAGTTAAGCGCTTGACCTTGAACGGACCCCACTCGACCGCGCACTGTCGCACTTTACCTCGAATGACTCGATCCCGAACGGTCGTCATTTGAAGTAAAGCGCTTGACCTTGAACGGTCACATTTCACTGCAGATGACTCGATCCCGAACGATCGACGCACGGATTTATGCGCTTGACCGCGCACGGTCGCACTTCACCTCAAATGACTTGATCACGAACGATCGTCATTTGAAGTTAGGCGCTTGACCATGAACGGCCGCGCTTCATCCCAAATAGCTCGATACCGAACGGTCGTCATTTGGGGCCATATAAAATATCAAGCTCTTTACAGGTTGTTAACAGGATATGAACATCCAGCTCATGGCATCACAAAACACGCCTTCCTACCGCAAGGCATATTTTGGGGGGCAAAGTGTTATCCCATTTTTTGGTCAAAACTAGAATATCAATGTTGTGTGCATTTCCACCACGACCGAAGCAAGAAGAAGCAAGCAAGCGTGCATAAGTCAGGGATTTCACCCAAGTATGAAACAAGATCTCATTCGACATTCGAAACTCCAAGAGCTCATTCGGCATTTCCCAGCTCCAACCCACCATTCGGCACCGGACCATTCGGTGCCGGACCAACGTCTCACCAAGCATAGCCGGACCTGTGTGCCCAAAACTCCACTGCCGAACCAAGCATAGCCGGACCTGTGTGCCACCGAACCATCTCAACCTCCATCATCCTACCGAACCCAAGCTCCACCGGTCCATAGCATTGCCGAGCCAACTCCCTTCTCCACATAGCCGAATCAACCTCTCCCTACCACCGAATCAAGCCTCCGCCGAACGAACACGCTTCGCCTACCACCGAACCAAACCAAGACCGGACCACCCAACTCCGAACCAGATGACCACCGAACCAAGGCTTCTCCATCTTTCTCTCCAAGCACGACCGAACCAAGCTCCGCCGAACCAGATGTGCCAGTCCAGATTACATCAGCCCAGGCCCACCAACAGCTATAAACATCCAAGACCCCTGCCCCCAGCCTCACTCTATAAATAGAGGGGCAGGGGTACAACAATGAGAGAGAAGTTTGAGAGCTCAAGCCTGGAAGGAACTCTCAAACAACTTTAGATACTTGTAATCAAAGCTTTTACTTGTAATCTAAAGAAAAAAGGAGAATAACATATAAAGTGGACGTAGGCACGTTCGGGCCGAACCACTATAAATATGTGTGTCTTTTACAGTTTAGTCCCTGCTTTTTACATATTTGCATAAATCACCCAAATCACTAAATACAACATAAAATCAACCAACTCATACGACTTTGGGTGTTTGCGGCCATTTTTTACGCAAACATAAATATTTAGTGCTTGCCACTTTCTTTCCTTGAATCAACGCATTCACTCCTAATTTAGTTTGAACGTACGTTATTCCTTGCAAAATTTTATCACATGATTTACGCCCCTTTTTAATGCAGCAAAATTTGTTATTTTTCTTTACTGTTTCAAAGCCTAAATATAAAATTGGAAGTTTTGAAATTTTTAATTTGTTAAAGGATAACTCCAATTGGAATTTTAATAAAAATGAATTATGTATATTTTAAATACGAGGAATGTAAACGAATTTAATTTTAAGTTAAGTAATAAATTTTGACAAGTCAGTGTATTTATAGACTGTGAAATTTCGCATTTAAAAAGACACAAATTTTTAATGGTATAAATAACGTATATAGGAAAACGTATTAATAAATAAAAAAATCAACGCATTCAATTTGCTTGAAATTTGATATAAATCATTGTCTAATAAAACTTTACCGTTTCTTTATAAATCAATGCTATCTGTAAAATTGATTGCCATTTCCTTTACCAAAAGAAATATGTGATATCCTCTTTACACTAAAAGTTCAAACTCATGAAATCAATGTTGGTTATAAAAATTCAAATCCATGTACAACTTTATTTAGTTAATAGGTATATAATCTGTAATTTATCTTACCATTCTCGGCAATTAATTCTTTCCTCTTTTCTTTCCTATAATTAAGCGCGTAAATTTAGGCACGTTCATTTTCTCTTGCTTCCTAAATATTTTCCATATTCCCTTCATCTAAATACTGGAAACGTGCATCTCATTTGTAGCTCTGGGAATAAACGTTTAATGGAAGTAACTTATCCCTTACCCGTGAGAACAAAATTTCTAAATCTCTAAAGAAATAAATCATGCAGCTTCCTATTTTCATAACACGTTCAAACAAAAAGGATAAAATAAACGCATTCATTATTATTTGAAAATATTATCCCAAAATCAAATCTTAACTACCCGTTTCTTTTGCATTAATTTCGTAGCCATTTGCGTTCAATTGATAAAAATAAAGTAGCCGTGTATAATCTGGCAATGAATCAGTGCTCAATCAAATCATGCCTTTTTTAAATTAAAAAAATCAATATTTATATTCTTCCTGCCTATTTGCTCATCTAAATCAATGCACTTTTCTCTTGAAATAGTATCTTGGATCAATCAAATTTCTTTTACACATTTTTTTTCAACCATTACTTGAAATGTTGCACTCTTAAAAATGTAAGAAGTCATTTCTTTTAACGTTGAATTTCAAATGCAAAGATTTCCTGCCTTTTTCTTTCACGCATTAAATTTTTCTCCTTACCTGAAATCTTGCTCATCCTTAAAATCAACGTGACCTTCCCCTATATTTATACAACACACGTTCAAAACAATTTTTACATCACCTGCAGAGCTTCACCTTCTTTTCTTGCATGCGTATGTTGAAGGTACGCATCTGTCTTTTATTTTATTTTTATTTCAACTTCTCATGCTTTTCACGTTGCATACTTTTCTCCTTCTCCTCGTTCCACCATGCTCGACTACTCCACCTCTCAAGTATGTTGTTGCCATCCCTGATAAGTATGCATCTCCTTTCCTCCAGATCTTGCCGTGCATGTTCAATAATATAGGGAATCAAGCCTAGTTTCTTTCTTTTGAATGCTGTAGAACATATTAGCCTGTGTCCCTGTAGTTGTGGCCGTGAAATTGAATAAGGGTGTCACTTTTAAATAAAATGTTAACAAACAAAATAAATATCTTTCATTTTTTGCATCACTGGAGAAGAAACCATATACGCTTGTAGTTTTGGTGGACACGTGAATTTGCATGCGTGAGCCACTTTGAAGATTTTAACAAATGGAAGTGTGTAATGGAGACAAACCTGGAAAATGATTTGTGGTTTATTAGTTGCGTGTGAAACAAATCACACGACCTTGTCATTTCATAAGTGCATGCATACATTTTTTCAAAGTATTTTTTTTTATGAAAATCTAATAACGTTTTGTTTCAAGACTCAGCCTATTTGATTTAACAAAGCATTTTTTTTTTACAAAGCATTTTTCCCAAAGCATTTAAATAACAAATTTGGAAAGGGAAGAGGATTGGAGATATTGAACAAATTGAGTGATGGAGTGGTCAAGCTGCGAGTGTCAAAAATCTTTTAATTTATAAATCTCGTTCAGGTTGTTATTAAATTTTGCTTTGATCGCTTCATAATCCCGTAATTTATTATTCGTTTATTTTTCAAGTTCGAAATTGAGGGGTCACATCTGCTGGATTTATCGTGCCTCTGTTCATTTCTTTCGGGATAGATACCGTTGTTTGATTTGGATCTTCAGCAGCGAAAAGGTGAGTATTTCTCACCAGACAAACATACCTATATATCTATGAATTTATCACAAGTGTAATTGTAAAATTTATCTTATTTAATTTTATCTTCCTGTGATATAAACGTATGATGTTAAACCCCATTATTTATTGACACATCATCAGTTGTTTACTTATTGAAGTATTATTGCAGTTATACTATTAAATGCTTATTGAATGTTAATCACACTACAAGTTCCCTGTAAATTTGGGATCGTTATAGGCTGAAATGATAGGCCTGAATGATAATTATTTACCCATTTATTTATTTAATTGTTTAATTATTTATTATTTAACTTGGGATTGTGGGTTTGAAATGATAGAACCCGGGCTTTTGTAAATTGCGGATTGAAATGATATATATCCGTATTACTTGACCTAGGCTAGAAAACTATATACAGACCCGTGGTTTATATTATATTTTTTCTGAAATCTCTTAAACTATTTTAAATGGGAAGTTATGATATTCTGGCTTAAATGTATTTAAAGGATTTTATGAAAATTATAATGATTTTTTAATGAGTCAAAATGTTAAATAAATGGAAGTTTTAAGTAAAATTTTGGAATATAACTTATTCTGAATTTTTGTTAAAAGTGAGATTTTAGTTAAGTAAAATATTTGATAATAAGTTATATTTGGGAATTTAAAATTAATTGTTAAGTTAATAATTTATTTCAACACTTAAATGTTGTCTTTTGTAAATGAACTGTTTTAACCTATGACTTTAGGTAGCATTTTATAAGTGCTACGGAAACTGAATTTTGATTGTTTTAATAAAAAAATTAATGGACATAATCTTTGGGAAAAAGCTTAAATTTTGGAATTTAATATGTAATTAATAAAAATAAGGAATTGACTTTAAATGGTTTTAAATGGAAGAATTTAACTTTTAAATGTGAGTTGAAAGGCAATTAATTCCTAAATAAATTGAATAGATTTAAATGGTATTTTTTTAAAAAAACGACTGATGTTTAAAAATGATATTACGATATTGAAGGTATTTGAAATTTATTTTGATTTTTAAAGTATAAATACCATTTTTTAAAAGTTGTAACCACATGTTAAAATAACGTTTGGTTGTTAAAGAGACCGGGATCGGATATCTAGCATACTCTCTGTCGATACCGAAAACCACTTTGACAACCGTGTACGCGGTGGAGATTCCAGAATGAAGTAGGATGGTGGTGACATTTTTTTAAAGGTAAATACGTGGACCCGACTCCCGTGAGTTGGCATAAGGTGGCTAAAACAGGAGCGATTCTCGGATTAATGAGGTAGCACCTCTGATCGGACGCACTTCTTCGTATGCCATTCTATTACTCTTGTGATTGTTTTGGTACGCACCTTTGATTTGGGAGTGTTGTTCGAGGTGGGCGGCAGCTGCGCGCTGCGCGTTTCCATCGGTCCGGATAGCAATTGGTATATCTAACCTGGCATTGCCTAGTTGTGCCGTGTCACCTACCATAGCGAGCCTTGTACCAGTTTGGTTTTCTCCCGTAGCCCGTGTGGTATCCTCTGGTGGCTTCCCGATCAGGATGGACTATGATATTGGATGGACTACTGGGACTATTACGTGTTAAGGTGGAAAATGTAAAGCCTTAACGCTATTTAAAAGTAAGTTTATTTTACTAATAGACACTATTATAATAGCGAAGTATTACTACATAGTAAATAGTTTAACGGATCCTTAGAGGATTGGCGGTCCCAAGCATCCTTTAAGTTACTTGTTCTTTAATACAGTTCACTTGAATTAACTTACACTATATAAGTATGTATGTCCTGACTCGAGTGTTTATGTTTTATTTTACGCTCGGGTCAGCCTGAGTTACAGTTCAGTTTCATCCCGAAGTTAGGATTTCTGTAGATCACTTTCAAGCTGCTGGCAAACTTCCCTTCCCGTTCTTTATCTAAATTTTTGAAATCAAGACTACTGGACATTTGGATTGTTCTACTGATGATTTAAAACTATATTTGGATTAAAGACTATGTAATTTTTTTTGATTGAGACTATTTATAGTAGCTTCATGAACCACTAAGTATTTTTAAATTCCGCTGCGAGTATTCTGATTCTGTGTCTGTGATTATGTGATTATTTATTTACTGTATATTTTGAGATTTGCCAAATTTTATTTACAACGCGATATTTTGAACAATTCAAGCCCGACATGTGCGGATGCGAATGATTGAAAATATCGGGTCGTTACATTTGGTATCAGAGCTTTGGCTCTAGGTAAAACTTAGAATGTACGGTAAAATTGATTTGCAAAATCACTTTCATTTGAGCTTGAATCTCTTCCTTTTCGAATTTTGGAACGTTCCCTGCGGTTCCGAAGTTCATTCGTGTCCCTCACTATTCATTTTCTTTCGATACTGGAGTATCCTATAACTCCACTTCGGATGATCTTTATAGTGAATTGGCGGTTTCGCCAATATTCTAATATAGCGGTGAAACTCCTTTACAACTAGCATTGATTCACCGGAGATTTATATTTATCCTCGGTTTAGATGCTAGTATCTTTGGTTATTCTGAACTCTATCTCTTCAGATCGAATGTAGATTTACCCTAGAAAATCCACATCGATCTTATTCTTTATGTCACGGTTGACCCAGTTAAGGTTGCCCGCGATTTATATAAACTTATCTGGTTCCTTATTCTGTTATTTAATCATTGGATCTTCTGATTCCAACTTATCTTTAAATCAAAATTCTCTTTGATTTGAGTCCTTCAAATTTGAATCTCTATACTTGTTTTGAAAAATTTATTCCTATATTTGGGAAAAATCTAATATTATATATATAAGTATAATTTTCAGAATTTAACTAGTTCTTTAGAGATAATAGCGTTTGATTTTATTTATGGTTTTGTAAACCATTGGTTTTGTCTTATATAAATAATTAAACTATAAAACATGGTTATAAATTTATTTGGAAACAGAAATGAATTTAAAACAAGAATGTAAGAATTTAATTTCTGATAGTTTCAAACTTTGTGTTTAAAGTCTTAAAAGGATATATTATTTAAAGGGAAATATTATTTAAAGTATTTTCGAATAGAAATTTGTTTCCAAAGAATTTTAAAGTTTTAAAAATTAGTGATTCTTTTTGTCGCTGGAAAATAAATTTCGGTAATGACTACAACATCATCGACATTCATTTTCGAGTATCGAAGTGAAGAGACCACGCTGTAGTTTTGCTTCAAGAATTAAATTGATGTGAATTTCTAAAATATGACTTAATTTATAATATATATAGATATATGATTTAAATTTGATTTGACATATACTATATGTATGTATTTATTTATCTCTAAAGTGTTTGAAGTTAATTGGAAATTTAATTCATAAATTTATGTTAAAAGGTGATTCTAATGATAAAATAAAGTCAAATTTTGAATGAATATTTAAACTTGAATAATAGAATTGGAAATTTTTTACTTGTATAATATTAAATTGCATGCCAATATAACTTACCTAAATCATTCATAAATCAACTATGTAACTGGATAATGTATAATATAAAAGGATTTTATAAATAAAATTTGAGTGGTTGTAATAAATGTTATACACTTAAAGTTTCAGTTACAACAAGACAAATAGAGGTAAATAGAAATAAAATAATAATTGAATAATATACAATATCAAATGGTGTTAAAGGGAATTTAGAAATAAATTGGAATAGTTATAATAAATGTAATCTACTTAACATGTGCGATAAGATATATTAAGTAGAATATATTTAATAATAATCTGGAATAAAGAAGAATTAAATTTGTTGAATAAAGGATGATTATTATAAATGACTATACAAATTTATGATTTTAGAAATTTTTAATTTCAAAATAATTGGATAATAAGATAATTAATTTGGAAATAGTTAAGATTGAAATCAATCAATTATTGAATATTAATTAATTTAAATTGAATTTATATAGTTTAAATAAATGACTCCATTTTGAGTTTCAATTTAGTTTTCTTTCAGGGTGTTTCTATTCTCCTACCTTTTTCCTTTTCAGGGACGAAAAGTTTTGAGTGGGGAAGAGTGTAATGACCTGTAAATTTGGAGAATTAAACTCGTTAATTTAATAAGATTTTTTTGTAACTAAATTTAAGAAGAAGAAAAAACCTTTATAATTTATAATGAAGTGAGTGGTAACTAAATGTTTTTGGATATTATCATAATATCTGTTGTTATACCCATTCCCTAAAAATAATGAAAAGGGAATATTTGTAACATATTAAAGTGGTTAATTAATTATGTTAATTGGGTAGGTTATGACATGCAAATCATGTTGGTGGAATATTGTCAATTTTGACATATTAATTATGTTAGTGGTGAACATTGTTAAGCAATTTAAAACAATGAAACTTGCAATCAATTTATTTGACGAATCTACCTTATTCCTAGTTAGCAATTCAAAACTTGAATAAAGGCATATACGGATATTTTAAAATAGAGTTAATGACAATTAATAGGGAAATTAATTGTAAAATTTCAGTAGTTGATCAGAATTAATTTATTGAATAATTAATGCAAGTTAATTTAATTGATGAAAGATAAATAAGTAAATTCTTTTGGTTAATGGCATGAGGACGCGAGGTTAATCCCCATTTTGCAGGAGAAATCTGCCCGTGTAAACAGTCCGGCTACCAGTGCCTACAAAGTGGATGGATTAATGTGAGATGTCGTAGGATTGATAATTAAACCAAAGGGGTTAATTAACTAATTAAGTTAGTAACCAAATTGGAATATGTAATTAAAGGAGACTGATTGTGTAACGACCCTGAATTTTGAACCTGTTTATTTTAATAAATATTTAATCTGATTTAATAAAATATGAACTAATTATTTTCAAATGAATATGATTTTGGGGTAATTGTCAATTGTTTATATAAATTTGTATTTTAAAAGGGAATTTGATCTTGGAAATTTAAATAGAACCTTTTAATAATATTGACCTTATGTAACTAAATTAAAATACTGTACCTTGTTTACATTTGGAAATATATATATGGATGATAATGTTTAAAATTTAAAATCTAATTCTGACAAAATAAAATATAAATGCAAAAAATAAATGTCAAACATAAATCAAATATGTGTATATAACTTAATTTAAATAAGTAATAGTAAAGTACAAAGGGAAATGAATACAAATATAAGTGAGAAAATCATTTTGAATATGACTTGAACATTGATAGTTAGATATAACGTACTAATGTAAAATTTAAAATAACAATTAATTAATTAAGATTTTATACAACATAACTTAATAAATTTGTAAACAAAGTTAGAATAAGAATAAGTGATAAAAACACAAAGTAAAGTAAAATGAAATCAATATATACTGTAAAACCAAACTCAGATTTGTGTGTATAAACTATGTAAACTTTAAGTCAGCAAAACAAAATATTTTCATAACAACAACTATATGACAATTATTCAAGTTTAAGTAATGAAACAAATTATTTTCAAACCGAACCAAAGTCAAAATAAATCAGACCCAAATATATTCATTATTCAAACAAAAAATTAATAAAACATTTTTTTACACAGTATCATATAAAATAATTAAACAAATGTTTTTAAAGCAAACCAAAAGTGTAAACACAAACCTGACACATGTGAGTATACAATTTGAAAAATAAAAACAAGACAAATATCTGAAAGTAATTAACTATATATATAAAGAACCTGACAAATTGTTTTAATACAAGTACTTTCAGTTGCATGCTACTTACTGAGTACATAGCCTCACATCAACACATACAATATTCTCTCAGCACAACAGGATTATAATTGTGTAAACAAATTAAACAACACATCAATTAATGCTCTTCTGTTCGAGCACATCTTTGTGTTCATTTATAACATACAAATCTTTATTTTGCAGTGATGAATCTGATCAACATAATTATATAGCAGAAGTTAAGATATAAAGATAAATAATATGACAGGTTTGAATGTATTGTAACCTGCAAATGACTGTTGTAAAGCAAGTTAGTAAGATATTTTGTGTACTAATAGGTTTAAGGTAGACAATAGTACATTAGCATTTAATGTTGTATCCTATCAGCTTTTAGAAAAAAAAAAAAAAGAGAAGAAGAAGCTTGCCTGATAAAACAAAATTTAACAGTGTAAGATAACACCTACCTGGTTAAAACCATTTCCATGCATACATAACTTCTTATATTATATATAGGTGTTCATCTTTTATATAGTTTAGTCATTAGCATAAGTATACTGAAAAAATAAATATAAAGAGAGAGCATAAAGGAAGCAAAGCCAGGTTTAAGCTCATAAGCACAGATGGAACACAGGCTCTGTTCAACAGGTTGTTTTCTGGTGAGTAAACACAAACACTCAAGCTTTAGTTTAAATTTTAACAGTAAGAAAATTTGTGGATTTCATGTTGATGTCTGAATTTTCTCTTGGTACAATTCTATGATTATATGCAGACTGTTCTTGATAATATGTTGTTCATTTCTGCTTACAGGTTTGAAAAAAAAACTATTAAATCTTGTATTATCTTCATATGATCATAGGAGAGTTTTTTTTAATTTTTTTCAAACAAAATTCTATGCTTGAGTTTAAGACAGGAATTAAATTTTATTTATAACATATTATGAAGCTATGTACAGTAAACTAACTTATTTTCAAGTAACAAGATTATGTTGAAAACTTCGTCTGTTACAAATTAGAAATTCAAGTTGATAACCTAGATCTTAATTGCAAAATAGGAATTTAGAGCAGAAATAAGAATTTTTAGTGTAGAATTGAAATGGCAGTTCATGGTTTCTCAAAATTGACATTTTAACCAATTATAAGTTATCAATCCAATGATAACTGTTCAAATTTGTAGTTAAGCAAATATAAACATTGAGGATCACACAAAAATTATCAAATAATTTTTATATTAAGTAAATTAAGGGATTGAGATAAAAATAAGGTTTTTGATCAAAATTTCACATGCCTGTAAACGCGTTGAGTTCTTCGGTTATTTGAGATCGAGTTGTTTGAAACTCGGTGTGGTGGTTGCCTGGAGTGGTGACGTTGTGTGAGTGAAGTCTCAGCAACCCCGGCGGCGTGTTTGACAGTGGCGAGGTGTTTTTGATATTGGGGTTGAACTCTGCATCTCGTCCAACCTGTTGTTTTTCGTTTCGACATTCCTGAACGTTATTGGATTTGGGTTTTAGGGTATTCGTGTGATTTGTGGTGTGTCTGGGATGTGGAGGTTCGCCAGAGGCTTTGGGTGCCGCCGTGCACGTGCACAGCGTGGAGGAGGACGTCGAACGTTGGTCAGTGATGATCCTTCGAGTCGAGCATGAGAAAATAGGTTATGGGCTTCGGGTTGAGTGCGAGTTTTCTGGGTGGAACCTGATGCTTGTTGTCTTCTCATTTTAAACTAAAAAAAAATAAGAAGAAGAAGGGGAGTGTACTGGAAGACCCGGGGAAAAGTGAGAACGACTCGAAGTAAACACGGTATTTCTTAGGGGGAGACTCGGGTTTCTTTTAATCCTCAGGAAGAAGTATATTAATAATAAGATTTTGTGAATCTTGTTTTTACAGTAACCTGGAAGAATGTTTAACAGATTTAAATACCAGTTTTAAGTTATTAGGATAATAAGTAACAATGTATTTCACATTTAATTATTATTTTAATAATTAAGTTAAGTATGGAAGGGATTAACATTAAAGTTTGTAGCCCATACTATTTTCAAAATTTTAAAGAAGACTTTTAATGTTTAATCAATTTGAGCAAATTAATGTCAATAAACTATTTTAAAGATAAAATAAATAAATAGTTAATTGAGAATAATTACTTTACAAGTGTAATTAAGGATTAGGTAATGGTTATGTGATTAATAAAGTGTAATTAACTACTTATGATAATTAATGAATGAATTAATAGTTAATTAATTAAGTAATTTAATTAAGAATAAATTAACAATTTACTAAGTAATTAGTACTAAATAAATGAATAATTATGTTTTATTAAGATGTTAATTTATAATTAAAGAATAGTTAATTAAGTATTTAAGGTTAAACAAATTGATTAAGTGGTTGAGTGATTAAGGAAAAGCTAATTAAGTAATCAAGTAATTAAGGAATTTATTTCTTATCAATGAAGTTTAATGAGAATTATTTAAGTTAATTAATCAAGTTTAATTAATTTAAATAATTAATTGATGATGTGATAAGTAACATTACTTGGAGAAGTAATTAATGATAATGATTGGATATAATTGAATAAGGATGATTTGATAATGGAAGTAATTGAGTATAATTACTTTGTGCAAATTTAATCAAGGGACTGATACTCAGTTAAGGAGTAATTAAGTGATGTGATAAGAGTAATTAAAGGTGATTGATTTCTGAATAGTATTTATCAGGGGTGATAAATAAATATAGTTTAATTGAAAATTAATTACTTAAGGTAATAAATTCAATACAGAATAATGAGATTAAAATGTAATTAGTAATCATTAATAAATATAAATAATAACAAGGAATTAAAGAGTAATTAATTTGTATAATAAAGAAGTAATGTAATGTTTGTAAGTGAAAGATAATTTCTATATTAGGATAATTGGTGAAAAATAATTAAAAGATGGTTACTTGAATAAAATTTAATGTTAATTAATCAAGTGTGATTAATTTATTAATTGATTGATAATTGGTCAATGGTTATATAAGCAAGATTTAAATGGTTAATTAATTAATTTAATTTACTTTAAATTAATTAGAGATGCAAGTAATTAATTTAATTCATTTTAAATTAATTATAGCTGATATGATTGTTCATATATATGGATGAATGATATTGTTTACCTTGAATGATGTGAGATTTCTAATTGGAGATAAATGATGTAGTGTGAACTGTGTGCTTGATTGTAGTATGATAATAATATGGATTATCTGTTGTGATGATAATATTTCCTATCTGTTTATGGAGATAGTGTTGATTATCTATTATGATACGGTGAATTATCTGTCTGTGTGTATATGGAAAAATGGAATTGAATTGCTTATAAACTTTAAAACAACTTGGCCCTAAAAGACACGTTTTGGATTTCGATGAGACCGGGATCGGGTTTCCACATTTGGAACATCCGAAAACCACATCGATCCAAATTAACGTTAGGTCGTGAATCTGATGAGAAGACGAAGATTCAGAATGCAAGGGTTGTCGTCGTTGACTCTAAGGGTGATTCCAAAATGAGTGTAACGAGATAATGCCTTCGGATTCGTTCGAACCCGGAACGAACTTGTATGGATTGAATGCTTTCAACACATCGTCAGGCGGGCGATGAGCATTCTAAGAATATTGTTCTATAAAGGTAATCGCAGCCTCAAGCCTCATCAACTGGGAATGGCTAAAACAGGGGACGTGCAGCAAGGTTAGGTGGGTCATGCCCAAGCAGGACAAGATATTTCCCCTGTCTAGATGTCCCTTTTTATTTCGGCTGTGTGGGCGGTTTGCTAGCTAGAACCGCGGGGTTTATCTTGTTCGGGACTGTTCAGTAAGGAATGGTTCCGGCCTTGTGTTGTAGGGGATGAAGGGAGTAATCCTCGGTACGGTGACCTAGGCCCCGTACTGTGACGGGCGGTACCCCAGTAGCCCTGCCATTGTATGGAATCCATTTTCCAATAAGTGCCCACGGTTTTGATTGTATTACCCACTTTTGTGGCTAGTAGCTGGAATTTAATAATGTAACAATTTCGGCTATTTTCTATTTACTTGAAAACCCTAGACACTATTATAATATCATAGAATTTCCTATGAAATGTTTTGGTTAGCGTAAGGTAAAAACTTACCCGTATTTATTTGTGGGAAGTCTTACGTGATACCTTTATTTTCAAATATTTTTCAAGTTAAACAACCTTAAACTATTTACTCATACCAGACCCATGTCTGACCCGGAGTTTTTTTTTGTTTTTCATAAACTCTCGGGTACCCAAATTTTTACGGGTAGCCAAGAGATTCAGGTTAGAGTTGACGAATTCTGGAGGAGCAATGGAGCAGGAGTCTTCAGCGTTGTAGATATATATATATATATATAGTTCCGCTGTGTTAGTATCTCTGAGTCATATTGTTTGAGTTGTATTAACTAGATGGGTGTTTATAACTGTCTACTATGTGATGTATGTATGATTGTCACATGTATTGATATTGTATAACTCTGATATATGTACAAACTATGTATTATTTAAGTGATATATTATATTTTGTTCCGTTCCGCTGTGAGATTCTGATGTTGTTGTTCTTTCTTCTTCTTTCTGTTATATTTTCTCATCCCTTTCTTTCTTAATGATGATACGTCTTTCTGGTAGTAGAAAGGAGGGTCGTCACAGTTGGTATCAGAGCTGAAAGGTTAAGTGAGAACCTTGGCTCTGGCGAAGATTTCTCATTAGAGATAGAGTCGGTAGTACTCTAGAATGAGTCTGAGCGTAATAATAGATATGAGCGCATACTTGTTAGTGAATATATAATGATTTTATATTATGTTGATTGATTTATTGAGTGGTATATGAACCTTCGTCAGTGCAGTCTGCACAACTGTACCGAAGGGGTTTCTAAACACTTGAATAGAACAATTCGACATGATATTGTTTTCCAAGGTGAGTGGATTAAATAATTTCATCCAAAATCTATTTTGATATATATATATATATATATATATATATAAAAAGGGGGTTTTGTTTTTGTAAATTAATATATATATATAATTATAGTATTTGGATGATAGTGTTAATAGACAAATAGGATTATAAATTTTTACAATGGCCTGTGTAACCAAGGGAAGTATGGAATTAAATTTGGAATTAAAAGTGAAGTTAAAAATGAATTTTATTTTTGTATAATGTTGAAAGTTTAACTTGGAATTAAACTAAATGTTTAAAAACATAATAATAAGGATGTGAATAAAATTGATGTAGTACATCAAATTTACAATGTAAATGAATTGGATTGGGAAATTTAATAGAGATAAAATTTTGGTTGAGGTTAACTTAAGCTTAATAATAATTGGATTTAAATTTAAGATTGGAATGAAATGAATTGAGATATGGGTAAATGAAATTAAGATCTTATTTAATCAAATCCAAGTGGGTTGGTAGATTAAAGAGAATAGTATTGTGCCTAATTTAACGGAAGTTAAGTTAAACAAATTGAATTGGAATAAATAGGTTCCGGTAACTTGTAAGAAAAAATTAGCAACACATAGATTTAGAATATTTTTGGCTGTAGATAAGTGTTCAATCTTGAGTTAAAATGAAATATAAATATATTCAACTTAAATTGGGAAAAATGTGAGATATGAATGTAAACCTTACAAAATAAGATTGTTTTGTATTTGGAAAATGAAATTAAAATCCAAACTTGAATTATAAAATAAAAATTGAACACAGATAAAATAATAAGATGATTTTTGATGATAAAATCCAATTCAAGTATGGATGGAATGAGTATGGCCTTGGAATTAATCTTAACAAAATGAATGGAAGTTGATCTTGTGAGTATCACATAAATTGGAAATAAATTTAAGTGTGAAATTAAAATAAATAAATTAACCAAAGATTAAACTTTATAGAAGCATAGCTTCAAGGAAAGTGAGAGTTTATTTAGTAAAAGCTTGAATAATTTAAGTTGAATGAAATCTTTATTCGAATAGGAATAGTTGGATAAGAAATTTAATTTGTATAAATAAACTCTGATGGTTTATCAAAGGAATTTAAATATTTGAAATAAAAAGTATGCTTGTTTGATACAGGTAAGATCTGAAGCTTAAAGTGAGAATGAATGTGATTAAGAGTAACTGAATATAGTATAGAGAATAAATAAATTTGTGGCTCATAAAGTTTAAAATTTAAAAGTGGAATTATAAGCCAAAATAAAATTATTTTGTACTTAGGAAATGAAATAGATATCCAAACCAGAATTACAAACTAGAAATAAACTCAAGAACTACAATGAAGTGATTTTGTGATGAAATCAGATATTGAATTGGAAGTGGAAATAAACTAAGACAAAATAAATTAGTAAATTAAGCATGTAAATGAAATTAGGATTGGTCAAATAAAGTTGGATGGTGAATTAATAAATTTGATTGTGAATTAAAATGAATGGAAGGCTGAGACCTTGAGTTATATATGTATATAAAATTCAACTTGGATTGGAGTTGTATCTTACAGAATTGAATTGCCAGAACGGATGTCTGGAATTCATAATGTATCCCATGCATCTCATCTTGGAATTTTGTTTAGGATCCATCATTAGTTGCAGAATTAGTAGTTCAGGGAGATTTGGAAGCCAGGCAGAGTTTGACTCTAGTCAGGAATCCTGTTCGGATTGTTGATCAGGATGAGAGGCAACTCGGGAGTTAGTAGTGAAGCTTGTCGAGTGCAGTGGAAAGAGAATCCCAGTGATTGCACCTAGGAGACTCTGGATAGTTCTAGGGAAGTTTATCCGGATTTATGTTTGGATTGTTGGTGTTGCTTGTTAGGATAAACTGTTTGATTGTTTGCTATTGTACGAATGACATGTATGTGTGAATGGTTGGTATAACAGCTTTTAAATTATCTTTGTTTTAAATTTCGGGGACGAAATTCTTTTAAGGGGGGAGGAATGTAACGACCCTGAATTTTGACCCTGTTTATTTTAATAAATATTTAATCTGATTTAATAAAATATGAACTAATTATTTTCAAATGAATATGATTTTGGGGTAATTGTCAATTGTTTATATAAATTTGTATTTTAAAAGGGAATTTGATCTTGGAAATTTAAATAGAACCTTTTAATAATATTGACCTTATGTAACTAAATTAAAATACTGTACCTTGTTTACATTTGGAAATATATATATGGATGATAATGTTTAAAATTTAAAATCTAATTCGGACAAAATAAAATATAAATGTAAAAAATAAATGTCAAACATAAATCAAATATGTGTATATAACTTAATTAAAATAAGTAATAGTAAAGTACAAATGGAAATGAATACAAATATAAGTGAGAAAATGATTTTGAATATGACTTGAACATTGATAGTTAGATATAACGTACTAATGTAAAATTTAAAATAAGAATTAATTAATTAAGATTTTATACAACATAACTTAATAAATTTGTAAACAAAGTTAGAATAAGAATAAGTGATAAAAACACAAAGTAAAGTAAAATGAAATCAATATATACTGTAAAACCAAACTCAGATTTGTGCGTATAAACTATGTAAACTTTAAGTCAGCAAAACAAAATATTTTCATAACAACAACTATATGACAATTATTCAAGTTTAAGTAATGAAACGAATTATTTTCAAACCGAACCAAAGTCAAAATAAATCAGACCCAAATATATTCATTATTCAAACAAAAAATTAATAAAACATTTTTTTACACAGTATCATATAAAATAATTAAACAAATGTTTTTAAAGCAAACCAAAAGTGTAAACACAAACCTGACACATGTGAGTATACAATTTGAAAAATAAAAACAAGACAAATATCTGAAAGTAATTAACTATATATATAAAGAACCTGACAAATTGTTTTAATACAAGTACTTTCAGTTGCATGCTACTTACTGAGTACATAGCCTCACATAAACACATACAATATTCTCTCAGCACAACAGGATTATAATTGTGTAAACAAATTAAACAACACATCAATTAATGCTCTTCTGTTCGAGCACATCTTTGTGTTCATTTATAACATACAAATCTTTATTTTGCAGTGATGAATCTGATCAACATAATTATATAGAAGAAGTTAAGTATATAAAGATAAATAATATAACAGGTTTGAATGTATTGTAACCTGCAAGTGACTGTGGTAAAGCAAGTTAGTAAGATATTTTGTGTACTAATAGGTTTAAGGTAGACAATAGTACATTAGCATTTAATGTTGTATCCTATCAGCTTTAAAAAAAAAAAAGACAAGAAGAAGCTTGCCTGATAAAACAAAATTTAACAGTGTAAGATAACACCTACCTGGTTAAAACCTTTTCCATGCATACATAACTTCTTATATTATATATAGGTGTTCATCTTTTATATAGTTTAGTCAGTAGCATAAGTATACTGAAAAAAATAATATAAAGAGAGAGCATAAAGGAAGCAAAGCCAGGTTTAAGCTCATAAGCACAGATGGAACACAGGCTTTGTTCAACAGGTTGTTTTCTAGTGAGTAAACACAAACACTCAAGCTTTAGTTTAAATTTTAACAGTAAGAAGATTTGTGGATTTCATGTTGATGTCTGAATTTTCTCTTGGTATAATTCTATGATTATAGGCAGACTGTTCTTGATAATATGTTGTTCATTTTTGCTTACAGGTTTGAAAAAAAAACTGTTAAATCTTGTATTATCTTCATATGATCATAGGTGAGTTTTTTTTTAATTTTTTCAAACAAAATTCTATGCTTGAGTTTAAGACAGGAATTAAATTTTATTTAAAACATATTATGAAGCTATGTACAGTAAACTAACTTATTTTCAGGTAACAAGATTATGTTGAAAACTTCGTCCGTTACAAATTAGAAATTCAAGTTGATAACCTAGATCTCAATTGCAAAATAGGAATTTTAGAGCAGAAATAAGAATTTTTAGTGTAGAATTGAAATGGCAGTTCATGGTTTCTCAAAATTGACATTTTTACCAATTATAAGTTATCAATCCAATGATAACTGTTCAAATTTGTAGTTAAGCAAATATAAACATTGAGGATCACACAAAAATTATCAAATAATTTTTATATTAAGTAAATTAAGGGATTGAGATAAAAATAGGGTTTTTGATCGAAATTTCACATGCCTGTAAACGCGTTGAGTTCTTCGGCTATTTGAGATCGAGTTGTTTGAAACTCGGGGTGGTGGTTGCCTGGAGTGGTGACGTTGTGTGAGTGAAGTCTCAGCAACCCCGGCGGCGTGTTTGACAGTGGCGAGGTGTTTTTGATATTGGGGTTGAACTCTGCATCTCGTCCAACCTGTTGTTTTTCGTTTCGACATTCCTGAACATTATTGGATTTGGATTTTAGGGTATTCGTGTGATTTGTGGTGTGTCTGGGATGTGGAGGTTCGCCAGAGGCTTTGGGTGCCGCCGTGCACGTGCACAGCGTGGAGGAGGACGTCGAACGTTGGTCAGTGATGATCCTTCGAGTCGAGCACGAGAAAATAGGTTAGGGGCTTCGGGTTGAGTGCGAGTTTTCTGGGTGGAACCTGATGCTTGTTGTCTTCTCATTTTAAACTAAAAAAAATAAGAAGAAGAAGAAGGGGAGCGTACTGGAAGACCCGGGGAAAAGTGAGAACGACTCGAAGTAAACACGGTATTTCTTAGGGGGAGACTCGGGTTTCTTATAATCCTCAAGAAGAAGTATATTAATAATAAGATTTTGTGAATCATGTTTTTACAGTAACCTGGAAGAATGTTTAACAGATTTAAATACCAGTTTTAAGTTATTAGGCTAATAAGTAACAATGTATTTCACATTTAATTATTATTTTAATAATTAAGTTAAGTATGGAAGGGATTAACATTAAAGTTTGTAGCCCATACTATTTTCAAAATTTTAAAGAAGACTTTAAATGTTTAATCAATTTGAGCAAATTAATGTCAATAAACTATTTTAAAGATAAAATAAATAAATAGTTAATTGAGAATAATTACTTTACAAGTGTAATTAAGGATTAGGTAATGGTTATGTGATTAATAAAGTGTAATTAACTACTTATGATAATTAATGAATGAATTAATAGTTAATTAATTAAGTAATTTAATTAAGAATAAATTAACAATTTACTAATTAATTAGTACTAAATAAATGAATAATTATGTTTTATTAAGATGTTAATTTATAATTAAAGAATAGTTAATTAAGTATTTAAGGTTAAACAAATTGATTAAGTGGTTGAGTGATTAAGGAAAAGCTAATTAAGTAATCAAGTAATTAAGGAATTTATTTCTTATCAATGAAGTTTAATGAGAATTGTTTAAGTTAATTAATCAAGTTTAATTAATTTAAATAATTAATTGATGATGTGATAAGTAACATTACTTGGAGAAGTAATTAATGATAATGACTGGATATAATTGAATAAGGATGATTTGATAATGGAAGTAATTGAGTATAATTACTTTGTGCAAATTTAATCAAGGGACTGATACTCAGTTAAGGAGTAATTAAGTGATGTGATAAGAGTAATTAAAGGTGATTGATTTCTGAATAGTATTTATCGGGGGTGATAAATAAATATAGTTCAATTGAAAATTAATTACTTAAGGTAATAAATTCAATACAGAATAATGGGATTAAAATGTAATTAGTAATCATTAATAAATATAAATAATAACAAGCAATTAAATTGTAACGATCCTGAATTTTGAACAATTTAAAAATGGAGATATTTAATTAATTTTAAATATTTGAGATAATTTTAAATTGAATTCCAATAAAACTATGAAATTTGATGGTTAAAATTTAGAATTTAATCTATTTAAAGTTGAATAGAAATTTGAATTTAACTTTGAAGTTTGAAATTGAATATTGAAGTTGTATCTAAAATTCAAACTAATGACTTAGAAGAAAATTTATAAATTTGTAGTTAGTTTCAATAACATTTTTCTTTAACTTAAATAAATGAATAAAATTTTAAATCAACATAAAAATAAACATAAAATAAATAAATAAATAAATAAATAAATAAAATAATAAGACATGTTTCCTCCCCTAAATCCATGCCGTTTTACACGCTTTTCACCATACCGATACCCATTCCTCCATATCCAAAATCACGATCCCCTTCCCCTTAAAAACACGAAGCCCCCTTTTCTCATTCGAAAACCCTAATCAGCATACGAAATAAAGAAAAAATGGCGGCCTCTCTCTAATTGTCGCACGAGTCGCTCGTTCTTCGTCTTCCTTCAACAACTAGGGTTTCGGCTTCGATTCCAATTCGCGACCGCTTCGGTGTAAGGTGAGTGAAGCTCTCACTCACATCTAATTCGAGCTCCCTAATTCTTTTGATTTTATTCTCTTTCGTGTAATTTAGTTTAAATGTTGAAGTTTTCTCTGGTATTTTTCAATTCGCTCGTTTTTCCTCGAATTTCTATTGTTTCGTCTATGAACTACTTAGCTTTGCAAAAGTGAATGATTAAATTTTCACTCACATCTAATTTTAAGTAAATGATGATTTTGAACTGTCGACTTTGGTTTTGTTTTGTGTATGGGTTTTGATGACTTCGGCCATCGCCATTGCTTGGATGTTGTTTTCTTTGATTTAATCAATTTCATATAAAATGAGACTTACGATCTTCTGGCCCTTGTGAGCTTCGTCTCTGGCCATCTTCTCTGTTGTACTTGTAGCTGCATTATATGGTACATTGCCGTTGCACTGAAAGTTTGCATTTTTGATTGCTTTGACACAAATGCTTCACTTGACCATTTGTATACATATATCTTATGTTTCTCTGTTGCACTTTGATCATGGTAGTCTGCACTGCTTCATGTTGTACTCATCCCCTGTTTGCTCTGTACTTTCGGGACTAATCATCTGTATACATACATTCATGTATGTATATAGTTGTATTACCATTAACTGCACTCTGTAATCTTGAGTTGCATTTCATCCTTCACTTGAGCATTGCAATTGTGTGTTTGTATGATTTGTCTGCACCTTTTTCATACTGCTATGATGCAGTTTCCTTCACTGTTGTATCTTTGAAGTTGGATACTATTGTATTTGTTATTTGTCTTTTTAAAACTAATAAGAACAGATACTATCAAGATATAATATTGTTAAAAAAAAAATTAATAAGAACAGACTCTACCGAATCTTTGTTTTTTTAAACCGATAAGAACAGATGCTACTTGATTTTTGACCTTGCATTTGTTAGTGATGTCGTACTTCACTATTATCTGGTCTTTGTTAACATTGTTCTCTTGTTCGATCACCTGCTATGCCTTGTTCATCTGGTTATATTGAGTCAGGTTCATCATGTATCACCTTGGTATTGTTGCATTATAGTTGCATCACCGGTTTTGATGTTGTTCTGACCTGGACTGTCTGTATTCATAAGTATCGATCATCTTCTTTGTTTGGTGCTGTTGCACTGCCTGTATTCAAAAGCCTTTGTTGCTGTGTACTTTTCATATCCTTCCCTGAGTACACCTCTGTAGCTCTTCGACTTGAATTTATTTCTCTCAGTTACTTGTTTCGATTGTTGATGAGTTGTGACCTTGCTTTGTCACCTATTATTCAAATCTGCATATATGTACATGCATACATGTGTATGTTTGTGTACATATATGGTTGGAATTGTACCAAGCTTGAATTATTGTTGATGTGCGTTTGTATTTGAGTTTGGTTCAGTTGTAAGTGTTCAAACTTTATGTTGGGCTGCAGTGGCTCTTGTATAATTATCCTCATGCATTTAAGTGCACTTCGGTTTCATTATATATTCTAGTTAGTGGAGCCATCTGTACTTATAATTGCAGGGTGTATATACTTATGTTAACATAAGTATATGCATTTTTGGGTTTCGTTCTTATAACTTGATCTTGGTTTGAGTATGGCCTTTGTGCCTTTGTGCCTTTATGATGACTGCAGTTTGATTTGTTGTATAAAATGTTGCAGATGTCCTTGATCACTTTGAAATTCATTTGTTGACTTGTAGTTTACATACTTGTTGACATCTCTGATTTTATTTTGGGGTTTGAATCACGACTTGATGGAGTAGCTGTCAGTACTGTTGGCACTGATTTCATTTTGTCTGCACTTTGATGGTCTGGTTGCCCTGTGCACATTTGTGTGTATGCTTGGATCTGGGTTTGTTGCCTTGATCATTTTGACTTCAGGTGTATAGTTGCATTTCACTTGAATTCAGTTGTGTTTAAATTGATGCTCGATAGTTTTGAGTGTTTTCATGTAGGATCTTGTGGTGACTGCATTCTCGTGGCAGGTTGCCCTTGTGTCCTAGTAATGACTACAGTTCATTTTTATGAAAATTTTACACTTGTTGAAGTGTGCAGTAATAAGTTGTTTGGAAACTTGCTTTATTTCACAAGTTGTTGTGGCGAGGCAGCGCACACGTGTGTGCCACTGCATCCATGTAGTATCGACACTTTGAATCGATATTTGAACCTTCATTGATTTTGGTTCGTTGACTTTTTGAGTATATCGTCACGATAGTGGCAAGGCAGTGCACGCAAGCGTGAACTGCAGCCACACGATATTGATTTTTATTGATATCCTATTTTGTTTTGATTTATGATCTTTTGCATATTTCATTACGGTAGTGGCGAGGCAGTGCACGCAAGCGTGAACTGCAGCCACGGAGTTGACATTTTAAATGTGGCGAGGCCGTACGCGAGTGCGTGTACTGCAGCCCTACCAAATTTAATGTTTTAAATTGATGTTTTCTTTGATGAAAATTATTTTATGTTGCAAATTCAATATATTTTGAATCAATTTTGATGATTTTGTTGTTAATTGCCGTTTAGGCAAATTTTGATTGTTTTCTAAATTATCTTCATCAATAATCCCTTCATCTATCTCATTGATAATCTGAATCTACTGAATTGATGTTTAACACTGTTAAGTGTTACATTTACCGTTATCCGATTTCTTGTTAAAGGATCGGATAGGTAAATTATATTTGACTGTCATCTAATTGTTAATTATTATTTCCTTTATGCACTAATAACTGAGTTTGAATTAGACTGACCTGTGTATTATTTTCTTTTGAATATAATACTCGGGTCAGACCGAGTATTTTTACAGCTTGAAGATTTTCAGGCCGCGAAGTTAGGGAGAGGGGAAAGCACTTCATTAAAGTTTTTCTAGAAAATTTTCCTTGTACTTAATGAAAATAAATTGTTCCGCTGTATAAAAATTTAATACATTGTACAAACTCTGATATATGTATGTAAGAAAAATTTATTTATGAATAATATTGTGATTATTCTGTGATTCTGTGGCTGATTCTGTTTAAACTCTATAAACTGACTAACAATCCGCCATTTTGAACGTTTCTAGCTGGTTTAATTACCGACTAGAGGCGGACAGAGCGGCGGGTCGTTACAAAAGTGGTATTAGAGCTTTAGTTTACTCAAAGCTCAGTTTATGATGTTTAATATGAATAGTTACTAGAACCACTATAAAGAAAGTGCTTTTCAAATTTAAAGAAGTATAAAATTGTTTTCTTTAAAATAAAAGGTATTTTGAAAATTAGAATTATTTTGAAATTTCCCTTCTCTAAATGTGAGTGTGCGATAGTTTATATTCAGTGAGGTCTTCTTAGATTTGAGTTTCAATCGTTCGGAAACTCATTATCGAATTATTGAGGTTTATGAAAAATGAAATATAAGTTAAGTGAACTAATGAATTGGTTTAAATTGGTTTAAATCAAATATTTTGAATATTTCGAGTAATAATTGTGAAATAAAATGATATGTCAATTTAGTTATAATCAAGTGGATTATTGAACTATAACTTGGGAATTTGATTCTGAATTCTTTTGAAATTGATTTCAAACATTGTGAAGAACAAGTTAGTAAATAAATGAATTATAAGTATTTAACTTATAAATGGACTTTTGGTATATAACTGAGGTATATAAATTGAATTGAATTGAATCAATAAGAAGATTTATAAATTGAAGTTTTATAAATAGAAAAGGAATTTATGAAGATTGTTTATAAATTCGAAATCAATTGAATTTGATAAGTAATTTGTTATAGCTTATTAAAGGAGATATATCCACGATTTTGGACAGTGGGTAATCCTTTAAAAATAAAAATAAGTTGTAGAAATGATGAAATTTGTTGACAAAGCATATTCACGATTTTGGACAGTGAATATATTATTGAATAAAACGGATATGTTTTAGGGAAGTGATATTATGGAAGGAAATTTAATTGTTGATTTAACCGTATGAATCAAACTGAGTTTGATGTAAAGTTTATATTTCAAGTTTAAAACTATTGCCTAAAATAGTTAATGTGGAAATATAGATCTAATGGAACCAATTCGATGAATAATTTACTAAAGAACTAGTTGATTATTTTTGAAATAGAAAGCAAATGTAAAGTTCAAATGAAATTTAGATTTCAAATTTGAAGTTGTCAACAGGATAATCCATTATAGGTTTAATAGATTCAGTGATGAATTTGTATTTAAACGTGCGGAAAATTAAATTAAGTGAAAAACTTAATATTGAAAAGTTTGAAATCGGTTTAAAACTAATACTATGAAAAGTATGAAGAATTCAAACTATGAATTAAGTTGAAGTTGAAAAAGTTAATGGTTTTAAAGATGTTTTAAAATGCATTAACTATCGAATACATAGATTTCAACATTCAATTGTTGAAATAGGCGTTTCGAGAAAATTAAGGAAATGGTAGACTATAACACTATTGTTATAGTAAATGGTTTCCGGAAGGAAATGTTGTTTATAGTATTGGGATTTATATATCTATCATAAATCCGAATCCCTATACTAGTGATTTTGAGTTGTCGTAACGATGTTTTACGTAACATTCGTTTTAACTCAAATAAATGTGTTTAAAAGAATGATTTCCTTAAAGAATGAAATATATACTTAATTTTGATTCAAGTATATTGAATATTTTCAAAGTGTTGAAAATAAAAGAATTTGTTAATTACTTATTATTGAATAAGTATGGAAATATTTTCCAATATGAAATGAAAGGTTTGAAACTTTATCTTTTAAAGATAAATTGAAAAATGAATATTTGAAATTTGTTTCAAATGGCTAAGTGTGAAAATTATATATCTTGTAAGGATATTATTTTGAGAAATGTAAACAATTAGTTCAACTTGGAAATTTTTCAAAGAATTGAATCTTGAGTTAAATTGAGTTTAACTTTGACACCAAAAACAATATAAATTCAACTTTGAATTTTGGATAGTCGATTGGGATTGTATGTCTAACATTGTGAATTGATGACATATCATTTGATCTCTATTAAATATATATCTGTGGTGGCGGAGAATTTATTCTTTTAGCTTAACACCCTTCTCTGAGACGTACGAGCTTAGAGGTTATATATCGATAGACATCAATTATGTGTTGAGAATTGACGATGTAACGTGAAATCCAAATCGAATGTGAAGTCGATAATGAATTGGATTGTGAATGTGAATTAGGTTTGAGATAACCTTAAATTTTCAAATCGATTTAGAGGAAAATTTTAAACGTGATGGAAAATTGGAATCCTCTATTTGTAGTGAATGTGAAATGAGTTTTCGTAACTTATATATGTGAATATAATCGAAAACTATCAGTTTGGAAAGTCATTATTATGAAAATCCTTTGTAAATTTACATAGGTATGATAAGTACGAAATGTGAAATGAAGTACTATATGTATATGACATATGTTTTCTAAAAACTGAGGATATGGAAATGTACCTTCCAATTATTATGTGTGAAGGTGATTGGAACTCGGTGGAGTGTCCATTGTAAATCGTAGCTACGTAGAATTCCATTAGTGGAATGTCCAATGGGACTGATTTGATATCCCCCACGATGGATCATCATGTTTGGGATTATGTGATTGATGCTGGCGTAATTCGTGGGGCGTGATGCCTACAGTTACAAGGGATTCCACTGAGATAGTGGCGCAACCGCCGAGTAAACTGCGATCTGGAAACCGAAGCGAAATTCGAGGGGCGTGATGCCTAAGGATACGAGCGATTCTACTGAGATAGTAGCGTAACCGCCGTGTGGACTGCGATCTAAGGCGACAACCATGGCAAAATTCAGGAGTGATGAGAAATCTGAGATTACAAGCGATTCTACTGAGATAGTAGCGAAACCGCCGGGTAAACTGTGATCCATGGGGGAACGGACTTTCCATATCCATTTTTAAAAGATTTTTAAAAAGTATTTTCACTGGGAGTTGAAGCAAGTATGTTTAGTACTTGGAGTTTTTAGTGTTGCGCCTGGCCAGCGTATGCCTAAAGTCTGTGAGAACGACGATGGACTTGTTAAACTTTGAGTTATCAAGTATTTTCAAAACTTTGAATAGAAAATCAATAATCTGAAATTAGAATTACATGATCCTAACTTAATGAATTAAGGAAGAAGATCTTTAAAATATCTTGAAAGTCCACAGTTTTGGATAAGATATATTATGCAAATATTTAGCATGAAAGATTTCAAGTTTAAAAATCTGAGTTTTTGTAAGTCAAAAATTTAGTAAAAGACTTTTGTGTCTTGATTATTGAAATCGATGAACAAAACTAGTGAAATGAAATAAATGGAATGAATCCTATATTTATTTATGAGTTTGAAACTTGGTAAAATTATGTAGGATATAAATATCGGTGAGATTTTAGCAATCGTTTTTCCTAACTTATAATTTCGGGACGAAATTCTTTTAAGTAGGGGAGATTGTAACGATCCTGAATTTTGAACAATTTAAAAATGGAGATATTTAATTAATTTTAAATATTTGAGATAATTTTAAATTGAATTCCAATAAAACTATGAAATTTGATGGTTAAAATTTAGAATTTAATCTATTTAAAGTTGAATAGAAATTTGAATTTAACTTTGAAGTTTGAAATTGAATATTGAAGTTGTATCTAAAATTCAAACTAATGACTTAGAAGAAAATTTATAAATTTGTAGTTAGTTTCAATAACATTTTTCTTTAACTTAAATAAATGAATAAAATTTTAAATCAATATAAAAATAAACATAAAATAAATAAATAAATAAAAAAATAAATAAAATAATAAGACATGTTTCCTCCCCTAAATCCACGCCGTTTTACACGCTTTTCACCATACCGATACCCATTCCTCCATATCCAAAATCACGATCCCCTTCCCCTTAAAAACACGAAGCCCCCTTTTCTCATTCGAAAACCCTAATCAGCATACGAAATAAAGAAAAAATTGCGGCCTCTCTCTAATTGTCGCACGAGTCGCTCGTTCTTCGTCTTCCTTCAACAACTAGGGTTTCGGCTTCGATTCCAATTCGCGACCGCTTCGGTGTAAGGTGAGTGAAGCTCTCACTCACATCTTATTCGAGCTCCCTAATTCTTTTGATTTTATTCTCTTTCGTGTAATTTAGTTTAAATGTTGAAGTTTTCTCTGGTATTTTTCAATTCGCTCGTTTTTCCTCGAATTTCTATTGTTTCGTCTCTGAACTACTTAGCTTTGCAAAAGTGAATGATTAAATTTTCACTCACATCTAATTTTAAGTAAATGATGATTTTGAACTGTCGACTTTGGTTTTGTTTTGTGTATGGGTTTTGATGACTTCGGCCATCGCCATTGCTTGGATGTTGTTTTCTTTGATTTAATCAATTTCATATAAAATGAGACTTACGATCTTCTGGCCCTTATGAGCTTCGTCTCTGGCCATCTTCTCTGTTGTACTTGTAGCTGCATTATATGGTACATTGCCGTTGCACTGAAAGTTTGCATTTTTGTTTGCTTTGACACAAATGCTTCACTTGACCATTTGTATACATATATCTTATGTTTCTCTGTTGCACTTTGATCATGGTAGTCTGCACTGCTTCATGTTGTACTCATCCCCTGTTTGCTCTGTACTTTCGGGACTAATCATCTATATACATACATTCATGTATGTATATAGTTGTATTACCATTAACTGCACTCTGTAATCTTGAGTTTCATTTCATCCTTCACTTGAGCATTGCAATTGTGTGTTTGCATGATTTGTCTGCACCTTTTTCATACTGCTGTGATGCAGTTTCCTTCACTGTTGTATCTTTGAAGTTGGATACTGTTGTATTTGATATTTGTCTTTTTAAAACTAATAAGAACAGATACTATCAAGATATAATATTGTTAAAAAAAAATTAATAAGAACAGACTCTACCCAATCTTTGTTTTTTTAAACCGATAAGAACATATGCTACTTGATTTTTGACCTTGCATTTGTTAGTGATGTCGTACTTCACTATTATCTGGTCTTTGTTAACATTGTTCTCTTGTTCGATCACCTGCTATGCCTTGTTCATCTGGTTATATTGAGTCAGGTTCATCATGTATCACCTTGGTATTGTTGCATTATAGTTGCATCACTGGTTTTGATGTTGTTCTGACCTGGACTGTCTGTATTCATAAGTATCGATCATCTTCTTTGTTTGGTGCTGTTGCACTGCCTGTATTCAAAAGCCTTTGTTGCTGTGTACTTTTCATATCCTTCCCTGAGTACATCTCCGTAGCTCTTCGACTTGAATTTATTTCTCTCAGTTACTTGTTTCGATTGTTGATGAGTTGTGACCTTGCTTTGTCACCTATTATTCAAATCTGCATATATGTACATGCATACATGTGTATGTTTGTGTACATATATGGTTGGAATTGTACCAAGCTTGAATTATTGTTGATGTGCATTTGTAGTTGAGTTTGGTTCAGTCGTAAGTGTTCAAACTTTATGTTGGGCTGCAGTGGCTCTTGTATAATTATCCTCATGCATTTAAGTGCACTTCGGTTTCATTATATATTCTAGTTAGTGGAGCCATCTGTACTTATAATTGCATTGTGTATATACTTATGTTAACATAAGTATATGCATTTTTGGGTTTCGTTCTTATAACTTGATCTTGGTTTGAGTATGGCTTTTGTGCCTTTGTGCCTTTATGATGACTGCAGTTTGATTTGTTGTATAAAATGTTGCAGATGTCCTTGATCACTTTGAAATTCATTTGTTGACTTGTAGTTTACATACTTGTTGACATCTCTGATTTTATTTTGGGGTTTGAATCACGACTTGATGGAGTTGCTGTCAGTACTATTGGCACTGATTTCATTTTGTCTGCACTTTGATGGTCTGGTTGCCCTGTGCACATTTGTGTGTATGCTTGGATCTGGGTTTGTTGCCTTGATCATTTTGACTTCAGGTGTATAGTTGCATTTCACTTGAATTCAGTTGTGTTTAAATTGATGCTCGACAGTTTTGAGTGTTTTCATGTAGGATCTTGTGGTGACTGCATTCTCGTGGCAGGTTGCCCTTGTGTCCTAGTAATGACTGCAGTTCATTTTTATGAAAATTTTACACTTGTTGAAGTGTGCAGTAATAAGTTGTTTGGAAACTTGCTTTATTTCACAAGTTGTTGTGGCGAGGCAGCGCACACGTTTGTGCCACTGCAGCCACGTAGTATCGACACTTTGAATCGATATTTGAACCTTCATTGATTTTGGTTCGTTGACTTTTTGAGTATATCGTCACGATAGTGGCAAGGCAGTGCACGCAAGCGTGAACTGCAGCCACACGATATTGATTTTTATTGATATCCTATTTTGTTTTGATTTATGATCTTTTGCATATTTCATTACGGTAGTGGCGAGGCAGTGCACGCAACCGTGAACTGCAGCCACGGAGTTGACATTTTAAATGTGGCGAGGCCGTACGCGAGTGCGTGTACTGCAGCCCTACCAAATTTAATGTTTTAAATTGATGTTTTCTTTGATGAAAATTATTTTATGTTGCAAATTCAATATATTTTGAATCAATTTTGATGATTTTGTTGTTAATTGCCGTTTAGGCAAATTTTGATTGTTTTCTAAATTATCTTCATCAATAATCCCTTCATCTATCTCATTGATAATCTGAGTCTACTGAATTGATGTTTAACACTGTTAAGTATTACATTTACCGTTATCCGATTTCTTGTTAAAGGATCGGATAGGTAAATTATATTTGACTGTCATCTAATTGTTAATTATTATTGCCTTTATGCACTAATAACTGAGTTTGAATTAGACTGACCTGTGTATTATTTTCTTTTGAATATAATACTCGGGTCAGACCGAGTAATTTTACAGCTTGAAGATTTTCAGGCCGCGAAGTTAGAGAGAGGGGAAAGCACTTCATTAAAGTTTTTCTAGAAAATTTTCCTTGTACTTAATGAAAATAAATTGTTCCGCTGTATAAAAATTTAATACATTGTACAAACTCTGATATATGTATGTAAGAAAAATTTATTTATGAATAATATTGTGATTATTCTGTGATTCTGTGGCTGATTCTGTTTAAACTCTATAAACTGACTAACAATCCGTCATTTTGAACGTTTCTAGCTGGTTTAATTACCGACTAGAGGCGGACAGAGCGGCGGGTCGCTACATAAATAGTAATTAATTTGTATAATAAAAAAGTAATGTAATGTTTGTAAGTGAAAGATAATTTCTATATTGGGATAATTGGTGAAAAATAATTAAAAGAGGGTTACTTGAATAAAATTTAATGTTAATTAATCAAGTGTGATTAATTTATTAATTGATTGATAATTGGTCAATGGTTATATAAGCAAGATTTAAATGGTTAATTAATTAATTTAATTTACTTTAAATTAATTAGAGATGCAAGTAATTAATTTAATTCATTTTAAATTAATTATAGCTGATATGATTGTTCATATATGGATGAATGATATTGTTTACCTTGAATGATGTGAGATTTCTAGTTGGAGATAAATGATGCAGTGTGAACTGTGTGCTTGATTGTAGTATGATAATAATATGGATTATCTGTTGTGATGATAATATTGCCTATCTGTTTATGGAGATAGTGTTGATTATCTATTATGATACTGTGAATTATCTATCTGTGTGTATATGGAAAAATGGAATTGAATTGCTTATAAACTTTAAAACAACTTGGCCTTAAAAGACACGTTTTGGATTTCGATGAGACCGGGATCGGGTTTCCACATTTGGAACATCCGAAAACCACATCGATCCAAATTAACGTTAGGTCGTGAATCTGATGAGAAGACGAAGATTCAGAATGGAAGGGTTGTCGTCGTTGACTCTGAGGGTGATTCCAAAATGAGTGTAACGAGATAATTCGGATTCGTTCGAACCCGGAACGAACTTGTATGGATTGAATGCTTTCAACACATCGTCAGGCGGGCGATGAGCATTCTAAGAATATTGTTCTATAAAGGTAATTGCAGCCTCAAGCCTCATCAACCGGGAATGGCTAAAACAGGGGAGGTGCAGCAAGGTTAGGTGGGTCATGCCCAAGCAGGACAAGATATTTCCCCTGTCTAGATGTCCCTTTTTATTTCGGCTGTGTGGGCGGTTTGCTAGCTAGAACCGCGGGGTTTATCTTGTTTGGGACTGTTCAGTAAGGAATGGTTCCGGCCTTGTGTTGCAGGGGATGAAGGGAGTAATCCTCGGTACGGTGATCTAGGCCCCGTACTGTGACGGGCGGTACCCCAGTAGCCCTGCCATTGTATGGAATCCATTTTCCAATAAGTGCCCACGGTTTTGATTGTATTACCCACTTTTGTGGCTAGTAGCTGGAATTTAATAATGTAACAATTTCGGCTATTTTCTATTTACTTTAAAACCCTAGACACTATTATAATATCACAGAATTTCCTATGAAATGTTTTGGTTAGCGTAAGGTAAAAACTTACCCGTATTTATTTGTGGGAAGTCTTACGTGATACCTTTATTTTCAAATATTTTTCAAGTTAAACAACCTTAAACTGTTTACTCATACCAGACCCATGTCTGACCCGGAGTTTATTTTTGTTTTTCATAAACTCTCGGGTACCCAAATTTTTACGGGTAGCCAAGAGATTCAGGTTAGAGTTGACGAATTCTGGAGGAGCAATGGAGCAGGAGGCTTCAGCGTTGTAGATATATATATATATATATAGTTCCGTTGTGTTAATATCTCTGAGTCATATTGTTTGAGTTGTATTAACTAGATGGGTGTTTATAACTGTCTAGTATGTGATGTATGTATGATTGTCACATGTATTGATATTGTATAACTCTGATATATGTCCAAACTATGTATTATTTAAGTGATATATTATATTTTGTTCCGTTCCGCTGTGAGATTCTGATGTTGTTGTTCTTTCTTCTTCTTTCTGTTCTATTTTCTCATCCCTTTCTTTCTTAATGATGATACGTCTTTCTGGTAGTAGAAAGGCGGGTCGTCACAGTTGGTATCAGAGCTGAAAGGTTAAGTGAGAACCTTGGCTCTGGCGAAGATTTCTCATTAGAGATAGAGTCGGTAGTACTCTAGAATGAGTCTGAGTCGTCACAGTTTGACATGAAGGAATATGGTAATTAATTGAAATCAATTAAGGAGGATAGTTAATTGGTAATATGGTAATTAATTGAAATCAATTAAGGAGGTTAATTAAAAGGGATAAGGTAATCAATTGAAATCAATTAAAGGCAACTAATGGGGAATTAATTGATTTGAAGAATATGGAAATCAATTAGAGGGAATTAACTAATTTAAAAATATTAGGTAGGGAATTGGAGCTAGATTGCTAGATGTCCCAATGGTAGAAATCAAAAAGTGGAAACCCATAGGGTAAATTGAAAACTTAACAAGTGGAATTAATTGAAATAAAACACATTTGTTTAAAAACGTTCAAACCATAAATTTGTGACGTTTTCTTCCACTTAAATCAACGCCATCTAAATATTTAGTGCTTGCCACTTTCTTTCCTTGAATCAACGCATTCACTCCCAATTTAGTTTGAACGTACATTATTCCTTGCAAAATTTTATCACATGATTTACGCCCCTTTTTAATGCAGCAAAATTTGTTATTTTCCTTTACTGTTTCAAAGCCTAAATATAAAATTGGAAGTTTTGAAATTTTTAATTTGTTAAAGGACAACTCCAATTGGAATTTTAATAAAAATGAATTATGTATATTTTAAATACGACGAATGTAAACGAATTTAATTTTAAGTTAAGCAATAACTTTTGACAAGTCAGTGTATTTATAGACCGTGAAATTTCGCATTTAAAAAGACACAAATTTTTAATGGTATAAATAACGTATATAGGAAAACGTATTAATAAATAAAAAAATCAACGCATTCAATTTGCTTTAAATTTGATATAAATCATTGTCTAATAAAACTTTACCGTTTCTTTATAAATCAATGCTATCTGTAAAATTGATTGCCATTTCCTTTACCAAAAGTAATACGTGATATCCTCTTTACACTAAAAGTTCAAACTCATGAAATCAATGCTGGTTATAAAAATTCAAATCCATGTACAACTTTATTTAGTTAATAGGTATATAATCTGTAATTTCTCTTACCATTCTCAGCAATTAATTCTTTCCTCTTTTCTTTCCTATAATTAAGCGCGTAAATTTAGGCACGTTCGTTTTCTCTTGCTTCCTAAATATTTTCCATATTCCCTTCATCTAAATACTGGAAACGTGCATCTCATTTGTAGCTCTGGGAATAAACGTTTAATGGAAGCAACTTATCCCTTACCTGTGAGAACAAAATTTCTAAATCTCTAAAGAAATAAATCATGCAGCTTCCTATTTTTATAACACGTTCAAACAAAAAGGATAAAATAAACGCATTCAATATTATTTGAAAATATTATCCCAAAATCTAATCTTAACTACCCGTTTCTTTTGCTTTAATTTCGTAGCCATTTCCGTTTATTTGATAAAAATCAAGTAGCCATGTATAATCTGGTAATGAATCAGTGCTCAATCAACTCATGCCTTTTTTAAAATAAAAAAATCAATATTTATATTCTTCCTGCCTATTTGCTCATTTAAATCAACGTACTTTTCTCTTGAAATAGTACCTTGGATCAATCAAATTTCTTTTACCCGTTTTTTTTCAACCGTTACTTGAAATGTAGCACTCTTAAAAATGCAAGAAGTCATTTCTTTTAACGTTGAATTTCAAATGCAAAGATTTCCTGCCTTTTTCTTTCACGCATTAAATTTTTCTCCTTACCTGAAATCTTGCTCATCCTTAAAATCAACGTGACCTTCCCCTATATTTATACAACACACGTTCAAAACAATTTTTACATCACCTGGAGAGCTACACCTTCTTTTCTTGCATGCGTGTGTTGAAGGTACACATCTGTCTTTTATTTTATTTTTATTTCTACTTCTCATGCTTTTCACGTTGCATACTTTGCTCCTTCTCCTCGTTCCACCATGCTCGACTACTCCACCTCTCAAGTATGTTGGTGCCATCCCTGATAAGCATGTATCTCCTTTCCTCCTGATCTTGCCGTGCATGTTCAGTAATATAGGAAATCAAGCCTAGTTTCTTTCTTTTGCATGTTGTAGAACATATTAGCCTGTGTCCCTGTAGTTGTGGCCACGTGAAATTGAATAAGGGTGTCACTTTTGAATAAAATGTTAACAAGCAAAATAAATATCTTTCATTTTTTGCATCACTGGAGAAGAAACCATATATGCCTGTAGTTTTGGTGGACATGTGAATTTGCATGCGTGAGCCACTTTGAAGATTTTAACAAATGGAAGTGTGTAATGGAGACAAACCTGGAAAATGATTTGTGGTTTATTAGTTGCGTGTGAAACAAATCACACGACCTTGTCATTTCATAAGTGCATGCATACATTTTTCCAAAGTAATTTTTTTTATGAAAATCTGATAACGTTTTGTTTCAAGACTCAGCCTATTTGATTTAACAAAGCATTTTTTTTTACAAAGCATTTTTCCCAAAGCATTTAAATAACAAATTTGGAAAGGGAAGAGGATTGGAGATGTTGAACAAATTGAGTGATGGAGTGGTCAAGCTGCGGGTGTCAAAAATCTTTTAATTTATAAATCTCGTTCCGGTTGTTATTAAATTTTGCTTTGATCGCTTCATAATCACGTAATTTATTATTCGTTTATTTTTCAAGTTCGAAATTGAGGGGTCACATCTGCTGGATTTATCGTGCCTCTGATCATTTCTTTCGGGATAGATACCGTTGTTTGATTTGAATCTCCAGCAGCGAAAAGGTGAGTATTTCTCACCAAACAAACATACCTATATATCTGTGAATTTGTCACAAGTGTAATTGTAAAATTTATCTTATTTAATTTTATCTTCCTGTGATATAAACGTATGATGTTAAACCCCATTATTTATTGACACATCATCAGTTGTTTACTTATTGAAGTATTATTGCAGTTATACTATTAAATGCTTATTGAATGTTAATCACACTGCAAGTTCCCTGCAAATTTGGGATCGTTATAGGCTGAAATGATAGGCCTGAACGATAATTATTTACCCATTTATTTATTTAATTATTTAATTATTTATTATTTAACTTGGGATTGCGGACTTGAAATGATAGAACCCGGGCTTTTGTAAATTGAGGATTGAAATGATATATATCCGTATCACTTGACCTAGGCTAGAAAACTATATACAGACCCGTGGTTTATATAATATTTTTTCTGAAATCTCTTAAACTATTTTAAATGGGAAGTTATGATATTCTAGCTTAAATGTATTTAAAGGATTTTATGAAAATTATAATGATTTTTGAATGAGTCAAAATGTTAAATAAATGGAAGTTTAAGTAAAATTTTGGAATATAACTTATTCTGAATTTTTGTTAAAAGTGAGATTTTAGTTAAGTAAAATATTTGATAATAAGTTATATTTGGGAATTTAAAATTAATTGTTAAGTTAATAATTTATTTCAGCACTTAAATGCTGTCTTTTGTAAATGAATTGTTTTAACCTATGACTTTAGGTAGCATTTTATAAGTTCTACGGAAACTGAATTTTGATTGTTTTAGTAAAAAAATTAATGGAAATAATCTTTGGGAAAAAGCTTAAATTTTGGAATTTAATATGTAATTAATAAAAATAAGGAATTGACTTTAAATGGTTTTAAATGGAAGAATTTAACTTTTAAATGTGAGTTGAAAGGCAATTAATTCCTAAATAAATTGAATAGATTTAAATGGTATTTTTTTTTAAAAAATGACTGATGTTTAAAAATGATATTATGATATTGAAGGTATTTGAACTTTATTTTGATTTTTAAAGTATAAATACCATTTTATAAAAGTTGTAACCACAGGTTAAATAACGTTTGGTTGTTAAAGAGACCGGGATCGGATATCTGGCATACTCTCTGTCGATACCGAAAACCACTTTGACAACCGTGTACGCGGTGGAGATTCCAGAGTGAAGTAGGATGGTGGTGAAGTTTTCTTTAAGGTAAATACGTGGACCCGACTCCCGTGAGTTGGCATAAGGTGGCTAAAACAGGAGCGATTCTCGGATTAATGAGGTAGCACCTCTGATCGGACGCACTTCTTCGTATGCCATTCTATTACTCTTGTGATTGTTTTGGTGCGCACCTTTGATTTGGGAGTGTTGTTCGAGGTGGGCGGCAGCTGCGCGCTGCGCGTTTCCATCGGTCCAGATAGCAATTGGTATATCTACCCTGGCATTGCCTAGTTGTGTCGTGTCACCTACCATAGCGAGCCTTCTACGAGTTTGGTTTTCTCCCGTAGCCTGTGTGGTATCCTCTGGTGGCTTCCCGATCAGGAGGGACTATAATATTGGATGGACTACTGAGACTATTACGTGTTAAGGTGGAAAATGTAAAGCCTTAACGCTATTTAAAAGTAAGTTTATTTTACTAATAGACACTATTATAATAGCTAACTATTACTACATAGTAAATAGTTTAACGGATCCTTAGAGGATGGGCGGTCCCAAGCATCCTTTAAGTTACTTGTTCTTTAATACAGTTCACTTGAATTAACTTACACTATATAAGTATGTATGTCCTGACTCGAGTGTTTATGTTTTATTTTACGCTCGGGTCAGCCTGAGTTGCAGTTCAGTTTCATCCCGAAGCTAGGATTTCTGTAGATCACTTTCAAGCTGCTGGCAAACTTCCCTTCCCGTTCTTTATCTAAATTTTTGAAATCAAGACTACTGGACATTTGTATTGTTCTACTGATGATTTAAAACTATATTTGGATTAAAGACTATGTAATTTTTTTCTGATTGAGCCTATTTATAGTGGCTTCATGAACCACTAAGTATTTTTAAATTCCACTGCGAGTATTCTGATTCTGTGTCTGTGATTCTGTGATTATTTATTTACTGTATATTTTGAGATTTGCCAAATTTTATTTACAAAGCGGTATTTTGAACAATTCAAGTCCGACATGTGCGGATGCGAATGATTGAAAATATCGGATCGTTACAGTAGATGCCTTTTGTAGTTGTACCGAGCTAGCCGTGCAAAGGAGACGCTGGCGAAATTTTTCGAAAATTTAGAAAGTTAGAAAATTTTTGAGAAAATTTTGATAATTCAAAATTTGGTTTTAAGTTGAAACTTGAATAATTCAACAAATAATATATTTTGAAAACTTTGGGAGGGTTTGGAAAGTTAGTAAAAGTGATAAGGGGTTTTCTATAAAAAGAATAGTTGGTAGGGTGTTACATTGTTGGTTTTGAGGAAAGTAAATGGGTATTGGATCATTCTTCTTAGCTAGTAATTTCGGGGACGAAATTCTTTTTAGGGGGGAGGAATGTGACGACCTGGGATTTTCAAGCATTTAAAATTGGAATATTTAATTGATTATAAATATTCAATAGAGCAAAATTTAAATTGAATTACGAATATCACAATTTATTTGATAATTAATTATTGAATTAAATAATTTTGAAGTTGGGTGAATTGTTGAATCAGGAGTTTTAAGCCTATTAAAAATAATTTGAAGGCTTATAGAATCTATATTGATAATACTAAAGATAATAGAAGTGTTAAAATTGAATTTAACAGTGATTTGTTCAGTTTTAAAATTTATACTGTTTAAATTGAATTTAAAAATAGCCTTCCGAGGCGCAGTCTCGGAATTCGACGAAATTAGTTCCTTTGGGTCCGTAATATTGAATTATTACTGAATTTCAAATTTCGTAGCATTTGGAGTGGCTGAGTGAGCGCACGTTATAAAAACGAGCTGGGAATTTTATCGAGACAATTTGTAATTAATTAAAGATATATATATATATATATAATTATATTTGGTCAATACTTCAAATCCATCAGCCACCCTATGAATTGACCCTGCCTTTCCCTTCTGTACCACGCCACTTACCTGTCTCTCCTCATTTCTTATCAGCCGAGATAAAAATTAAATAATATTATAACTTAACAAAAATCAACTAGTGGCTTCCAAAGCACACCACTTCCTTTCCAAAATATCATATCCCCTCTTTCATTTTATAATAGCATCAACCGAAAGAAATAAAGCAGATTTCAATTTCAATTATTTCCTTCTCTAAATCGAACGAATTCGTTCGTTCATTCGATAAAAAAAATGGCGGCCAAGTTTTATCGTTCGAACCGATCTTGAGGAAGAACAACTAGGGGTGTTGGGCGTTCGCGCGCACGGTAAAAAGGGGATCGAGGTTGAGGGCTTATCGATTTGGGGTTTCGCGACTCACGTCTGAGGGTCATGCGACGATTCGAGCTCAGGGTCATGGCAGATGGAGTCGCGATGGGATTTAGGGCTTGGTGACGGCATCGCGTGGACGATGCTCATGTGAGTGTGTGGCGGCAGCAGTAAGGTAGGGAGGTTGCGACTGTTTGGGCAAGTGTTAACTCCACTTTTTCAGCAAGGCCGTGATATCAAAAAATCGACCAAGAAGCCAATGATAGTTCGTCTTGAAGAATGGTCAACTCAACATCTCAACAAAGCAAGTTCTGTTGAATGGTTTTTCAGATAAGATCCCCTACGGAGGGGGGGTCCAGGAGGGGTGCCAACCCCCCAAGGTGGGGGTGCGGGGGCAACGCCACCGCTATGGTGTTCGACCTGCCCAAAAGGGTATACAACTTAAAGGATGGAGCGACCTACAACCTAGTGGTTCCAGCGACCTAAGGTGGCACAGCGACCTAACTATCTGAAGACTAGGCGACTCAGTGGTTCAACGACCTACGACCTACCGAGTTAACGACCTAAGGAATGAAACAACTCGAGCGACCTACAGGAAGCCACGACTTAACGATTTAAGAAGTCGAACGACCTAACGACCTAAAAGTGGGACGACCTAGCGACCTAACTGATGAAGCGGGGTAACGACCTAAAGGGTTAAAGGAGTTAGCGACCTAGAAGGATAAAAGGACTTACGACCCAACTGCTTAACGACTTAAGAGGTGGACGACTTAACGACTTAAGTACTTCGCGACCTAAAGAGTTAAAGCGGCAGCAACCTAATGCTTTCACGACTTACTTTAAGTCGTTCACGACATAGCACTTAGTGATTAAACTATGCCGCTTTCCCCTAAGTCGTTAGAACCTACCAGTTAGTTCAGATGGCCAAGTGCGAACCAGTTAGGTCGTAACTCATATCTCCTTAACTTGTTGACGACCTACGACCTATCTTAGGTCGTAGCCTACGACTTACGACTTACTTTTTAAGGGCCTATCCAGAATTCCCTATAAATACGGCCTAAGCTCCAACATTGAGGGGACCTTTTGAGGGGGGCTCATTCTTCGAAGCCCCGATACTCTGTCATTCTCTCGACTCAAACAGCGCTTCAAGCACTCCAAACACCAAAGACGCTACAACAAACTTCAAGAGAAGATCTGGATCATTCAACATGAACTCAAAAGATTCTTCTACATCAAAGTTTGAGCTACTAGTCAAAAGTGTGTTGTAATCGAAGTGCATTGTAAATAATTGTAATCAAATCATCAATAAAGGAATTTAAAGTGGACGTAGGCTCGATCTTAAGCCGAACCTCTATAAAACTGTTGTCTTTTACTACTTTTCTGTGATTTCTCTACTTATACTTTGTTCCCGTACCAACGGGTGGTGCTTTCACTTAATCTCTATTTGCATCGGGGTGTTAGCGTCCAATTTTTACGTTAACATTTTTGGTGCTTTCACTGAGAACCTAACTCAGGCTATTTTCATCATTGCTTCACAAAAGTTTGTGTAAAGAATCTCTCTCAAAACTAGAAGTCTATCAGAGATAATGGCTCCTGGAAGAAAGAGTAAATCTACCAGATCCCGAGATGCTCATGAGGGAACCTCCACTTCCCCAGGACCAAATCAGACAACTCCTACTATTGGAGTCACAAGAGATGAATTAGATGATGTAGTATCTGGATTGTTCCAACAAATGGAAACTCAGAATGCTTTGATGATGGACAGGTTAAACGCCCTGCTTGGGGCAAGTCGCCAACGACAAGACAATGAAACAACTTTTGCCGAAGATGCCCGTGACACCCAAGAGAAAAGTATTCCTCCACGAGCCGTTGGCACCGCCGCATGGGATCCATCCCAAGCTGAAGGTTCAAGCCCACAGTCAACTTTTCGCGAACATTTGCCAAGGCAAACTTCCGAAAGGGCAGCTGATGTCTGCCCAGCGAGGCCTCTGAACGATGAGGAGTACCTATCAGGGATGGTTCGCCCAATTATGAAAGAAAGCATGCAGAGGCAAGAGGATGAAAAGGATTGGGGGTTTGCTCCGAGCAAGACTCCGTTCACCGAAAAGATTTTAAAAGCAGAGTTTCCTAAGAAATTTGTACCTCCTACTATCCCGGCCTATCGAGGGACAAGTGACCCTAATCAGTTCCTGTACAACTACGATTGGCATATGACTGGGGCACGAGCAACAGATGAAATCAAGTGCCGTTACTTTCTGGTATACTTAGAGGGAATGGCCTTACTTTGGTTCATAAAGCTGCCAGTTAGATCCATGGATCAATTCTCTGACTTAATACGAAAGTTCAAGGATTAATTCAGGCTATATGCTACAAAGGCCAAGGATATAATGTCACTCTCCAGTCTAGAACAAAACCCTGGGGAATCTATCAGATCATTCTTAAATCATTTCAATATAGCCCTAGCTGAAGTCGAGAACGCAGAGCCACGGATGGTTTTGACTTATCTGATGCGGGCTATCGATAAATCGAGTGAATTTGGCAAATGGCTAAAAATGAAGGAGCCAAACTCACTTGACAAATTCTATAAGAAGGCCGACAAATTTATGCGTTTGGAAAGCTTTCCTGCGCCATCAAAAGCGATCGTGGCCGAAATTCAGAATGTCGGTGTTGCTTTTGATAAAGAGAGTCCGGAGGACAGAAGAGGAAGAACGATGGTGGAAAAAAGCAGAGAGACTTGAGGAAAGCTCGCCGCTTTAAACCTTCAGACTTTACTCCCTTAACTGATACTCTAGAGAACATCTTTCTCGCAACCAAGGATGCCATTGATTATCCTAAGCCACCTGAGTCGAAGATTGGGAAAAATGCAATGCATAATGGAAGATTCTGTCAGTTCCACAATCAACCTGGTCATGACACCAATGAATGTCGCCATCTAAGGAATTTGATTGAAGAACTATTGAAACAGAATAAACTTCAACAATATGTAAAGTGAAACAAGAATGACCCATCCTCATCGACTCAAGGGCAAATACTTCTCGCTCATCAATATGGCTCAAATGAAAGAACTGCAGCACAGGGATCAGGGAGGCTTATCATTAATGCTATCACAGGAGGCCCTCACCCAGCGGGCGGAAGCTGGGATGAGATGGAAAGATACGCTCATGCCCTAAGAAAAGCCCCGAAGGGAGAAAAAGTTCCTGTTCTGAAAGATGCTGCCATCTAGTCCCCTCACACTGGAGAATCAATTCTGAAAGCTTGGGACAGCAATAACTTGCATCCATATTTTACTTTAAGGCTTTGTTACAAATTTGTAAAAGAATGATGGATTTATCAATCTCATATTAAAAGCCATTGTAAAAACATTGCAAATGAGATATAGGAACTATAAATCTTGTGTTTTCTATTACTATAAACTGCCTGTTTCATTTCGATATGCATATATCTTGAATATATTGCTAAAATGTCGATTTAATATTGCAGGCAATCAAAGCAAAGCTTACCTAGTCAGCACATCACAATGCTAAGCGATTCCTATAAATCATTCAGCAAATAAATGTCAAGCCAGAAAAGTTCCTAATTCAATTCCTGCATAAGAAGCGCTCCTCACAAATAGTTGATTCTACCAAAAGGGTACCTTCCCAAGGCGAAGGTTCCAGGCCCTTGCTAACCGACAGAGATCATTTGTGCAAACAGACATCCAGTTGGGTAGTTTAGGTCTTCCTTATGGATTCACTTAACAATGAAGAGCACTTCTCTGGAAAAGAAACAAATAACTGGCAAAGAAAAGAACATGGGTTTGGAAATGATAACGAAGAATCGCTGTGGAGCAAATGGTGAGGAGGCATGGGCAAGCAGACAGAAAACACAAAAGACCTCTTCGGAGGCACATTTCACCAGAGCTGAAATGCAAAATAAAGACCTCTTCGGACGCACAAGCCCTCTTCGGAGGCACAACTTTTCGGAGGAAAAAGTCCTCCAATGAGGCACACTTCCCAAGTTTGAAGTGCAAATTAATGTCCTCCAATGAGGCACACTTCCCAAGTTTGAAGTGCAAATTAAAGTCCTCCAATGAGGAACACTTCCCAAGTTTGAAGTGCAAATCAAAGTCCAATGAGGCACACTTCCCAAGTTTGAAGTGCAAATTAAAGTCCTCCAATGAGGCACACTTCCCAAGTTTGAAGTGCAAATCAAAGTCGTCCAATGAGGTACACTTCCCAAGTTTGAAGTGCAAATTAAAGCCCTCCAATGAGGCACACTTCCCAAGTTTGAAGTGCAAATTAAAGCCCTCCAATGAGGCACACTTCCCAAGTTTGAAGTGCAAATTAAAGCCCTCCAATGAGGCACACTTCCCAAGTTTGAAGTGCAAATTAAAGCCCTCCAATGTGGCACACTTCCCAAGTTTGAAGTGCAAATTAAAGTCCTCTAATGAGGCAGAGTTCCCAAGTTTGAAGTGCAAATTAAAGTCCTCCAATGAGGCACACTTCCCAAGTTTGAAGTGCAAATCAAAGTCGTCCAATGAGGCACACTTCCCAAGTTTGAAGTGCAAATTAAAGCCCTCCAATGAGGAACACTTCCCAAGTTTGAAGTGCAAATTAAATTCCTCCAATGAGGCACATTCCCCAAGTTTGTAAAAAAAAATCCCTCTAATGAGGCCCACTTCACCAAGTTGAAGCGCCAAAGCCTTCTTCGGAAGCCCGCTTCACCACGCAGGAGAATACACTTCTCAAAAAACAAAAGTGACCATCTCTGAAGGATGAAGTGTAAAAGAAAAAAGAGAAAAACTTCCCAAATACAAGGCACACTCTACTAAAGCAGAATAACATTTCCTCAAAAATGGAAGAATTATTCTCTAAAGCAAGAGTGCAAGCCTTCTCGAAATGGAAGAATTATTCTATAAATGAGAGTACAAGTCTTCTTAAAAAAGAAGAATTGTTCCCCAAAGTCTCCGCAAAATGGAGAATATTACAATGAGCTGTGGTATGGGGCGATATAATATTGCTACATTAGTAAAAAGCAGTACCCAAGCAACACACCACAAGCTCACTACAGTATCATGCAGAGAAAAATAAAGAAACTTGTATGAAAATGAGGGATAAATACATTCTCAAATACAGACAAAAGTCTGTACAAGTAGGAAGAATCATCTCATTCTATACTATAAAAATTTTCATACATGTGCAGGTCCCCTAGATGCAAGTTCCTTTGCGGGAGCTAGGGCACCTGAAGTCTCTGCTTGAAAATCTGGGGCATCATAAAGCTGAGTCAATTAAAAGAGAGAAAAAGTCCGAATTAAGTGCAGAAATTCGTCTTTCAGCAGAAATTTAACGATCCTCTCCTTAACCGACACAGCACTTAATCATTTAAAAATTGACTTATGACTGGAATATTCAGAAAGAGAGGGGATGCTGCAAAGTAAAGAATGAAATTAGCACTCAACAACTCGGATTCTGAAAATCTCAGAAATGAAAAAATCCAGCTTGCTCCACTATTTCTTCTTATCAAGAAGACATTCTACATAAAGAACTGAATATTCGAAAGTAAAGGTGCACGTTTCCTAAAAGCGTGTGAAGTGTTGTGCAAAGCTGCTTAAATAACAAGTAAATAAAGTAATACTCGAAATAATACTGGTTGGCAAATATGTCAATTCAGAAAAATTCGAGGCTTGTTATTTGAAAATAAGTGCAGTATCAATGCAAATAGCAGTTTTAACTGTGTAAATTTTGTGTTGATACTTCATTCAAGATAGTTGATTCGCAACACTTCATCGAATCCATACTAATTTACTTACAGTAAAATATCAGTTCTTTGATCTAATCCATCACTCGATATGGGCAATCGGTGATGAGTATATTCGCCCCATTTTCCCGCAAATGTTGCATTTAACAAGTTGTTAAAATAATCTGTAAAGAGATGCAACAAGTTCTGATCAAAGTGCCATTAAGTCGCACTGGTAAAGTTCAAAAGTCTTCAGGTCAAAACAAAGCAAGTTTGCCTAGGTACGAGCTTAGCGGCGACCTAAAAATTAAGCCGCAAGAGGTTAGGTCGTCAATCGCTCTCGACCTAGAAACTCAGTAAAGCACGAGTTAAGAAGAATCGAAGCACACGACCTAGTCCATAGGCGTATACTTCGAGGAGAAAGTGCTAACTCCACTTTTTCAACAAGGCCGTGATATCAAAAAATCGACCGAGAAGCCAATGATAGTTCGTCTTGAAGAATGGTCAACTCAACATCTCGACAAAGCAAGTTCTGTTGAATGGTTTTTCAGATAAGATCCCCTGCGGAGGGGGGGTCCGGGGGGTGCCAACCCCCCAAGGTGGGGGTGCGGGGGCAACGCCACCGCTACGGTGTTCGACCTGCCCAAAAGGGTATACAACTTAAAGGACGGAGCGACCTACAACCTAGTGGTTCCAGCGACCTAAGGTGGCACAGCGACCTAACTATCTGAAGACTAGGCGACCCAGTGGTTCAACGACCTACGACCTACCGAGTTAACGACCTAAGGAATGAAACAACTCGAGCGACCTACAGGAAGCCACGACTTAACGACTTAAGAAGTGGAACGACCTAACGACCTAAAAGTGGGACGACCTAGCGACCTAACTGATGAAGCGGGGTAACGACCTAAAGGGTTAAAGAGTTAGCGACCTAGAAGGATAAAAGGACTTACGACCTAACTGCTTAACGACTTAAGAGGTGGACGACTTAACGACTTAAGTACTTCACGACCTAAAGAGTTAAAGCGGCAGCGACCTAATGCTTTCACGACTTACTTTAAGTCGTTCACGACTTGGCACTTAGTGATCAAACTATGCCGCTTTCCCCTAAGTCGTTAGAACCTACCAGTTAGTTCAGATGGCCAAGTGCGAACCAGTTAGGTCGTAACTTATATCTCCTTAACTTGCTGACGACCTACGACCTATCTTAGGTCGTAGCCTACGACTTACGACTTACTTTAAGTCGCTCACGACTTAAGGGCCTGTCCAGAATTCCCTATAAATACGGCCTAAGCTACAACATTGAGGGGACTTTTGGGGAGGTCATTCTTCGAAGCGTCGATACTCTGTCATTCTCTCGACTCAAACAGCACTTCAAGCACTCCAAACACCAAAGACGCTACAACAAACTTCAAGAGAAGATCTGGATCATTCAACATGAACTCAAAAGATTCTTCTACATCAAAGTTTGAGCTACTAGTCAAAAGTGTGTTGTAATCGAAGTGCATTGTAAAGAATTGTAATCAAATCATAAATAAAGGAATTTAAAGTGGACGTAGGCTCGATCTTATGCCGAACCACTATAAAACTATTGTCTTTTACTACTTTTCTGTGATTTCTCTGCTTATACTTTGCTCCCGTACCAACTGGTGGTGCTTTCACTTAATCTCCATTGGCATCGGGGTGTTAGCGTCCAATTTTTACGTTAACAGGGCTTGCGGTGGAGTCTTCGTCAGCAATGTGGGGTTGGGGTGTCTCGATTGGAAGGTAGCAGTTTTATATTATTTGTGTTTAATTTAATTTAGAAATATATGTGGATATAAAAAAATACAAGTATTTTGACTTACTGGTTAATCTATATTTATGTGGTATGGAGATAAATTTATTAGATTTAATATAAACAGATAAATATACATATGTAAATATTTTATCCTACTATTTTACCTTAAAAGAAGTGGGTTAGATGATAAAACTATTTTAATTAACTTATTTAATAATTGAGTTACCAAAGATACTTTGTCAAGAAAATTTTTAGTTTAAAATTTTTAAGTTAATTTATAAGATAAAATAAATAAGTAAATATTAGTTAATTATTGGATTTATTCAAGTGTTAATTAACTATATAATGTTATAAAAGGTCTAAAATCGAGAAACACGCCAGTTTGGAATGGATTGCAAACAGCAAAACAAAGGTGTGTAAATCTCACTCAGTTAAATTTAAATTTAAATAATTAAATTTAAGTAATTGTTTGAATGCTTGAATTGACTGATGTGATATAATATAGTATAATTTGAAATTGGCATATTATGTGATGCTAACGTCTGTGGATGCAGGAAAAACAGGTTGGAGGGATCCAACTGGACCCCTCAACATTTATTATTTAATATTCTCTGTTGTGATCACTTGATATTCAATGTTGAATATATTGGAATATTGAATGATATGATTTGATTGGATATATATTGGGTATAATGAATTATCAAAAATATATAAATTGGATTTTGGGAAGAAAATAAAGGAAGTAAATTTGTAAACAAAATAATCTTAGAGAATTTAATAAATTTATAATGAATTGACAAAGAAATGGAAGTATGTTAAATACTAATAAATAACTTCGAATATGAGAGGAAAAAGGTTTGAATAAACCGTAATTAATGAATTGTAAATTTATGTGATATTAATTTAAATGAATAAAGAATTATTTTAAAACTTAAAGTCTTAAATTTATCTAAAGGAATAAGAAGTAAATTGAGAAATCTAAATTGGTATTTCAATTAAAAGTATTTTAAATCATAATTAAGGAATAAAATCTGAAATTAAAGGATTTTTGAATAAGTGAAGTAAATTGGAAATCAATTTGGAAATTGATTTAAGTGTTGAAAATTGGATATTCGGAAGAATAAATTCAAGGTGATAATTTATTAAAGGAATGAGAAAATTTGTTTAAAAATAAATAGTGATTTATTTTTAAAGGTTGTGAAGAGAAGTATATTTCTCTGGATAGCCAAGTACGTTTTAAGTAAAATTTTAAATATAAGATAAAAGTTTAAGGTTGTTTTAAAAAGCATGTTTTAGAAAATTTAGTATTTCTGAATGTTTAAAATTCTTAAGTAAATATTTTTTTTTCAAATCTATTATTGTAATAATTATTTAAAGGTGACTTAGTATTTTTTTTAGAAAAGTGAAAACTAGTTTTATATTTATAAAGTAAACATTATTTTCAGATATTCATATAGTATGTATTTTTAACAAATTTTTGAAATAGTTTTTAACTTAAAGGTTTTAAAGTATATTTCAGTAAAGTGTTTTTAAATTATTTTTAAAATCTAAAGTTTGTGCTTGGTGATTCCAGTGGAGAATAGAAATACTTGGAATTTGTTCTGAGAAAGGCAGATAGTTTTGAAAACTATTTTCAAAGGAATTTGAAAAGTGAAATATATCTTGTGAAGATATTTTTGAGGTAAATAAATAATTTGGAAATTATTTATTGTTTGATGGATGTTGTGAATATTCATTGATAGTTAAATAACCGACCATCAATATTGGCCAAATGCGTTGATCGTTCCGAAGAGACCGGGATCGAGATTATTTCTCGAAAACCACTTCGATCCGGTTTGTACGTTTCGTGAAACGTGTTCGGAGTCGAAGATGGAGTAGTGGAGTGCAAGGGCTAGTGGCTACTAATCCTGAGGATATTTCCAAAATGGATGTAGTAGGAATAGTGCCTTTGGTTCCGTTCGAACCCGGGACGGACTAGTATGGATGAATGCTTACGAAACATCGTCAGGTGGACGATGGGCATTCGAAGGGATATGTTCTAAAAAGGTAAAGCTTAGCCTCAAGCCTCATCAAATGGGAATGACCGAAAATAAGGGGTTATGCAGCAAGGCTAGGTGGGTAGCACCCAAGCAGGGCGAGGTCATTCCAGTCTAGATGTCCCTTTTTATTTCGGCTTAGTGGGCGGTTGCTGATCCCAACCGCGGGGTGATCTCACTCGGGATTATCCAGTAAGGGGTAGTCCCGGCCTTGTGTTGCAGGGGAGCGGGCATACTCCTCGGTGCGGTGATCTATGCCCCGTACTATGACAGTTGGTACCCCAGTGCCTAGTCATTAGTTGGAAATCCATTCTCCCTACGAGCCTTGTACGAGTTTTGTTTGTGTTACCCACTCTGTGGCTAGTAGCTGGAATTTAATAGATATAACAATTTCGGCTATTTTATAAGTATTTGTATATAGACCCTATTATAATATCTGAGGATTTCTATAAAAAGTGTTTTAGCTATCGTAAGGTAAAAACCCGACATGTTTATTTGTAGCGTGGTCTTACGAGATGCTTTTGTAATCAAAGGATTTTTGAAACTTTAATAATCAATTGGGTGTGATTTTCTCACGCTGGTATTCCAGACTGACTCGGGTGTTATTTAACTGTAATGCTCGGGTCAGACCGAGTATTATAGGATACAGGATATGATGTTGTGGAGCTCAGGAGACGAGCTGGATGACGATACGTACTTCCGTTCTTGCTTATATAAATATATTCCGCTGTGTTGAGTTGCTGTATATCCATTTGTATGTTGTTAAGCTGTTGATTGATGTACTCTGATGATGTAATATATAAACAGATATATTTGATTTGAGTAAAGATCATTTATTATATATTTTATTTTATTTCACTACGATGGTTAGATTCTGTTGTTGTTTTCTATTTTCTTCTTCTACCTCTTCTTCTTTAACCCAAATGGTTCGTATTTCTGTACAAATTGAGTTGATTTAGGTAGAATAGTGTTAACTCAAGGGGTACGGATTTGCGGGTCAATTCAAAAACATATTTTAAAGTAAGTTGTTTTAAATCTGTTTGTTGATGATAATGTAATCATTAAAAAGGAAAGTTTATATTTTAAAATAAATCAAAGGTTTAATGTTTTGATTATTTAAATTAGTAAGGTAATTAAATGGTTAGTTAATTAATTTATTTAATTAATTTATTTAATTAATTAAATAAGGATTTTGAAATTAATTAATTAAGGTCGAGGTTAATTAATTAAGATTAATTAATTTGAGAATAAGATCATTAATTAATTAGTTAAGATTTTAATTAATGATTAGAAATTAATCAAGAGGTTAAAATATATTAGGTCAAAAACTTAACTAATGAAATAAATAGTGATTAATTAAATGATCATTAAAGATTAATAAATTTGTGATTAATAATGATTAATTTAAGTTAATTACTTAAGTAAGGTAATTAAGGAAATTGTTGATAAGTTAATGAGGGTCATTAACTCGGGATTAATTGTTAATTAATTAATGTGATTAATTTTTATAATTAATTAGATTAATTAAATTTGATAATAATTATCGAATTTGGTTAAGTATGATTACTTTGTGAAGGTAATTAAAGATATTAATTACTCATTGTAATTAATTAATTAAGTTTAATTAATTTATAATAATCATTGATGGGTTGATAAATAATCAATGATGAATAATTACTTAGAGAAGTAATTAAGATGAGTAATTACTGGATGTAAATTATTGAAGAATGAAAGAATTGAAGTTAATTGTTTGTGTAATTATTATGGAGGATAATTTCTTTGTGAAAGAAATTAATAATTAATTACTTGTGTAATTAATTTACGCAATTATTGATTAAGTCATTTGGAAAATATTTAAGTAATGTAATTAATTAAGGGTAATTAATTACTAATAAAATTGATTGAGGATGATTAATAATTAATTAATTATTAAATCTAATTAATTTAAGGGAAATCAATTTACTCAATGCAGTAATTAAGAATAATTAATTACTGAAGTTAATTAATCAAAGGTGATTAATAATTTAGGGTTAATTACTTAATAAAGTGATTAATTTAAATGTAATTAGGAATCATTAATTAATATAATTAATGATGTGATTAAGATTAATTAATAGAGATTAAATAATCAGTGATTAAAATAATTAATTAATGTAATTAATTAAGGACTAATATGATTAATTATAATTAATAAATTAATGAAGTAAATAAAGGTTAATTACTGTATTTGGTTAAGAATAATGAATTTGTGAAAATAATTACTTGAATGTAATTATAAGATAATTAATCAGGGATGATTAATCAAGGGTGATTAATCAAGGATGATTAATTAGTGGTTAATTAATTAGTTGATTTGTTTGTAATCAATTATTATATAAGCAGGATTTATAGATTGAAGTAATTAATTTAATTTACTTTAAATTAATTAGAGATGATGTAATTAATTTAATTCATCTTAAATTAATTATATACGGTGTGATTATTAATCCTTGTTTATATATGGATGATATAGATTTCCTTGGATGGTTTGAATCTCAGATATGAGATTAGTAATGATGTGTGATATGGATGCATTGATTGCATTGTGATGATGACTTGGATTATCTTCTAATAATGATAATATGGATTATCTGTGGTGATGATTATCTATTGTGATGATGTGAATTATCTATCTGTGTGTATATAGATAATTAAATTGAATTGTTTTAAAAACTTAAAACAACTTGGACCTAAAGACGGCGTTTTGGATTTGATAAGACCTGGATCGGGTTTCCATATTTGGATATCCGAAAACTACATCGATCAAATTAACAATAGGTCGTGAATCTCAAGTGAAGAAGAAGATTCAGAGTGCAAGGATTATCATCGTTAACTCTGAAGGTGATTCCAAAATGAGTGTAATGAGATAATGCCTTCGGTTTCGTTCGAACCCGGAATGAACTTGTATGATTGAATGCTTTCAGAACATCGTCAAGTGGACGATGAGCATTCTAAGAGATGTGTTCTCTAAAGGTAATCGTAGCCTCAAGCCTCATCAACCGGGAATGGCTAAAACAAGGGAGGTGCAGCATGGCTAGGTGGGTCATGCCCATTTCAGGACAAGAATTTCCCGTCTAGAGGTCCCTTTTTATTCGGCTGTGTGGGCGGTTGATTCGCGCCAACTGCCGAGGTTGTCTTGTTCGGGACTGTCCAGTAAGGGATGATTCCGGCCTTGTGTTGCATGGGAGCCGGCGTACTCCTCGGTATGGTGATCTAGGCCACGTACTGTGACGGGCGGTACCCCAGTAGCCCTACCATTGTATGGAATCCAAAATCCAATAAGTGTCATACGTATTAGTTGTGCCCAACTATGTTGGAAAGTGAGATGTAAGCATTTCAGCTGTTTCTGTATTTTACTTGAAAACCCTAGACACTATTATAATATCACCGGATTTCCTATCAAATGTTTTGGTTAGCGTAAGGTAAAAACTTTTCCATGTTTATGTGTGGGAAGTCTTATGTGATACCTTTCTTTTAAAAGGTTTTTGAAAGTTAAGCAACTTTAACCTGTTACTCACACCAGACCCATGTCTGACCCGAAGTTTATTTCTGTTTTTCTTAAACTCTGGGTACTCAAATTTTTTACGAGTAGCCAAGGGATTCAGGTTAGCTTTGACGAATTATAGAGGAGCAAATGGAGCAGGAGGCATCTGCGTTATAGTTATCTAGTATTCCGATGTGTTGGTATCTCTGAGTCGTTTGTTTGAGTTGTTTTGTACTGTGTTGTAATAACTAAACAGGTGTTTATAACTGTCTAGTATGTGTTGTATAATCTGTATAACTCTGATAGTTGTTGTATATCTATGTAAAACTTTTGTTATTAATATAATTTATTCGTTCCGCTGTTGAGATTCTGTTGTTGTTTCTCCTTTCTTCTCTTTCTTTCTCTTTCTATCTCTTTCTTTCTTAATTCATGATATGTCTTTCTGGTAAGTGGAAGACGGGTCGTGATAATGTCTATGGATGCGGGGAAAACAGGTTGGAGGGATCCAACTGGATTCCTCACAATATAGAAATTATTTTCATAATTGATGATGTGTTTATTTATATACTGTGATAGATTAATTTGAAAAATTAAATTGTGTTGTGCTATGATTGGATGAATACAATCAAGGAATTTAAAATATAAATAAAATAAATTGGGTTTAAAAGGAAATAAAAGATATTTTTAAGTAAAGAATTTAAAGGAACTAAATTCGGGAATTGGTTTGGAGTTTGTTAAAGTGTTTTTGAAATTTTGATTTAAAAGGAAATGTGAAATGAAAATTTATAAACTGGGTTTATAAATAAAGTGAAATATTTCTTCGGGATAAATATTGAAAGTATAGGTTTCCGGTGGGAATTTCTATAAGAAGTGCAATTGCTTAAAAATAATAATAAGATAGTTTTTAAAGGATGGAAGGTGTTCTTTTTCCTGGAAATTTCGTATATTTTAAAGAAAAGCTTTCAAAATATAAATGGGCAGTTTAAAATGTGTTTTAGAATATTTTGGAAAGGAAATATTATTTTAATTTTTTAAAGGGTAAGTAAATATTTATTTAAGAGATTATGGTATTTAATTATCTTGAAGGTAAAGTAGTATTAAGTTTTCAAAAGGAAATTTTAATATAAATATTTGATTTAATAACCTTATTTTAAAAGTTAAATTTGGCTTAAATTACTTAGGTGTAACGTACGGGATTTTCGACCACGAAGGTCAACATTAATGCGTCCACTGTATCAACTACCGAGCAATCGAAGGCCAAAAAACCAAACCGTTAGGGTTAAAGAAGAGGTAGAGGATAGAAGAAGAAAGAAAAAAAAAGCAACAGAACAATATCAGAATCTCACAATCGCAGCGGAACACATATAATAGATATTTGAATAATCTTTTAAACAAAAAACTATATCAGTTATTACATTACATCACATTACATTACATTATCAGAGTTTACAACAATAAACAACAGAAAAGAAATACTACATATTAATTCATATGCCACGCCATCCAGCTTGCTCCTGCTCTCCACAGCAACTCCTGAATTCCAGAATATCCGGATAACCTGACTCTAGATAGCCCGTGTTAAAATTGGTGGGCACCCAGAGTTTAGGAAGGGAACAATAAAACACCAGGTCAGTCATGGGACTGGTGTGAGAACTTAAAATAGTTTACCTTTAAAAATAATCAAGAAATATTTTTAAAATAGATTCGCAATGCTTTTGGAAAATGTAACTACCATAAGGCCTCCTGCCACACACACAATGCAGACACAGAATTGGAGGAGATTTCTCCTTATGATAGTCAAACATGCTTGATACGCAAATTTTTTTCAATATTATTATTATAAGTGCAAAGTGTTGGAAAACATTTCGAAAGTAGAATATAAATCTTAGCCAGCATAGGTACCATTATAGTATGCTTACTATAGCTACCATATTAAATGGCAGGTTCTACAACTAAAACCGTACAAGGCTCGTATTGTTTCTTTTGATTTCCAACAAATGGTCAAGCCAAGGAACTTCCCATTGCCACATGGAAACACCTCTGGAAAGACGCCCCGAGAACCTATCCGACTCTGCCAACACAAGGTCGGGTTACCTCTGCAAAAGTAGGTAACTACTGACACGAGTATGCTATCCCCCAGTTGTAAACAACCTTTATCTGAGGATCCTCAACCAACATCAATCACAAAGTCATATATATTAGCGACATTCACATAAGTAAGTATGTGGGCTCCATACCATGATTCCACTTCTATCCAGAAGGAAATGACATACCCTAAGGGGCGCTACTCCCTAGAACCTTGCTGCATCTTTCTTGTTTTGACCATTACCGGGGTGTGAGGTCCGACGAAGTCTCGTCCACAAAGATACGCTTTATACAAAAGCCACGCTTTGATCAACAAATGCTCAATGGCACTTCATATGCCACATTACCAATTTGGGAATATATCACTAGTAACCATCAACTACATAGCCTCTGAGCTCGTACGTCTCAGAGAAGGGTGTTAAGCTAAGAGAATAAATTCTCCGCCACCAATAGAAATATTTTTGATAGAAACCAGCTTTACATCTCAAATTGTAACGTCAAACACACATCCATACAAGTACATTCCGGGATCAAACCGAAGCGAAGGCACCTCCAAAGCAGCCCTTGCAATTCGGATATTCACTAATCACGACCTGACTCCCATCACAAAGGGTGATAAAATCTCTATATCGGAGATCGGCCAATGCAGAGACATTCGACTGTAATCCTTCCGTTTTCGAAAATACCCGGTCTTCAACACCGGTCTTCAAATGCTATCCATTACGACGTATCACTATTCGGAATGGGATTCATGACCCAAAGGTCCTCTCCCGGCTAAACCGAATAACGAGCGCTTATTTTAAAAAATATGTGTAGCATTCAAATTCAAGCAAATCAAAATATATACCCATTTAAAGGTAAATATTAATAGTCGGTTATTTAACTATCAAAGCAAACCAACAAATATTCAGCACCATAACAATCACTATGCCCTTTTTATTAATCTTCCATAAATTAAATAACTTGCCAAAACATTTCACTTCAATTTGGAAAACATTTCAACACTTCTTTAATAATAAGTAATTTACAAATCTATTTATTTTCAATACTTAGAAAATATTCAATATACTTAAAACATAATTAAGTGTGTATTTTATTCTTTTAAGGAAACATACTCTTAAACACATTCATTTGAGTCAAAACGAATGTTGCGTAAAACATCGTTACGACAACCCAAAATCAATAGTATAGGGATTCGAAATTAAGATAGATATATAAATCCCAATACTATATAAAACATTTCCTTTCGAAAATCATTTACTATAACAACAGTGTTATAGTCCATTTTTTTTCCTTATTTCTCGAAAACGTCTATTTCAACAATGAATGTTGAAATCTATGGTTTCGATCCTTAACACATTTTAAAACAACTTCAAATCATTTTAATTCTATTTAAAAGATCACTTCCTAAACCATTTCTTTAACAACCCATAAATTTTAAATGGTTTTTAATAACGTATTTAATTAAATTTTGGAGAAATTTTAAATAAAAATATTTTGAAATAAAAATTTAATGTTTGGATTACGTATAATTAAATATAAGTAGTCAAAAAATTAGAAAACATATACATTTAGATTACGTTACTAGTTAATTAATTTGGGCGTATGTTCGTTTTAATTATTGCATCTATTGTACGCACTCTTTGATTTCATATCTTAGCTGTTGAAAATCAAATCAGCACGTGCATTAAAAAAAAGAATTAAAACCCTGCCTCCAATTCACGTGTAAAACTTTCCACTTTAATTTGCGTCTCCATATTTAATAGGAATAAAAATCTTTGATTTCCTAACCATTACAAAATCTCTTCCCATCTTCATTTTTGCAACACAGTTCAGATCTAAAAAAAAAGTGTAATGGGTAACGGTCCGAAATTTTAGACCAATTTAAAATTCTAATTTTGTTAAAATATTGAATAAAAATTTGGTAGAAACAAAAAATGATGGGAATAATAATAGTTTACATAAGATTTACAATTTGAATTAAAAACAACAAATGTTTAGAATTTAATAATAATTGTTAATTGTAAATATTGATCTATTGAATAAAATTTAAGAGGAAACAATAGTTTAATTGTACTGTTGTAATTCAAATAAGTTAACTTCTAACAAATGAACTAAAATTGGTAACTAATGGATATGTTGAGTTATGTGAAATTATTAAATAATGTTTGATTTATTGTTAATGAAAAGAAGAAAAAATGAAAAATATCATGTTCTGATACATCAAATGGTGGTTTTGAAATTTAGTTTTGAAAGCAAGTATGGATTTTTGATTCAAAGAAAAATTTGGTATTAATATACATATATACACGGAAATTTAGTTTGGGTATAGGATCCACTAATTATTGTGTGAATTCTAGTAGGTATGTATGTATAGGTTATGTTAGTATTTTCAAATATATTACTCATTTCCTTGAAGTTTTGAAACACACTGTCTAATCAACCCATCAATTGCTCTAATAATTTATTTTGGAAAATTCAAGGCACATCTATTTTATTTTCCATCATTTCTTTTATTTTTTTCCAAACGGTTCAATTTGCCTTTATAACGTATCCTTCCATTCCATACTTATCTTTTTCCTTCATGTTTCAAATATGGAATGTGCTGTCCAATTAGCAATTAATTGTATATGTTTACGTTCATTTTTGGTCAGTTCTTCTGTTTTAAAGTAATATATTTATTTCTTAAAAAGGTTGCATTGTGAAACACGTCTCTTCTAAATCTTCACCGTGAAGCCCAAGCAATATAATAAATTGCATTAATAACGTTGCTGAATCAACGGTCATTTCAATTTAATATTTGTTGTACGTTTCCTTTTTGCTTAAAAATTGGCTACGTAAACATTAATTCAAAAATAGGAAGAAATCATTCGTTTCCTGTAGCCACTTCATTTGCTTTAATTATTTCACGTGATTCAAGCAGGTGATCGTGTCCATTCACTCAACCTTTATCTATATTTTTGTTTTAAATTTCTTTCCTCTATTCACTAGGGTAATTATGGTATGATTCTCAGCCTATTGGTCTGCCTTTCCTTCTTTCTGTCGACAATCGAAAAATAACCTTTAATTATTATCTTATTTCTTGCTTGCACGGTTACAGGCAATCAATTAGTTAATTGCATGTTGTAGACTGTTCATGCCTGTTTGGTTCATAAAAATTATTAAGCATTTTTACCCAGAGCAGCCAACTCACCTACATTGTTCTATATCTATTTATTAGCGTACAAGTTCAAACTTTTCCATTTTTTTTGATTGATAGATTTGTTGCCTTTATCTATTCTTTCTTTCCCTGTCTTTATTGCTTAAAAGAAAGCAATCCATCAAAACGTGAATATTTGATTATAGCCAGCCGTTACCTATACCCAAATTTCCATTTTTATGACTGTCATTCGAATATCAAACTTATATACTTTTTGCATTCATTTCGCTCATTCAATTTTCGTTTCTTATTCCAGCTTTTAAATATTGAGCTCGTCCCTTATATTTCTCTGTGGCCTTTACTTCTCTTCTCTGTTTCTTTTTTTTTCTTCCCCCTTGTTAGCTTCTCAAAACCATCACTCCGCAGCTCCTCCCTGATCTTCCACCCCTCGTGCTCCTCCGTAGCCACTTAGACCGTGTACTCTTTCTTTTGCGTAAGTATATATATATATATTTGTAAACCTATGGTATATTATAATATTGTGTACGTTAGTTCATATACTTATATATATATATATACACACGTTGATGTATGTTTATGAAAGAAAATATGTATATATTAGACACTGTATTCTCTGTTTTGTTTTAAAATATGTAAGTGTTATAGGGTATAAGGTACACATATATAAAGTTATATGTTATATAAGAATATAAGTGGATTTGTACAGATAAAGCATGGGTTTATTGATATTATAATTACGTAAATACTGATTTTATATAAACTGTTATATGTCTGTTTTTATATATTATAGAAATTGGAAAATCTGGTTCGACAATGAATATATGTTATACTATTTATATATTTACAGTAATATATATTGATTTTGTTTAAGTATGATATAGACAGTGTTTATAAGTTTTTTTTAAAAAATAAGTTATATTAGTTTGGATTTTTCCTGTTGGGTTAGATAGGGTAACTGAGTATACATATGTATATATTTATACCATATGTACATTTGTATATATATATATTTATTAATTATATTTTAAGTTATATGTTAGTTATAATATATTATGGTTTGTAGTATTCCTAATATTTTAGAATGGAAAATATATATTGTTGGAAACTTGTAATACAATCGCATTTGTATATTTTCTATTTAACTTTATATAACTTTATATATATGTGTGTGTATTTTAACGCTAAAATTCAACGCTAACACCCCGATGTAAGTAGTAAAAATGTGAAAGCACCACCCGTTGGTACGGGAACTAGAGATAAGGAGAAGATAAGAAAATCAATTAAGACAACAGATTTTATAGTGGTTCGGCTTAATGTCAAGCCTACGTCCACTTTAATCCTCTTTATTGCTGATTCGATTACAACTTTTTACAATGATCTTCGATTACAACACAACTAAGATAAGTAGCTAGAACTTCAATGTACAAGAGCTCTACGAATTCATGTTGAATGTGTTAGATCTCTCTTGAAGTCCATTGAGGTGTCTTCGGCGTTTGAAATGTCAGATGAGTCGAGAAAACAGCAGAATATAAGCGTTCCAGAAATGAGCCGAAAGTCCCCCCTTTGGTGGAGCAAGCAGGGTATTTATAGGGAATTTCTGGAGTTAGGTCGTAGGTCGTGGGCGACCTAGGGGTTAGGACGGCCACGTTATAGGTCATGGGCGACCTAAGGAATATCAGGAGAGGGTGTGGCGACCTAAGGAACTACGGCATAAGGAGTAGCGGCATAAAGGCCGGCGGCTTGAGGAATAGCGGCTTAAAGAAGTTGCCTTGGTCTGTTTAGGTCATGAGCGACCTAGTAGAAGATGCAGTATGCAGCTTAGGTCGCGAGCGACCTAATGGAAGAGGTCATGTGAATTCGGCTCTTTCTAGTGGAAGATGCTAGGTTGTTATGTCGCTCCCCCTTTTAGGTCGTTAGGTCGCTGCTTTCCATTGAGTCATTTAGTCGTTAACTCGTTACAAGTTTAGGCCGCTAGGACTTTTAGGTCGTTAGGTCGCTCCCCCTTTTAGGTCGTTAGGTCGCTGATCCCTGTAGCACATTAGGTCGTTGAGTCGTGAAAAAGTAGGGTTAACACTTGCCCCTCGAAGTATACGCCTATGTCATAGGTCGTATGCTTCGATCTAACTCCGCTAGGTCGTGAGCGACCTAAATAAGCTCGTTAACTCACGTGCCGATGCATCCTTTGCTCTTTTCCCTATATAATCCGTTAGCTCGCTTCATCTTCTTCATTGAATTATTTACCCCTGCCACCATTGATACACCAGAGCTCAGAGACTTAACACGAAATTTTTCCTTTTTCATCTCCAATCGTTAATTCCATCAGTGGAGTTAGGTAATTTCGAGCATTTATTCGCCGCATTTGCCACCGATTCTCCCATAATCATCTCCATACGATTTTTGTTGTTATGTTGCAAAATTGCATTCGGATTTGCCCTTCGATTCTTGTCGAGTTGCTAGAAATTGCTGCAGAAACGAATCGGCCTAGGGTTTCATGGACTTTCTGGAAATTTAGAGGAGATGATGAGGTTTTAGATTAACGGGTTATTGGATTTTAGGTTATGTTATGGAACTTCTGGTGAGGCGAGGGAGATGGACACGTGGCAACATGTGAGTGGAGAGTACGACATAAGGGTTTTGATGGGAGATAGCTTGACATTGCCGAGTTGCTTCTTGCGACCTAACAGATTTACGACCCAACAGATTGCCGAGTTGTTTCTGAAAACCTTTACGACCTTACAGATTTGGCTGACCTACTCCTTGCGACTTAAGCTATTTTCGACTTAACTTTTTAGGTCGCGTGTGTATTCAAGCGACCTAGGACTTAGCCAAATTTGCACTTCCTTGACCTGAAGCTTTAATCTGCATCATAACTTTTAACTCGTAGGAACATGATACTGTTGAACTTTTTGACTCGAACTGTGCGACTTAAGGAAGCTTCGACCTATACTAAGTCGTTTGAGCTTAACTGCTTGTAAAAATTGGACAACACATAAATGAATTTCCAACTTGAACTGTTGAGATAAACTGCCTGAACTAGTTTCACTTCTTTACAGATTATATTAACTTTTAAAGCTAACAACCTGTTTAATACAACATTTATAGAAAACTAGGCCAAATATACTACCACTGACCGCCCACATCGAATGACAAATTAGTCGATAAAGAATAATCAACTTAAAGAAACTATATGAATGAAGTGCTATGAATCAACAAATTCAAGTGAAGTATTAAAGCAAGCAAAATTAATCAACTAAAGCTGATCTGTTTGCATCAACACTGCACTTGTACTTCGACGTAAAATAACAAGCCCTGAAACTTTATAATCGACAAATGCCTATTAGTTTAATTTCAGTTATATTTGCTTGTCATTTTATTAGTTTTGCACAACACTCCACACATTTAGGAAACATGCACCTTCATATTTGAATATCTAGTTCCTTGTGTAGAATGACTTCTCAAAAAGAAGAGATAATAGGACAAGCTGAAGAAGTCTTCCCAATAGCTAACCCTATGGATAATCCCCCGGAAAGAACTTCAACCACTCTAAATCAACGGGTGTTCAATCAATTATGTGTTCAGTTCGGTATTGCTGAAGCAGACGCTTTGCTTCCTGGGGTAAACGTTACTACTGACAGGCCACCTCTTGGTTTCATCGCAGTTAATCGTCAGATGTGCTTAAGTGGAGCTATTCCTCCCTTTAACAATTTTCTTCGACGGCTCCTCCTTCGATTGACTATCTCTCCCTTCCAGTTGCATCCCAATGGCTACGCCATCTTGATGGGACTGTGTGTACTGTTCAGAAGGACACTCGACTATCTTCCAAGCTTTGAAGAATTTTTTTACCTATGCACATTTGCGAAGAACAAAGATCATCCTTCTATAATACTTGTGAGAAGCGCAAGGAACCGTAAATTGATCGCTGATCTTCCTTAAAGCGCCCACGGGTTTTTGAACAAATTTTTCTTCGTCTGTTGCCCCCCAGCATTCTACAACATTTGGAGAGTAGGAAGTAAGATTGCTTATCTCCGTTCTTTCAATTTTTGAGCTTTTCAAAATTCGAGTTGTCAAGTGCTAACTTCAATCTTTACTTTTACAGCACTTCCTCCTCTTTCTAAAGATTCCATCCATAAGCCGACTTTTGAAAGACTAAGTGCCATGGCGGTTGAGGAGAGAAGCGTTAAATTTTTGCTGAAGGACGAATTTTTGCATCAATTTGGACTTTTTCATTCTTCCCGATCTACCCAGCTTCATGATGCCCCTGGTTCTAAAGCAAAGATTACAGATGCCCCAGTTTCCGCCGAAGAACTTACACCGAAGGAACCTACTGCTGAGGCTTCATTGGTGAAATGTTCTGCTTCCGTTGATGTTGCGGGGTCATCCGGCAAATTTGTACTTCTCTCGGTTATCGAAGAAGAGGAACCTCCTCAACACTCCGGGAAGGCTGCTGATGAAGGAGCTGAGAAAAAGAGTCCCGCTAGGCATGACGGTGATGACATTTTTGAGGGGTTGAGCGACTTGGTGGTTACTTCATGTGAGCTCTTCAAAGATGATACTGCTGCTTCTAAACTTTCTTCTCCAGCAGTTGAAGTGACATCAGTTTTGCGAACAACTCCATCAACTCAAGAGACAACTCTTAAGCTGAAGAGTGGTTTGTAGCTTGACGCGCGTAGTTCACACGCCACACACACTTAGGATTTTAGCAACTTTGTGCACTTAACTATCTTACTTATTAGATTTCTGAACTCGTCTCTTCTTCATTTTCAGGTTCTCCAATGGGACGTAGCGGCTCATACTATGATGATTTTCAACGCTATGGGAGGTGGCACTCTTATGATCCCAAGCGGTATCTTCCTACCCCGAGGGAAATTGATGAAGACAGAGCCGCAAGAAAAGCTCGCGAGAGGCGGGCTTATGAGGAGCGCTATGGGAGAAGGGATGAATGATATGATTCTTCCCGGAGAGGTGATAATCCCCACAAAAGAAAATCTCATGATGACAAAGGGAAAGGTCACATCGCTGAAGATCCGAGCAAGCGGGCCAAGCTTAGTGAAAGGCTGGTGTCTGCAATTTCTGAAAAGCCCGCTGCTCCCATCTCTTTGGAAATCCCTTCCATCTCTCCTGCCCTTCAACAAGATGATATTCAAACGATCATCAACAGGCCTCCGTACCAAATTGAGAATACCCCGCCTGCACTCCAAAGCCGGTTTCCACACTGGTGTTTAAAAGGAGTGCGCTTCGACTTGGACTTGATTCCTATGACAAGTAGGCCATGCTAAGGAATCTCGACGCTGTTAAACTTGACATTGAGAGAATGTCTGGAAGGAAAAAGCTAGTTGACGAGCTTCAAAGGATGAATCGCTTGAATCTTGAGGCTATGTTAACCATGGAGAGCGATAAGTCCGAGTGGAAGAAAACTCTCGACAAACGTGATGTAGAGATGAGAAACATCACCGCTTACAATGAGAAGCTTGAAGCGGAAATTGAAATACTCAAAGAAGAGCTCGCCACTTCTTCCACTTCCTACACTAAAAAGGAAGAAGTGCTTCAAAAACAAGTGAGAGACGCTCATGCCAGTCAAAGAAATGACGAGGCTAGATTTAAAGCACAGCAGAAAATTGTAGAAAGCTACCAAACTGATGTTGCTTAGTTGCGAGAAAAAACCAGCTCCCAGAATGTGGAGATTGAAATGCTAAGAGCTCGGCTTTCTGAAGTTGAAAAAGAGCGTGATGAAGCTATCGCCGGCAAAGCAGCAGCCGAACAATCTCATGAAGCAACTAAGGCTAACATCAGCTCCACTTTATTCGAGTTTTACATACATAGTGTCTTGGGGCATGGCAGCCTTTTGTTTTTAGGCCCGAAGTATGAGATTACCTTGGCCAAAGTATGGAAGGCCGCACTTGATATTCTTGGAGGCGCTAGCTATGCTGAGGCAGATCTTGAGGCGCACTATCTGGATGATGATGCACGTGCCGCTCTTGCCGGGGGAAGGAGCAACTTGCTAAAGAGCGAGCCGGAACGGCGGAATGAGAACATTTAGGGAAGGCACATTTGACCGACCCGACTCTTCCTTCAGTTTCGGCCGTCATTGATATCATTGGCTCCAGTTCCCATTCTTCTCCTCCTGCCAAAGCTGACATTGAAATTGTAGCTGCTCATACTGGAGATGAGGCTCAAGAAAGCGCTGAAGCACAAGGCTTTGAAGTTGACGTGATAAAGCCATCTTCTCCAGGTAACTTCAACGTTGATTTAGCTCAAGTGGACTACTTGTTCACTTCACATGAACTTGACGAACTTTTTGATTATTACTTAAGCCTTGCGCGCCACTATCTCCTCTCTTTGCGAGGAATACTGATTTTAACTTATCTTCTTTTGTAGCGAAAACGCTAAGTGCCGCACAGACTTCTCCTCTTCCAGCTATTCCACCTCCATCTCTTCAAATTACGCCTCCTTTTGCTTCTCAACCGGAGTCACATGAAGAATTAATATAAGCTCTTGAAGGCTTGGATGACCCGGCCGCTTCGCAAGAGCAGAAGGCTGAGGTACTTGAAGAAGGTGAAAAGACTCCGGAGCAATTTAATGATGACACAAAGCTGTCTGCACTTATCACTTCGGGCAGCGAGTCTTCTTCAAGGAAGAAGGGGAAGCGTGTAACTTCGAAGAAGAGAAGGAAAAACACTTCTGCTAGCTATGAGAAGGCGGAAGTAGACCCTGCTGCACCTCTATCTCCTTCTTTCCCGACTCGTTCAAGCCGGCTCCAAAAGTTAACCATCAGGCCATGCGAGGGCACTAAAGGTGGCGGGAAGAAGAAATAGTGAGTCTCGCTTTACCCTTCTTGTTTTTCTTTTTGCTTGTATACAAACGCTTGTATTGACTGGAGATTGTGCGGATACCGGTCCCCGCTGTTTTGTAACCTGCACATGTATAAAATTTTATAGTATGGAATAAAATGATTCTTCTTACTTGTACAATCTTTTGTCTGTTATTTGTGAATGCATTTACTCCCTATTTTCGCACAAGTTTCTTCATTTTCTTTGTGTGATATTGCAATAAGTTTGTGGTCTGTTGCTTAAGCGTTGCTTTTATTAATGTAGCTAAATTGTATTGTATTGCCCCCATACCATGGCTTATTGCAATTTCTTTCATTTGATAAAACTTTGGAGAACAGTTTTTCTTTTTCGAGAAGATTTGTGCTCTTAAGTTGGAGAACAATTCTTCTGTTTCGAGAAGACTTGTACTCTTAAGTTGGAGAACAATTCTTCCATTTTGAGAAGGCTTGCACTCTTATTTTAGAGAATAATTCTTTCCATTTTTTGAGGAAATATTACTCTGATTTAGTACAATGTGCCTTGTATTGGAGAATTCTTCTCTCTCTTTTGTTTGAAAAAAAAAATTTACACTTCGCTTTCGGAGATAGTCACTTTTATTTTTTGACAAGTGGATTCTCCTACGCGGTGAAGCGAGTTTCCAAAGAAGGCTTTGAATTGGCAGTACAACTTCTGGGGAAGAATATTTTCAAGATGGGGAAAATGATCTTCCCTTGAGAGCTGCAGTGTGCCTTCGAAGAGGGCTTTCTTCTTCTTCTTTTTTTGTTGTGCCTCGTTGGAGGGCTTTTTTGTTTTGTTCGCTTGAGAGTGTTTTCTCACAGTTAAATGGTTCCACGGGGCGGACGCAAGTTACTTAGTTGGATGTCTGTTTGCACAAACGATTGCAGCCAGTTAACAAGGGCCCTGTGCCTTTTATCTTAGGAAGGTGCCCCTCCGGTGGTTCCATCATCCTTGTTGGTTGAGAAAAGCATTTCTTCTTGGGACGTGCCTCCAAAGAGGTCTTGTGGTGCCTCGGGAGAGGTCTTCTGCCTCCGAAGAGGGCAAGTGTGCCTTTGGTGAAGGATAGTGCCTCTGAAGAGGGCTTGTGGTGCCTCGGGAGAGGTCTTCTGCCTCCAAAGAGGGCAGGTGTGACATTGGTGAAGGCTTGTGCCTCCGAAGAGGGCTTGTGCCTCCGAAGAGGTCTTTATTTGATTGCCTGGAAGTTACTTTCTCTTGGTTGAATGGATTCACGGGGCGGACGCAAGTTACTTAATTGGATGTTCGTTTGCACAAACGATCGCAACTAGTTAACAAGGGCCCCGTGCCTTCCACTTGGGAAGGTGCCCCTCCGGTGATTCCACCAATCTTTTTGGTTGAGAAGAAAACTTTCTTTTTTCGGCGTGCCTCGTTAGAGGTCTTTATCCTCCGAAGAGTTGTGCCTCCGAAGAGGGCTTGTGCCTTCGAAGTGGTCTTTGGGTGGTTGGCTTGCCATGAAGGTTGCATCTCATGGTTAAGTGGATCCACGGGGCAGACGCAAGCTACCCAACCGGATGTTCATTTGCACAAACGATCGCAATCACTTAGCAAGGGCCTGGTGCCTTCGCTTTGGGAAGATGCCCCTCCGGTGGTTCCACCAACCTTTTTGTTGAGAGGCAGGACTCCTTTTTGGTTGTTTTCTGTTTGCTCGCCCTTGTCTGTTCGTCATTTTCTCATTAGCGATTCCCTGTTATCAGTTCCAAGCATATGTTCCTTTCTTTTGCAAGTAGTTTGTTTTATCCAAAGAAGTGTACTTCATTGTTAAGCGAGTCTACGAGGCAGACGCAAGCTATCTAACTAGATATTCGTTTGCACAAACAATCGCAATCAGTTAGCAAGGGCCTGGAACCATCACGTTAGGGAGGTGCCCCTCCGGCGGAATCACTAACTGTTTGCATGAAGCACTTCTTATGTAGGATTTGAATCTGGAATCTTTGCGGCTTGACATTTGTTTATTGAGTGATTTCAGGGATCGCTTGGCCTTGTAATGGGTAAGCTTTGTTTTAATGGCCTGCAATATTAAATCGACATTTTAGCAATACATTTAAGGTATTTACACATCGAAATAAAACAGGCATTTTATAATATTAGAGAACACAAGATTTATAGTGGTTCGGCCAAGAACTGGGCCTACATCCACTTTATAGTTCTTATTATTCATTTGCACTAGTTTTACAATAGCTTGCAGTATAAGAATCATACATCTGTAATCATTTTACAAATTTAATCAAAGCTTTTAAGTAAAATATGGACGCAAGTGATTGTTGTTCCAAGCTCTTGAAATTGGATCTCCTTCGATAGTTGTCAGCTTGAAAGTGCCATCAAGAAGTTTTTTTCCTATGACATATGCCCCTTCCCAGTTTGGCACAAACACTCCTGTTGCTGTCATGACCCTTTTCAAGACTAGATCCCCAATCACAAAGCTGCGTTGGCGAACTTTGGAATTGAAGTGCCTGGCAATCCTTTGCTGATGAGCTGCAATTTTGAGCTGTGCCTCTTCCCTTGTTTCATCAAGGTAGTCAAGTGCTTCAAGTTACTACTTTTCATTTTCAGCTTGGTTGAAATGAATTCTTCTGTGTGAGGGAACCTTTATTTCCACTGGAATCATTGCTTCTGATCCATATGCTAATGAGAATGGAGTGTTCCCAGGCGCAGTTTTGTGGGTAGTTCTGTATGCCCATAGTGCTAGTGGCAGCTTATCGACCCAACCACCTTTTTCTTTTTCCAGCTGTTTTTTGATGGTTGACTTGATAATTTTGTTTGCTGCTTCCACTTGCCCATTTGCCAACGGATGAGCCATAGCTGAGAAGCTTTTTTGGATCTTGAATCGCTTGCAAAAATCCTGGAACTCTTCGTTTTCGAATTGGGTACCATTGTCTGTGATTATCTTTTGAGGCACACCATACCTGCAAATGATATTCTTAGTCACATAGTTTATCATCTTTTTAGAGGTAATAGTAGCTAATGGTTCAGACTCAGCCCATTTAGTGAAATAATCAACAGCAACAATAGCATATCTGCTTCCGGACTTGGTAGTTGGCAAAGGTCCAATGAGATCTATTCCCCAAATAGCAAATGTCCATGGACTGACCATCTGCGTTAGCTCGGTGGAAGGTGCTCTTGGGATTATTGCAAATCTCTGACATCGGTCACACTTTTGGGCGTAGCTAGCAACATCACGATTAATGTCTGGCCAAAAATACCCATGGCGAAGAATTTTCTTTGCTAGAGTTTGACTACTTGAATGATCCCCACACTCTCCTTCGTGCACTTCAGCTAAAATTGTCTTAGCCTCTTCCTTGGTTACACATCGGAGTAATGGCATTGAGAATCCCCATATGTACAACCGACCGTCTTGAATTACATATATTGAGGCTTTCCTTAATAGCTTCTGACGCTCCTTTGAATTTTCTGGAAGGGAGCCGTTAAGTAGATATTCCGTGATTGGAGTCATCCATGACTCCTGCTCTTGAGAAACAGTCATGATCCGGCCAATCTCCATTTCGTCAATACTTGGGGCTGACAAGACTTCTATAGGAACTAATCCCAGTAATTGAGCTTCGCCGGTGCTTGAATACTTTGCGAGAGAATCTGCCTTCATGTTCTCTTCCCGGGGTATATGACTAATCGTATAATGATCGAAATCATCGAGAAGTTCCCAGGCCCTTGACAAGTAAGAAGGCAAATTTCCTCCTTTAGTTTGAAACTCTTTCTTGACTTGGCATACAATAAGCTGGGAATCATTTAAGATCTGCAACACTCTGATATTCAGTTCTTTAGCAATTTTCAAGCCGGCAATAAGAGCTTCATATCCTGCTTCGTTATTTGTCAAAGGAAATTCCAATCTCAATGCGTAACACAATGATCGCCCTTCGGGGGTTTCAAGCACGACCCCGGCTCCAGAACAATAGTCGATTCTTGCGCCATCAACATATAATTTCAATCGGGTCGGGATGTCATCAATAACTTCTTCCTCGCTGTTACCTTTGTCTTTGTATTCTGCATTGAAATCTGTTAAAGCTTGTCCATTGATTGCTCTTCGGGGATGGTAAGTGATATCATACTCGCTGAGTTCAATATTCCACTTTAGAAGACGACCCGAAGTCTCAGGGCGAAATAGGACTTGCTTTAGAGGCTGATCAGTAAGGACTTTGATAGGATGAACTTGAAAATATGGCCTCAACTTTCTTGAAGCTATCAGTAGGTAATAGGCGAGCTTTTCTAGCTTTGAATAATTCATCTTTGTCTCAGTAAATCTCTTGCTGATGTAGCGGACCGGGCGCTGAACTTTTGCATCTTCCCTTACTAATGCTGCACTGAGAGCATGAGACGAAACTGCTAAATATATAAAAAGATCTTCACCGTTGCTGGGCTTAGAAAGTATTGGAGGCGCTTCCATGTGACAAATTAGTTCATCGAACGCTTTCTGACATTCCGGAGTCCATTCAAAGTTTTTCTTTCCTTTCTTCAGAGCGTCAAAGAATGGAATGCATTTATCCATGGCCTTGGAAATAAACTGTCTCAAAGCAGCAACTTTCCCATTGAGGCTCTGCAATTCCTTCTTTGTCCTAGGGGCTTTGACTTCTCTCAGAGCAGTAATTTGAGCAGGATTAGCTTCAATGCCCCTAGCACTCACAATGAAACTCAAGAATTTTCCGGACTCTACCCCGAATGAACATTTCAAAGGATTAATCTTCATTCAATACTTCCGGGGAACTGCGAACATTTCTGCCAAGTGATCCATATGGTCCACTGCCTTCTTTGACTTCACCAACATATCATCGACGTAAACTTCCATAGTTTTGCCAATCTGTGGCTTGAACATAGCATTAACAAGTCTTTGGTAAGTTTCCCTGCATTCTTTAGTCCAAAGGGCATGACTCTGTAGCAGTAAAGACCGACATCGGTGATGAAGCTCGTGTCCTCTTGATTTGGCTCATGCATCATGATTTGGTTATATCCGGAGTAAGCATCTATGAAAGAAAACAATTCATGCCCGGCTATTCCATCCACCAACTGATCAATACTGGGTAACGGGAAGCAGTCTTTGGGGCAGGCTTTGTTTAAATCTGAAAAGTCGATGCATACTCTCCACTTTCCATTTTCTTTTTTAACCAGCACCGGAATAGAAACCCAATTCGGATAAGTGGACTCTCTGATAAAGCCATTCTCCATGAGCCGATCTACTTCTTTCTTTAATGCTGCTGACCTTTCTGGACCTTAGGTTCTTCTTTTCTGCTTCACGGGTGTAAATTTCGGATCAATATTCAGAGTGTGTACTGCGATTTCTGGAGATATTCCACACATATCGGCATGAATCCAAGAGAATACATCCAGATTTTCTTTCAAGAATGGTATCAAAATATTTTTAACCGTCACACTAAGTTGAGAACTCACATTCAGCACCTTGTTTGGATCTTTCGGGTCAACAGGTACTGGCGCCGTTACTTCCACTGGCACCACTCTATTCTCCCCTGTACTGGCTTTTCTGGGTTCCATTTCTTTTCGTGCACTACTATGCCCGCCAGTGCAGGGTCCACCCTGTAATTGCTACAAGGCTGGTTCTTTGATGCGGAGTGGAGTTGCCGCATCCTTTCCCATCTCTCTCTTCCTTGCTTCTCGAAACTCTATAAGATAACATTCTCGCCCAGCATTCTGATCCCCTTTAATAACACCGACGCCATTATCCGTGGGGAACTTCATAGTGAAGCACCACGGGGCGAGAATTGCCTTGAATGCTGCAAGAGTTGGCCGGCCTAGGAAGGCATTGTAAGCAGAAAATCCGTCAACAATCACAAAAGTCTGCTTTCAAACCACCTTTTTTTGCCCCTCTCCAAGCTCCACAAATAAATCAATAGTTCCAATTGGCTGCTTTGGGTCCCCAGTGAACCCAGCAATCTTCTGCAATGAAGCTTGAACATCAGCCATAGGAATGTTCATTTGACCGAATGTCTTTTTGAAGAGGATATTGCAAGAGGCGCCGCAGTCAACAAGCACCCTTCTTACAATAGCAGGTCCGATACCCACAGAGATGACCAAGGGATCCATGGTAGGAGCTTCAACACCCATAGAGTCCCTGGCCCTGAACACAATGTCATCATTAAAAGTTCTTCGCTGCTTCAAAGATGCAGCGTCTTCCAACACAAAAACATTCTCTTCTACTGGGGCATTTTTCAAAGCACGAGCATATCTTTCCATCTCACCCTAGCTTCTGACTGCTGGGTGAGGTGCTCCCATGATTACATTAATAATAGGCCTTTCTGATTCATGCACAGCAGTCCTCTCACCCGAGCCAGATGGATGAGCAGGAAGTTGCTGGCCCTCAGTAGATGAAGTTGGGCCATTCCTATTTCTCTTAACATATTGTTGTAGCTTGTTCTCTCTTAGCAGTTCTTCAATCAAACTTTTCAAATGGCGACATTCATTACTATCATGACTGGGTTGATTATGAAACCAACAAAATCTCCCACTTTGAACAGCACTTTTCCCAAGCTTCAACACAGATGGTTTAGGATATTCAACGACATCTTTGGTAGCGAAAAAGATATTCTCCGGAGTATCAGTTAAAGGAGTGAAATCTGAAGGTTTTAAGAAGTGAGGTTTCTTCACATCCTTCTGCTTCTTCCCACCGTTATTCTCCCTCTTCTGACTTCCGAATTCCTTTTTGGTAGGAGCAGCAGTGTTATTCTTAACCTCCGTCAATACGACTTTTGCCGATGCAGGAAGGCTTTCCAAGCGCATGAACTCATCAGCTTTCTTGTAGAATTTATCAAGCGAATTTGGTTCCTTCATCTTCAACCATTTCCGAAACTCACTCGATTAGTCGATATCCCTCATTAAGTAGGTCAAAACCATTCGTGGCTCTGCATTGTCGACTTCAGCCAAGGCTATGTTGAAGCGGTTCAAGAAAGATCTAATAGATTCTTCGAGATTCTGTTCCAGGCTGGACAATGGCATTAGGTCCTTCGCCTTTGAAGAATACAACCTGAATTGTTCTTTAAACTTCCAAGTTAAATCGAAGAACTGGTCTACAGATCGGACCGGTAGCTTTGTAAACCAAAGTAGAGCCACTCCTTCCAAGTATACTGGAAGGTACCGGCATTTGATCTCATCCAATGCTCTAGCACCAGTCATGTGCCTGTCATACTTATATAGGAATTGGTTATGGTCACTTGTTCCCTTATAAGCCGGAATGGTATGGGGAACAAACTTCCTTAGGAATTCCGCTTTCAGAATCCTTTCGGTGAACGGAGTTTTTCTTGGAGCGAACTCCCACTCTTTTTCATCTTCTTCCCTTTGCATACTTTCTGTCATAATTTGTCAACCATACCCGAGAGGTATTCTCCATCGTTTAAAGGCTCTGCGGGACAGACTTCGGCCATTTTCTTGAAAGTTTGCCTGGACAAACGTTCGCGGAGAGTCGGCTACGGCCTTGATCCTCCAGCTTGGGGAGGTGCCTCTTTGGCGGGGCCAGCTTCCTTTGAGGAATATTCTTCTCTTCAGGATTATGAGCATCATCAGCAAAGTTTTCTTCATTATTCACCGGTTGACGGTTAGCTCCGAGCAAAGCATTCGACCTATCAAGCATTAAAGTGTTCTGGGCTTCCTTTTGTTGATATAACCCAGACACTGCAGCATCTAACTCTGCTCGTGTAATTCCAACACTTGGAGCTGCTTGACTTAGCGAAGGAGAAGTGGCAGTGTATTTTATGGGCATCACCGGGTCTAGTAGATCTGCGCTTTCTTCCAGGAGCCATAATCTCTGATAGACTTCTAGTTTTGAGAGAGATTCTTTCAATGAACTTTTGCGAAGCAATGATGAAAGCACCCTGAGTTCGAGTTCTCAGTGAAAGCACCAAAAATGTTAACGCTAAAATTGAACGCTAACACCCCGGTGTAAGTAGTAAAAATGTGAAAGCACCACCCGTTAGTACGGGAACTAGAGATAAGCAGAAGATAACAGAAAATCAAGTAAAGAGATAACAGATTTTATAGTGGTTCGGCTTAATGTCAAGCCTACGTCCACTTTAATCCTCTTTATTGCTGATTCGATTACTACTTTTTACAATGATCTTCGATTACAACACACTAAGACAAATAGCTAGAACTTCAATGTATAAGAGCTCTTCGAATTCATGTTGAATGTGTTAGATCTCTCTTGAAGTCCGTTGAGGTGTCTTCGGTGTTTGAAGTGTCAGATGAGTCGAGAAAACAATAGAGTATAAGCGTTCTAGAAATGAGCCAAAAGTCCTCCCTTTGGTGGAGCAGGCAGGGTATTTATAGGGAATTTCTGAAGTTAGGTCGTAGGTCGTGGCCGACCTAGGGGTTAGGTCGGCCATGTTATAGGTTGTGGATGACCTAAGGAGTATCAAGAGATGGTGTGGCGACCTAAGGAACTACGGCATAAGTAGTAGCGGCGTAAAGGCCAGCGGCATAAGGAATAGCGGCTTAAAGAACTTGCCTTGGTCTGTTTAGGCCATGAGCAACCTAGTAGAAGATGAAGTATGCAGCTTAGTCGCGAGCGACCTAATGGAAGAGGTCATGTGAATTCGGCTCTTGCTAGTGGAAGATGCTAGATCATTAGGTCGCTCCCCCTTTTAGGTCGTTAGGTCGCTGCTTTCCATTGACTCATTAGGTCGTTAACTCGTTACAAGTTTAGGCCGCTAGGACTTTTAGGTCGTTAGGTCGCTCCCCCTTTTAGGTCGTTAGGTCGTTGATCCCCGTAGCACATTAGGTCGTTGAGTCGTGAAAAAGTAGGGTTAACAGTATATATAATGTAAAATTTTGTTCGCAAATGTCTATATGAGTATACATTAATTGGTTTTAAAATATATAAATATATGGAGACTTTGTTCAAAGTCTTGAATTAAATTTTAATTTGAGATATATGATTAAATTGATTTTAATAATAAATAATAAAATTATATACATCATTTTCTGTCATATCAAGATGGTTCTAATTCGTTTTCACCAAATTCTTATCTCTCGGCTTTGTTGAATTCATGCCAATCTAGCGTTGCTTTGAAATTCGTAGCTTGTTGTGTTGTCTATCTTCACTAGCCTCTAGCGTCGAAAGGTGAGCAATCACTCATGATTAACGGTCTTTTATTTATTAAATTTGGTTTCAATTGAAACGACAATTGAAATCTACTGCTGAAGTTAGTAAATCTGTTATATATTCTATTATCTGTAAAATGTTCAACTATGGGATATGACACCATATCCTATTGTTTATACTTTATTCAATTACTGTTGATATATGCCTGTTGTTATATTATTATCATATCCTATTATATTATTATTATCTGTTATCACTCTGCAAGTTCCCTGTAGTTTAAAATTCACTATGGGTTGAAATGATACATACCCGAATGGACTTTACAATAGGAGAATTTTGAAAGTGTACGTGTAGTACTAAGGATCGGGTAATATGGTATAAAAATGTGGAAACTGATAATAGCAGTAAAATAAAAATTAAAGTAAGCACACCAGGAATTTTTATACTGGTTCGAACTTCCCGTTCTACGTCCAATCCCAGAATACCCTCTGGATTTAAACTAAACCCCTCACTTAACCCGGAGGAATAGGTATACGACACCTGAGCAGCCGAACAGGAATTTTTCCGCCTCAACAGCCGAAGAGGACTTTAACTTCAATACAAATAGTTTGTTGACGAATGTGTTCTGAATAACACTGATTGTCTTTTGATAGTACAACTTTCCTATAATCAAATCCTCAAGAGTATGTATGTGTGTGAAGATTTAGAAGGAAGATAATCACGTAAAATCAGAGTATATGAATTAAACACAAGGATTCTAGTGGCATTAAATGAGTATGAATGCTTTGAATTGCAGAGAATAGTTAGAGAATAGATTTCAGAATTATAGACAAGAATCGGTGGTTGTAGAAGTGATTTGAAGATGTTTATATAGTTGTAGAAGATTTACAATCTTCCATGAAGAGTTTCAATCAAAAGTTGTGTCCGTATCTCTTGAAATAGAGGACATTACTCTTCATGAAATGATCGCATCTCTTCAGAAAGTAGCCGTTATTGTCAGGTCGGTCGACCGTAAAACCTAGGTCGGTCAGCTGAGTTTGAAAACGTATATAAAACAGAGTGTATCTGTGCATATAACATAGGGTCGGTCGACCGAGGGTACAGGTCGGTCGACCGACCTGATGTTATTTGCACAGTGAATTCTTTTATGTGTATAATTTTAAAAGTACAACATTTGTGTGTGTGTGACTACTTGAGGAATGATTTTAACAATATTCTAAGACTCAATATAGGAAATATACATACTAAACTCTTAATTGTAGTCTTGTCTCCTTTGTAGTGTGGTATTCTCTTTTTGTCGCCTTAGTTGTCGTACATTCTTTGAAGCTTATGTCATGAATCAAAACTTATGAATCAACATTCTCCCCCTTTTTGATTGATGATAATATTAATATGGCGAAGTATAATGTAAATCTTCCCCTGAATATATGGCGACTTGTCTGCAAAACATTTGTTAGTGTGCAACTATTTCTCCCCCTTTGTTCATCGTCAAAAATGAATACTTATAATAACATGAAACTTTTTTGAACATAACATATGAATATCCAAAACATAAATAAGCAATTTTAATGACATTACAATAGAATAGTCGAAAAGAAAAAGCAAATTGTTTTTAAAGATACTATGTAACTAAAATAATAAGCTGGAAGAAAAAAAAAAGTTTATTCTTCATCGTCATCCGTATCCCTAAATTCTGGACGTGTGTTCTCTTCCGGAGGAGCAGGTTCCTTACCATGCCTTTGAGCGGTGGACGTGTGAGTTGCCGAAGTACTAGAACTCGTATTGTCGGAAGTGGACCAAGAAAAATTTGGAGCCGGTCGTTTTCCGGGAGCAACAAAAGAGGAACCTGCTTCAGAAGTACATGATAAAGCATCCCATAGATTGACGAAAAAACCCTTTCATCTTCTTTAAACGTCCTTCAATTTTTCGTAGACGTCTATCCAAGGCAAGTTGATTTTGAGCTAGAATATCAATTGCCACTTGAGTACCTGAGCCGGGAGGTGGTCTTTGCACAGAATGTTGGCGCGTAATTCGTTCCGTAGTTCGAGTTGATGGTTGAGGTGTTGAAGAACTACGACGAAGTTGTTCTCGAGGAGTGTCACGCCAGTGAGTAAAAGGTATTATCCTAGGAGAAGCATCAGGCAATTTCATTAATTTGATGGTCCTTGAATCAAAGACACGAACTTTGGAAGTTTCAGATTCAGGAACGTTTGGGACAAAGCTATTTATTAATCTCATTATGTATTCTCCATAATAAATATGGAGCATTTTTCCTTGGTTAAAAGATAGAAGCTCATCCATGATTAATTGAGACCAAGAAACTTGAATATTTGAACAAATAGTATATAACGCTTTGAAATTCTCTGGATATACTAAGTGATAGGATCCTCCCCTTGGAATAATAGATTTCATCATGAAACGATGAAACAGTCTAGCTTTAGGCCTTAATGACGAAGTTTGTCGAAAATCCGTAGTGTCATCTTCAAAAAATAGATGACTTATATGATCTCTAGATGAAATATTGCAGTCTATATCGTGTAAGGAAATACCACCGGACCTTTCTCCTAAGATGTGATTAATGCGGTCTATGGAAAGGAAAATTTGAGTTCCACGAACTGACGTCCAAACACAATTTTCAGTGTTTCTTGGAGGGTTGACGAGGTTTAGATTAGCTAGGAATAGTTTAACCATAATATGGTTAATTTTCAAATTGTTTTTCCGATGATCTAAGAAAGTGTCGAGACCACTATCAAGGGCGACATTTTCAATTCGATATGAAGCAAAATCAGGGTAACTTACAAAGGATTCTTCAAATATTTTGGCATTTTGAAGTTGAATCCATCTTTGGAGAGCAACATCGTTAACAAGCCAAGAAGCTATGATAGAGTCTACTGGAGTGGAAGATGATGATCCAGCAGTAGTTTTAGTTTTCTTTCTAGGAGCCATTTGAAGAATTGATGAAATTTGTGTAGTTTGAAATTGAGGCTAGGGCTAAAATCTGATTTGGGGGAGTGGAAATGAGAAGGTGAGATGAAAAGGTGAGTGGGTGAGTTAATTTATGAAGTATTTTTGCCTCAGAAAACACGCTCGGTCGGCCGACTAGCCTGGGTCGGTCGACCGACCTGGGTTTCAGATAGTGCTGAAACCTTCAGGAAGCGGTCGGTTGACTGACTCAGGGTATTCGGTTGACCGAACCCTTTTAAAAAATATGCCTGAAAAGTTTCGGGAAGTGCCTCGGTCGACCGGAGCAGGGTGTTCGGTCGACCGACGCTTTAAAAAAATTCTACCCAGTCTTTCGGCCTGGGTTCGGCTGACCGACTCAGGGATTTCGGTCGGCCGACCCATGTATATATGCACTAAGGACAAATTTAATTTTATTATTAATACATAAAATGTATACAACTTTTGCAAATAAATAATATGACATAATAATATATATAAGTCACCGATGGGATGTTTAAAATTTACGTTCCCATGAGTTTGGTGAGGGATTGTATTCAATCGGTGACCATTTTGGGGTTGATGGAGTTTGAGCATAGGGGGTAGAAGATGAAGGTCGAAACGATGGCTCGGCTACATCATCCCTTCTTGATGAACAGAATTTCATGGCGATCTTTTCTATAAAGCTCAAGCGTCTTGCCATGACTTTCTGTTCGTAGTAAAGTTCACGTTGCATACTAATTTGCTGTTGCTGATAATGATGAATTTCATCGATCTTTTGTTTGGTAAAAGGAGATAGTTCAATGGTTTTCTTTCCCTTCTTTTTATCAGGAGTAAAACCTGTATGAGACCCTCCCCATGGCTTCCATCCATGTTGAGGATTGTTATGAGGAGATGAGAAATCCAGTACTCGTTTTGGCATAGGAAAAGTTGGATAAGGACCATTTTCTTGGATACGATCGGAAAAATCGTCATCCGGAGAGGAATACGAAAGTCGAGAATTCTCGGAATTGTTGTTGGAAGACATTTTGTTAATGAAATTATTGATTTTATAGTTTTTCTTTGAATGTGATTGTACGAGAAACAAGACCTTGGTATAAATAATCAAATTTTAGCTGAAAAACCAGAGGACAAGATTTACCTATGAATGATTATCAAAATTCAAACAAAATATGGTTTAATAATATGAGGTTTGAAATTTTTTAGCTAAAATAAGGTTTATTCGAAAATGAGCTAAATATTGTATGTTTTATTATAAACTATGCCAGGAGATACTCATAGCTCAAGTGGCTATAACATATCAATATACAAGCAAGTCTAGGTCATGAGTTCGAGCTCCGCTTTGGTCAGAAATAAACAATTTTTATTTTTATTTCTATTTTAAATATTTTTTGCATATTTCATTTTAGAGATCTTCTATAGACATTATTCCTAAATCTCGTCTAAGTTTTATAAAAATATTTTCATTTAGTGGTTTAGTAAAAATGTCTGCAATTTGATTTTCAGTATTAATAAATTCTAAATTTATTATATCTTTTTCCAAACAATCACGAAGAAAGTGATGACGAATATCAATATGTTTTGTTCGAGAGTGATTTACCGGATTTTTTGATAGATTTATTGCACTAGAATTATCACAATAAATTATAGATTTTTTTAGAAAACAGTTAAAATCTTGTAAAGTTTGTTGCATGTATACAACTTGTGCACATGCCAAAGCAGCAGATATATATTTTGCTTCACATGTTGATAAAGAGACACAGTTTTGTTTCTTACTAAACCAAGAGACTAAGGAACGTCCAATGAAATGACACGTTCCGCTCGTACTTTTTCTATCCGTCCGACTTCCTCCAAAATCAGCATCGCTATAAGAGACTAATTCAAAAGGACATTCTTTTGGATAAAATAGTCCAAAATCTTTTGTTTTAGTTAAATAGCGAATAATTCGTTTAACCGCTCGCATATGAGATTCTTTGGGATTTGCTTGAAATCGAGCACATAGACAAACACTCATCATAATATCAGGTCGACTCGCTGTTAAATATAATAACGATCCAATCATACTACGATATAGTTTTTGATCAACACTTTTGCCTTCTTCATCTCTATCAAGATGAATCGTTGTGCTCATTGGTGTTGGTTTGGCAGAAATGTTTTCCAGACCAAATCGTTTAATTAAATTATAACAATATTTTTCTTGATTAATAAAAATTCCATTTTCATTTTGTTTAATTTGTAATCCAAGAAAATATGACAATTCTCCCATATGAGACATTTCAAATTCATTTGTCATTATATTTGAAAAGTCCTGACAAAGTTTTTCGTTTGTTGAGCCAAAAATGATATCAACAACATATATTTGTATTATTAAAATATCTTTATTAGTTTTCTTTATAAAAAGTGTTTGATCTACTTTACCAATTTCAAAACCGGATTCTAACATATAACTTTTAAGACGATCATACCAAGCACGTGGTGCCTGTTTTAAACCATATAATGCCTTTTTAAGTTTATAAACATGATCTGGAAATTTTTCATGACTAAAAAGAGGTGGTTGTTCTACAAAAACATTTTCTTTTATAAAACCATTTAAAAAGGCACTTTTAACATCCATTTGAAACAGTTTAAAATTATGAAAACATGCGAAAGCTAATAGAATACGTATTGCTTCTAGTCGGGCGACTGGAGCAAATGTTTCTTCGTAATCTATTCCTTCTTCTTGATTGTATCCTTGTGCAACTAATCTGGCTTTATTCCTAGTTATATTTCCTAGTTCATCTGCTTTATTTTTAAAGATCCATTTAGTACCAATAACTGATTGATCACTAGGTCTAGGAACGAGTTCCCAAACATCATTTCGTTCGAATTGGTTTAGTTCTTCTTGCATGGCAAGAATCCAGTAATCATCAGTTGATGCTTCTTTTATGTTCTTAGGTTCTATATTAGAAAGAAAAGCTACATGACCGACTTGATTTAATTGATGTCTAGTTTTAACGTTCGTGTTTACTTCTCCAATTATATTTTGCACAGGATGATGTCGTAGAATTTTTGGTGGAGATTTTTTTATATTGGTAGTAGTATTCTTATTTTCAGTAATATCATGATTATTATCGTAGGTTTGTTCAATATTACTATTTTCATTCTGGGTAGTTTCATCATCAGAGTCAATAGTAACATTTGGAATTATATTTTTAAAATTTTCGTCAAAAGAAACATGTAAACTTTCTTCAATAATTTTAGTTTTTTTATTGTAAATACGATATAAAATAAAACATTTAGATCCAAAAACTTTAAGATATGAAATATTTGGTTTTCTTCCATTTAGTAGTTCATATGGAGTATTCTTAGTTAATGGTCGAATAGAAAAACGATTTAACACATAACGAGCAGTAGCTACAGCTTCTGCCCAAAAGTGTTTTGATAAAGTGGTTCCATTTAATAAAGTTCTTGCACATTCTTGTAACGTTCTATTTTTCCTTTCTACAACTCCATTTTGTTGTGGTGTTCTAGGAAACGAAAAATTATGATTAATGCCTTTCTTGTTACAAAATTGTTCAAAAGCTTCATTTTCAAATTCTCCTCCATGATCACTTCTTATATTTTTAATTTTTAAACTTTTAATATTTTGAATTCTTTTAACAAAAACTTTAAAATTATCAAAAGTATCACTTTTACTTCTCAAAAAGAAAATCCAAGTATATCTAGAGAAATCATCTACAATAACAAATACATATCTATTATGATTAATAGATTGCACTTGAGTTGGACCAAAAAGATCCATATGTAAAAGTTCAAGTGGTTGTTCTGTAGATATTATTTTCTTTGATTTAAAAGAAGATTTTGTTAATTTTCCTAATTTACATGCATCACAAAATATATTAGTTTTAAATTTTATGTCAGGTAATCCTTTAACTAATTTATTTTTAGCTATCTTATTAATGGTTTTAAAATTGATGTGACAAAATATTTTGTGCCAAAGACATGAATTATTTTCCTTAGCTATTAGACATAAATTTGAATCATTGTTAACATTCATATTTAAAATATAAATATTTTTATCTCTTATTCCTTCAAAGATAGTGGTATGATTTTTATCGAGAATGTTACATTTATTTTCAGAGAAATTTATATTAAAACCTTTATCACATAGCTGACTAATACTTAATAAATTGTGTTTTAAATTTTTAACTAATAAAACATCAGTAATGAGAGGTAAATTAGAGGTACCGTTGCTACTGACATCGCCTTTGCCGATGATATATCCTTTTGAGTTATCTCCGAAGGTGACTGCTCCTCCATTTGAGTATATAATGTTTGACAACATTTCTTTGTTTCCAGTCATGTGTTTTGAGCAACCGCTGTCTAAAATCCATTTTCCTCTCTTCTTATGTGGTACCTGTAAAAACATTTATAAAAAGTTGGTACCCGTTTCTTTTTAGGGTCCTAAGAGTTAGATCTTAGGAAACCAAACCCATACGGATTCAGAATTCCCTATATAAATATAGTTCTTGTTATTATGAACAGTTTCCATGAACATTTGATATGTTTATTCCTTATCAAAACAATATTTGTTTTTGGAATCCATATCTTGATGGTTTTAGTATTTGGGTAAACTGTTTTCTTAATATTCTTCTTAATATTATCATTAATTATACTTTTAACAAAGTTATTTTATTTCTTAAATCCTAGTCCAGATTTATTGTTGGAGTATTGAGAATTTTTTAGTATATTAGAAAGATTCTCTCTTCCTTTATTGAAGTTAGATACATTTTTAGAAATATCATCAAATTTTATTTTAAGACTAGATTTTTCTAATTCTAAATCCTTAATTTTAGAGTTTAAACTATTATTTTTGAAAAGTAAATCATCATTTTTATTTTTCTGAATTTCTAATTCTTCAGATATTGATGAAATTTGAGATGATAAATTAGAATTTAACTGTTGAGAATTTTCAAGTTCTTCTTCTAATATTTTCTTTTCATCTTTCAGCATATCTACTTCTAAGACTGTTCTATCTAACTTTATTTGCAACTCCTTATTTTTCTTTTTAAGTTGCTTTGCCACATTTACTAATTCAGAATTTATTTCAATTAAATCTTCAAAGGTAAAATTACTTACATCGTCTGATGAAGCCATGAAGCACACATTTTCTTGTTCATTATCACTTTCACTCTCTGAAGAGGATGATGAGTCAGTGTCGTCCCAAGTGACAGAAAAAGCTCTTCGTTTGGTTTTGTCCTTCTTAAAATTGCTCTTTTTGCGTTCTGTACAATCCTTCTTCATGTGACCTTTCTTGTGACATTCATAACATTCCATTGCTGAAGATGATGGTTTGCTGCTGTTAGAAATGTTGTTGGAATTATTTTTGTTTCCCTTAAATTTATTTCTGTTGAATTTCAAAAACTTTTTGAACTTTTTAGCGATCATTGCTATATCTTCATTATCCGAGTCGGAATCATCTTTTTCTGCTTAAAAAGCCACATTTTTCTTTTCTTGTGCTCCATTTCTTTTTGCCTGCAAATTTACTTCGTAGGACATTAGATTACCTATCAATTCTTCTGGTTTTAATGTTGACAAATCACTTGCTTCTTCAATGGCTAAGACTTTTCTTTCCCATTCGTCCGTTAAAGAATTCAAGATTTTTGTAACAACATCAAAATCAGTAAACTTTTGTTCTAGTGATAATAAAGCATGATAAATATCCTGAAATCTAGAGTACATGTCATTTATAGATTCATTTGGCCTAATTTTGAAATTTTCAAATTGATTTTTCAACATAGAGATTTTGCTTAATTTAACTTTGTTTGTACCTTCATGTGTTATCTTAAGTGTTCTCCAAATTTCATAACCTGAAGTGCACATGCTAACTCTATTGAATTCATTTCTATCTAATGCACAAAATAAAATATTCATAGCCTTTGCATTTGATGTAGCATCTAGTTTTTGTGTGTTACTCCAAGTTGAGTATTCTCCAGTAGGAGTTATGTACTCTCTTTGTATAATATTCCAGATATCAAATCCACTAGATTGTATATAGATTCTCATTCTAGTTGACCAATAATTATAATTTATACCATTAAAAAATGGAGGTCGTGAAGTTGATTGACCCTCTGTGAAATTAGTATTAGTGTTAGTACCAAAATCGTTAGTTTGTGTCGTTGCCATATTACTAGAAATAAATATCAAATAACTTTGTGACGGTTACAGGATGACCTTGCTCTGATACCAAATGAAAGTGTACGTGCAGTACTAAGGATCGTGTAATATGGTATAAAAATGCGGAAACTGATAATAGCGGTAAAATAAAAATTAAAGTAAGCACACCAGGAATTTTTATACTAGTTCGAACTTCCCGTTCTACGTCCAGTCCCAGAATACCCTCTGGATTTAAACTCAACCCCTCACTTAACCCGGAGGAATAGGTATACGACACCTGAGCAGCCGAACAGGAATTTTTCCGCCTCAACAGCCGAAGAGGACTTTAACTTCAATACAAATAGTTTGTTGACGAATGTGTTCTGAATAACAATGATTGTCTTTTGATAGTACAACTTTTCTATAATCAAATCCTCAAGAGTATGTATGTGTGTGAAGATTTAGAAGGAATAATCAGGTAGAATCGGAGTATATGAATTAAACACAAGGATTCTAGTGGCATTAAATGAGTATGAATGCTTTGAATTGCATAGAATAGTTAGAGAATAGATTTCAGAATTATAGACAAGAATCGGTGGTTGTAGAAGTGATTTGAAGATGTTTATATAGTTGTAGAAGAGTTACAATCTTTCATGAAGAGTTTCAATCAAAAGTTGTGTCCGTATCTCTTGAAATAGAGGACATTACTCTTCATGAAATGATCGCATCTCTTCAGAAAGTAGCCGTTATTGTCAGGTCGGTCGACCGTAAAACCTGGGTCGGTCAGCTGAGTTTGAAAACGTATATAAAACAGAGTGTATCTGTGCATATAACACAGGGTCGGTCGACCGAGGGTACAGGTCGGTCGGCCGACCTGATGTTATTTGCACAGTGAATTCTTTTATGTGTATAATTTTAAAAGTACAACATTTGTGTGTGTGTATGACTACTTGAGGAATGATTTTAACAATATTCTAAGACTCAATATAGGAAATATACATACTAAACTCTTAATTGTAGTCTTGTCTCCTTTGTAATGTGGTATTCTCTTTTTGTCGCCTTAGTTGTCGTACATTCTTTGTGTTAACTCCCACTTTGAAGCGACCTAAAATGTAATGCGACCTAGCGACCTATCATTACTTTGCGACCTAGTTACCTAACACTCCGCGACCTATAACTCAGCAGCCCAACGACCTAAAAGAACCTGACGACCTAATAGTCTCGACGACCTAACGGCATAATAGTCTCAACGACCTAACTCCACAAAGCAGCTCTGCGACCTAAAGACTTAAGCATTGTCACAACCTACGACCTATGGAGACCAACGACCTAACTAGACCAACGACCTAACAGACCTAGCGACCTAAAGGATAATGCGACCTACCGACCTAAAGGATAATGCGACCTAGCGACCTAAAGTCTTAATGCGACCTAGCGATCTAAAGTCTTTATGTGACCTAGTACCTTTAGTCCTTAGCCACCTAAGAGATGGAGCGGCCTAGCGACTTAACTTATCAAGTAACCTAAAAGTAGCTGCGACCTAAGGGAAGCTGCGACCTATAGAACTCTACGACCTAAAGAATTCTGCGACCTATAGAACTCTCACGACCTAAGATAGGTCGCTCACGACCTAAGGACATTGCATTAGAAGACCGCCTTTTCTATGCCGCTACTAGTAAGGTCGCTCACGACCTAGAACTTGTGTAAATCAGCATGCGTGTTCTTGTGAAAGAGAGGACAGTGTATCTTAGGTCAGTCACGACCTACGACCTAGCTTAGGTCGGTCACGACCTACGACCTAACTCCGAAAAATGCCTATAAATACGACCCTAGTTACAACTAGCAAAAGACCTTTTGGCTCATTCATTTCAAGCGCCGTTACTCTGCTGCATTCTGAACTACTTCAACACCTTCAAGGAACTTCACGAAGATATCAAACATGTCAAACATGTGTTTAAAGATTTGGATCGACGTTGAAGTTTAGGCTACTTGTTCTAAGTCACTTGAAACTCAAAGTGTGTTGTAATCAAAGTGTAACTGCGTTGACTTGTAATCAAATCATCAATAAAGATATTCAAAGTGGACGTAGGCTATCTCTTAAGCCGAACCACTATAAAATTGCTGTTGTCTACTGTTTTTTTTACTACTATCTGCTTATAATCTGTTCCCGAGCTATCGGGTGGTGCTTTCACAATCTCACTTCATACACCGGGGTGTTAGCGTTCAAATTTTAGCGTTAACATTTTTGGTGCTTTCACTGAGAATTGAACTCAGGAGAGTTATCATCATTGCTTCACAGAGGTTTGTAGAGAGAATTTCCTTGAAAACCAGAAGTCTATCCGAGATTATGGCTCCTGGAAGGAAAAGTAGATCTGTCAGATCTAGGAATATTCAAGAGGGAACCTCTGCTTCCCCTATATCGAATCAAGCCACTCCAGCTGTCAGAGTTACAAAGGCAGAACTGGATGCTGCAATCTTAGGGCTGAACCAACAGATAAATGCCCAAAATGCACAATTCGAGGCTTAGAATGCCCAGAATGCCCTAATTCTGAATAAGTTGAACGATTTGCTTGGGGCAAACCGCCAACCGGCAGATAATGAAAGGAATTTTGCTGGCAACATTCGTGATGCTGAAGAAAGAAATGCTCCTGAAAGGGCTGCTAGCCCCTTTGAACAAACACTTCCAGAGGTTGGTGGATCTAGAACTCGACATGATGAGGGGTATCTTTCTGGAATGGTCCGACAAATTATGAAAGAGAGTATGCAGAGAGTTGAAGACGAGAAAGAATGGGGTTTCGCCCCAAGTAAAACTCCTTTTACTGAGAAAATCTTAAAGGCTGAATTCCTAAGGAAGTTTGTCCCACCAACCATTCCAGCTTACAGGGGGACGAGTGATCCGAACGAATTCTTATACAAGTATGATTGGCACATGGCAGGTGCCAGAGCCTCTGATGAAATAAAGTGCCGATATTTTCCTGTGTATCTCGAAGGTGTAGCTCTGCTTTGGTTCACCAAACTTCCAGTCCGATCTATCGATCAATTTTCTGACTTAACCCGGAAGTTCAAGGAGCAGTTCAGACTATACGCCTCAAAAGCCAAGGATATCATGTCACTGTCAAGTTTGGAGCAGAATCCAGGGGAGACTATCAGATCTTTCTTAAACCGCTTTAATATAGCGCTAGCTGAGGTGGACAATGCAGAACCGCGAATGATATTGACTTATCTGATGAAGGGTATTGACAAGTCGAGCGAGTTAGGGAAATGGCTAAACATGAAGGAACCAAATTCCCTTGAAAAGTTCTATAAAAAAGCAGATGAATTCATACGCTTAGAAAGCCGTCCCGTACCGGTAAAGGCAGTGTTGCAAAAAGATGAAGATAACACTGTTATTCCACGCAAGAATGAATCTGTAGGGCAAAAAAGGGAAAATAACAATGGGAAGAAGCAGAGTAATCTGAAGAAGCCCCGATCCTTCAAGCCATCAAAATATACTCCTTTATCAGATACGCCGGAGCGTATCTACCTTGCTACTAAAGATTCTGTTGACTTTCCTAAACCCCCTCCTCTAAGGACCGGGAAAAAGGCTATACAGAGTGGGAAGTTCTGCCGCTTCCATAATCAACCCAGTCACGAGACCGACGAATGCCGCCAGTTGAAAAATCTGATTGAAGAGTTGCTAAGGGAAAACAAACTGCAGCAATTTGTGAAAAAGAATAGCAACAATCCTGCTTCATCTAGTCAGGGGCAACAGGCTCCTACTCATCAGCCTAGGACGATTGAGAAGGCTGCAGGACATGAATCCGGAAGGCCCATTATCAATGTCATTACAGGAGGACCTCACCCAGCAGGCAGAAGCTGGGGTGAAATGGAAAGATATACCCGAGCTTTAAAGTATGTACCGACCGAGGAAGATGTATTCGTTTTGGAAGGTGCTACGCCCTTGAAGCAACAAAGAACTTTCGATGATGATATCGTGTTCAAAGCTAGGGATTCCGCAGGTATTGAAGCTCCTACCTTGGATCCCTTAGTCATCTCGGCTGGTATCGGGCCAGCTATCGTCAGAAGAGTTCTCATTGATTGTGGCGCATCCTGCAATATCCTCTTCAAGAAAACATTCGACCAAATGAAAATCCCTATGGCTGATGTGCAAGCCTCATCGCAGAAAATTGCTGGCTTCACTGGGGAGCCAAAGTAGCCGGTAGGAACCATTGATTTGTTTGTGGAACTTGGAGAAGGAGAGAGAAAAGTGGTCCGCAAGCAAACTTTTGTGATTGTCGACGAATTTTCTGCTTACAATGCTTTCCTTGGTCGTCCAACTCTGGCAGCGTTTAAAGCTGTTCTTGCCCCGTGGTGCCTCACTATTAAATTCCCTACAGACAATGGAGTAGGAGTTATAAAAGGGGATCAAAATGCTGGGCGAGAGTGTTATCTGACAGAGCTACGAGAAACCAGAAAAAGAGAAATGGGAAAGAATGCGGCAGCCCCAGTCCGCATCAAAGAACCAGCCTTGTAGCAATTACAGGGCGGACCCTGCATTGGCGAGCACAGCAGAGCAAGGAAAGAGATGGACCCTAGAAAAGTCAGTGCAGGGGAAAATAGAGTGGTACCAGTGGAAACGACAATACCAATACCTGTTGACCCAAAGGACCCAAACAAGGTGTTGAATGTGGGTTCACAACTTAATGTGTCAATTCAGAATATCTTAATATCTTTTTTAAAGGCAAATCTGGATGTTTTTGCTTGGACTCATGCCGATATGTGCGGAATATCCCCAGAAGTTGTAGTGCATGCTCTAAATATTGATCCAAAATTTACACCTGTGAAACAAAAGAGGAGAACTCAAGGTCCAGAAAGGTCGGCAGCATTAAAAGAAGAAGTTGATCGACTAATGGAGAATAATTTTATCAAGGAATCTACCTATCCGAATTGGGTTTCAAATCCAGTGCTGGTTAAGAAAGCCAACGGAAAATGGAGAGTATGCATCGATTTTTCAGATCTAAACAAGGCCTGCCTCAAAGACTGCTTCCCATTACCCAGAATCGACCAATTGGTAGACGGAACAACGGGACACAAATTGTTATCTTTTATGGATGCTTACTCCGGATATAACCAGATCATGATGCATGAGCCGGATCAGGAGGATACGAGCTTTATCACCGACACTGGTCTTTACTGCTACAGAGTAATGCCCTTCGGGTTGAAGAATGCAGGGGCAACATACGAAAGACTCGTTAATGCTATGTTCAAACCGCAACTGGGCAAGACTATGGAAGTCTACGTCGATGACATGTTAGTAAAGTCTAAGAAAGCAGTGGATCACATAGAACACTTAGCAGACATGTTCGCAGTCCTTCGGAAATACAGAATGAAGCTCAATCCTTTAAAATGTTCATTTGGAGTGGAATCCGGCAAGTTTCTAGGCTTCATCGTGAGCGCTAGGGGTATTGAGGCCAGTCCAGCTCAAATTACTGCATTGAAAGAACTCAAAGCTCCTAGAACAAAGAAGGAATTGCAAAGTCTCAATGGAAAAGTCGCCGCCTTGAGTCGGTTCATTTCCAAAGCCACAGATAAATGCATCCCATTCTTTGACGCCCTAAAGAAAGGAAAGAAAAACTTCGATTGGACTCCCGAATGCCAAAAAGCCTTTGATGAATTGATTCGCCATATGGAAACGCCTCCAATACTTTCTAGGCCTGGCGATGGCGAGGATCTTCTTATATACTTGGCAGTATCATCTCATGCTTTGAGTGCAGCGCTGATACGAGAAGACAAAAGGATTCAACATCCAGTTTACTATATCAGCAAAAGACTCACTGGGGCAGAGATGAATTACTCTAAGTTGGAAAAACTCGCATATTGCCTACTAATTGCATCTAGGAAGTTGAGGCAGTATTTTCAAGCTCATCCTATCAGAGTCCTCACTGATCAACCTTTGAAGCAAGTCCTGTTTCGCCCTGAGACTTCGGGTCGTCTTCTAAAGTGGAATATTGAACTCAGTCAGTATGACATCACTTATCATCCCCGAAAAGCAATCAATGGACAAGCTTTAGCAGATTTCATTGCAGAATTCACAGATAAGGATAACAGTGAGGAGGAAACAGTCGACGATTCCCCAATCCAATGGAAGTTATATGTCGATGGTGCGAGAAACGACTACTGTTCTGGAGCCGGAGTTGTACTTGAGACCCCTGAAGGCCGATCATTATGCTATGCACTAAGATTGGAATTTCCTTCAACAAACAATGAAGCAGAATACGAAGCCCTTATCGCTGGCTTAAGGATTGCTAAAGAATTAAACATCCGAGCGTTACAGATATTCAGCGATTCTCAGCTTATTGTATGCCAAGTCAAAAAGGAATTCCAAGCAAAAGGAGGGAATCTGCCCGCCTACTTGTCAAAGGCTTAGGAGCTCCTGGGTGATTTCGATCATTACATGATAAGTCACATTCCTCGAGAAGAAAACATGAAAGCAGATTCTCTCGCAAAGTATTCTAGCACAGGCGAAGCCCAATTTCTGGGATTAACTCCAGTGGAGGTCCTGTTGACTCCTAGCATTGATAAGATGGATATTGATTGGATCATGAGCATGTCTCAAGAGCAAGAATCATGGATGACTCCGATAACAGAATATCTGCTCAATGGATCTTTACCAGGGAACTCAAAAGAACGACAAAAGCTACTGAGAAAAGCCTCTCGATAAATAATCCAGGATGGCCGATTGTACAGACGGGGATTCTCAATGCCATTACTTCGATGTGTATTCAGGGAAGAGTCCAAAGCAATCCTAGCGGAGGTACACGGAGGAGAATGTGGTGATCATTCAGGTGGCCAAACATTAGCAAAGAAAATTCTCCGATACGGATATTTTTGGCCAGAAATTAATCGAGATGCAGCAGAGTATTCCCGAAAATGTGACAGATGTCAAAGATTCGCCAAAATTCCTAGAGCTCCTTCCACTGAACTCACACAGATGGTCAGTCCATGGCCGTTTACAATATGGGGAATAGACCTTGTAGGACCGTTACCAACTGCCAAATCTGGAATTAAATATGCCATTGTTGCTGTAGATTATTTTACTAAATGGGAGAAGCTGAACCACTGGCTACTATCACCTCAAAGAAGATGATAAGTTTTGTAACTAAAAACATCATTTGCAGATACGGTGTGCCTCAAAAAATAATTACTGACAACGGTACTCAGTTTGAAAGTGAAGAATTCCAAGATTTTTGCAAGCAATTCAAAATCCGGAAAAGCTTTTCAGCAGTGGCTCATCCGCAGGCAAACGGGCAAGTGGAAGCCGTGAACAAAATTATTAAGTCAACCATCAAGAAGCAACTTGAAAGAGCGAAAGGTGGTTGGGTTGATAAGCTACCACTAGCACTATGGGCATACAGAACCACTCACAAAACTGCGACTGGGCACACCCCGTTTTCATTGGCATACGGGTCAGAGGCAATGATTCCGGTAGAAATAGAGGTTCCTTCACACAGAAGAATCCATTTCAATCAAGCAGAAAACGAAAAGCTACAGCTTGAAGCGCTAGATCTCCTTGATGAAAAAAGAGATGAGGCTAATCTCAGAATTGCAGCTCATCAGCAAAGGATAGCCAGACATTTCAATTCCAAAGTTCGCCAACGCAGCTTTGAGATTGGAGACCTAGTCCTGAAGAGAATTATGACAGCGACAGGTGTGTTTGGGCCAAATTGGAAAGGACCATATGTCATAGGTCAGAAGCTTCTTGACGGCACATTCAAACTCACTACTGTTGAAGGAGATCAAATTCCAAGGGCATGGAACAGCAATCATTTGCGTCCATATTTTACTTGAAAATTTTGTCGAAATATTGTAAAAAGAATTATGAATGTATGATTCTTGTAATTGAAGGCAATTGTAAAACTGATGCAAGTAAATAATGAAAAAATATAAAGTGGATGTAGGCCCAGTTTCCTGGCCGAACCACTATAAATCTTGTGTTCCTTATTATTATTACATGTTTGCTTTATTTTCGATATAAAAAGTACATAGAATGTATTGCTGAAATGTCGATTCAAATTTTTGCAGACAATGGAAGTGAAACTTGCACATAATAAGACCCAGTGATTCTCGCCAAATTTCAAGTCACAAAAGCTCCAAATTCAAATCCTAGATAGGAAGTACTTCAATTGAACGGCCTATGATTTCGACAGAAACGAGCCTTTGCTAATAAATTGAGATCGTTTGAACAAACAAACATCCAATTAAGAAGCTGATGCTCGTTCTCACGAACTTGCCTGACAATAAAGTCCATTTCCTTGGATTAAACAAGTCACTTGTAAAAAAAAAAGGGGGATCACTGAAAAGGCATAAGCAAGTGGACAATGGAACAACCAAAGCCATCATCGGCAGCACAAATCCTCTTCGGAGGCACAACTATTCGGAGAATAAAGACCTCTAATGGGTCATACGCCACAAAAAAGAAAGTTCTCTACTCAACAAAAAAGATTGGAGGAGTCATGACCCTCCAACCATGAGTGAGTAACTTCCAGGCGATGAAAACCCTCTCTGAGGCACATTTCACCAGGAGTTGAAGTGTAACAACCGCTCTTCGGAATTTCACTTCACCAGAGTTGAAATGTAAACAAAATAAAAGCTTTCTTCGGAGGCCCATTTCACCAGGAGTTGAAGTGTAACAACCGCTCTTCGGAATTTCACTTCACCAGAGTTGAAATGTAAACAAAATAAAAGCCCTCTTCGGAGGCCCATTTCACCAGGAGTTGAAGTGTTACGACCGCTCTTCGGAATTTCACTTCACCAAAGTTGAAATGCAAAACTAAATAAAGACCTTTCTGGAAGCCCACGTTTCGCCGAGATTGAAATAAAACTTCCAAGTGTTGAAACGTGAAAAGGCTTTTTTCAAAGGCACAACTCTTTGGAGGTACACGTTTCGCCAAGATTGAAATAAAACTTCCAAGTGTTGAAACGTGGAAAATCCCTCCTCAGAGGTACAACCCCCTCCCGGGGACACAATAAAAAAGAAAGACTTCTTCGGAAGCCCACGTTTCACCGAGATTGAAATAAAACTTCCAAGTGTTGAAACGTGAAAAGGCTTTCTTCGAAGACACAATTCTTTGGAGGTACACGTTTCACCAAGATTGAAATAAAACTTCCAAGTGTTGAAACGTGACAAATCCCTCCTCAGAAGTACAAACTTCTATTTCAAAAAAAAAAAATAAAATAAATATATATCCTCATCAAGGGTATACTTTAACTTTCAAAGGAAGAGTGATTTACCTATTCTAGAAAATAACCTTCCTAAAAAAAAAAGAGGAAGAAAGTTAATGTGACGACCCTGACTCGACCTTCGAAAATCGGCACCGAATACGACACTCGTATTCAAATGCCGCAGATCCAAACGTCGAATCTGGTTCGCCGGAGCTTATAACACATTAAGTACAACACAGCGAAAGAAATGAATAACATATATCATAAATACAACATTTGATACAATAACTGATACAATATGATACAACAGATGATATAATGAATATACATCAGAGATATGATACAAGATAATAGCAGCGGAAAGAAAAGATAACACTAGCAGCGGAACAAATCTCCAAAATAGTCTTCAAGAAAGAACTCCAGAACTGGTAATCTTCATCACCAAGACATCAATCCAGAAATAGCTCGAACTCCCAAATCAAGATGAAGAGAAGTAACTCGATCCATTTGCGATTGCCAAATCCTAAGGCTGAAAGCTATCGAATCTACACCTACTACTGATTATCTGAAAACCCCAAATCTAGACTGCCCGTGTGGGAAATAGTGGGCACCCAGAGTTTAGGAAAGGAACAATAAACTCCAGGTCAGTCATGGGACTGGTATGAGCAAACAAAAACATTTGGTCTTTTAAAACAAACAACAAAATTTAAATTTGAAATCCGCAATGCTTTTTAGAAAATGAAACTACCATAAGGCCTCCCGGCACACACACAATGCAAACGCACACATGGGGGAGATTTCTCCTTATGATAGTCAAACATGCTTACTACGAGAAGAATCCTTTGATATTATTACTAGTGCATAGTGGAAAATCTTTCGAAAGTATAATATAAATCCTAGCCAGCATAGGTACCATGATGCTATGCCTACTATAGCTGCCATGTTAAATGGCAGGTTCTACAACTAAAATCGTACAAGGCACGTAATTGAAGAATGGATTTCCAACAAATGGTCAGGCTAAGGAACTTCCTACTGCCACATGGGATCGCCTCTGGCGGGACGTCCCGAGAACTAACGTTACGGTTAGATCTCTGCCAACACAAGGCCGGGTTACCTCTGTAACTAGGTAACTACTACACGAATATGCCATCCCCCGGTCCTTTGGGACCTTTATCCGAGGCGCCTCTAAGCAACAACCACACAGTAAATGAGATTGGAGCAACCACATGAGTAAGTATCTGGGCTCCATACCATAATACCACCCTTTACCAGAAGGGAATGACATACCTTAAAGGGCGCGACCCTCATAACCTTGCCGCATCTTTCCTGTTTCGACCATTTCCGGGGAGTGAGGTCCTGATGCAGTCTCGTCCACAAAGCTACGCTTTGGCACAAAGCCATGCTTTGGGTCAACAGATAACCAAAGCAATGATCACAAAGATAAATGATCAAACAAATGATCATATCACAAATGATCAACCAATGATCATCACACAGCAGCACTCAGCATGCCACATTACCAAATTGGGAATATACCACCGATAAATATCAACTACATAACCTCTGAGCTCGTACGTCTCAGAGAAGGGTGTTAAGCTAAGAGAATAAATTCTCCGCCACCAAGCAGAAATGTATTTGATAGAGATCGGTTAATATCTCAAAGTGTAATGTCGGACATACAACCATACAAGTCTGTCCCGGGTTCGAACAGAACCGAAGGCACTTCCGAAGAAGCCCTTGCAAATCCGGGTATCCACAATCCCGATCGGACTTCCCATCACTAAGGGAATCTCTATACCGTAGCTACTCGGTGCAGAGACAATCGATAGGTTATCCTAACGCTCTCGAAGACACCCGGTCTTCAACACCGGTCTTCAAATGCAATCCATAACGTCGTATCACTATTCGGAATGGGCTATATGACACAAGGTCCTCTCCCGGCTAAACCGAATAGTGAGCGCCATATTTAAAAACATATGGATATGGGATTTCAGTTAAGTCACAACTTGAAAATCCAAAGTTTCTCTTTTAAATGGTTAAACAAATTACCATTTTAAATCTTCAAAATAAAAAGATTAATTTCACAAAGTTTCACCAAATTTCACAAAGATCTATTCATAGATTCCAAAACAATTCTCATTCAATTTGGATTAACTCATTTAAATCTTTAAATTAAAGATATATAGCTTTCAAAACACGTTTCCAAAGATTTATCTAAAACTTGGAAACTATTTTCATTTTTAGACTTGAAATCCTTTAACACAAATTGGAAATTCATTCTTATGTGAAAGCAAATCTAATTTATACAAGTTGAAATCTTGGGTTGAATTTAAATTTCAAACATCACCCTTAAAATGGTTTAAAAACCCATATAAACCCATTTATAAGTTGAATACCCTTTTTAAACCTTAGTTTCCAAATTTTAGAATTCAATTTCAAATATTGAATTCAAATTTAAATCCAATTACCTAAATTTTCAAAACTTAATCAAGTTATTTAAAAATAACTATTTTCAAAAGCTTCAATTCTAGTTCAAAAACTATTTTGGATTTAAAAATTCAATTTTAAAACAATTTCAAAATCTGTGACTTAACCCATTTCCACGTGCAATCCATATTTGTGTGTGTATAAGTGTGGTCCAGGGTTTCAACACAATAGTGCACAACATCAACACAGATTCAATCATATCGATAAGCGGTATAACCCATAACGCTTATCTATATTCACAGATTTATAGATAAAGTAAAATATCAATCACAAAGATTAACTAATATGATTCGATGTGGGTTTCGGATAACCGACTGGAATCCGACTCCCTGTCGCATCGAAATTCAAATGTCGTTCTATGGGTCAAGGGGTTGCATATACATATAACAATATATACGTCACAAATAAAATAGCCCAGCACAAAGCATTACATAGCATCACAAAACATATCAATCCATCACGAAGCATTCAATTGGCAATCAAACATCTACAATTAAGATGAATAAATCTATGTGGTTTTAAATCTATTCCTCACATAATCACTTTCATTACTAATGAACTACCCTTAATTGCTTCTTTAATTACTTCTAAATTAATTACATTAATTTATTACCTATTATTGATTAATTAATCCAAATTAATCATCCTTAATTACATCACTAATTAAATAATTAATGATCTAAATTATTTCTTAAATTAATTACTCAAAGTAATTAACAACTTAATTACTATATTAAACCAAATTATTTATCCTTAAATTAATTTCTTAATTAATACCTTGATTAATTATTAAATAATTTATCCAAATTACTCATTCTTAAACATCTCCACTTAATTATAATCATGTAATTATTAAACAATTACTTAACTAATTAATTTCCAAAACATTAATTACATAAAGTAATTATTCTTAACCCAGGTGTTTAAAACTAATTAAACTTAATTAATTAAATTAAACAATCTCATTAAATTAAATTAATTACATTAAGTAATTAATTCCTTAATTACTTTATCAAGTAATTTGCTCAAACCATTTACAATTGATTATTATTAAATTAATTAATCTAATTAATTATAAAAATTAACTACATTAAATAATCATTAAATAATCATGGTTAATGACCTCATTAACCATCCTCTAATTATTTTAAAAAGTAATTAACTTAAATTAATTACCGTTTAAATTATCTTTAATCATTTATTAATTAAAGTTAATTATTAAATAAATTAACCTCAATTTAAATCTTAATTACATAATTAATATTCATTTATCATTAATTAAAATTTAATTAATTAATTAAATTAATTAACAAATCTTAATTACCTTGTTAATTAATTCTAAAACATAATTCTTAATCGAAATTAAAATAAACATAACTTAATTATGTTTTAAACAATTTGATTCAAAACAAAAATACTTTTAAAATTACCTTTAAATTTCAATTTAAATTTCAAGTTTTTTTTTTTTTTTTTTTTAAAATAAAATAAATTTTAAACTTATCAAGTTTAAATAAAATTTAAAACTTATTTAAATTCCAGAACAAATCAAAAGTTGTCTTAAAAATCAAATCATAAGAACTTGAAGTTAAATTCATTTCAAAATTTTAGAAGTTTAAATTCAATTTTAGTTTAAAGCTTCCAACTTTGAATCTTCTTTAAAATTTGAAACTGAGCTTCATTTTAAAAACTCAGATTTCCAGATTTTAAAATCTATCTTTAAATCTTGCTTCATATTTTAAAACTTCATTACTTAAAATTCCAACTATTTACTAAATTGAAATAGTTAGTTAAGTTAAGAATTTAAACTTTATTTCAAAACCTGGATTTAAATTTGAATCTAAAATTCAAACTTACATTTGAATTTATACTAAATTCTTACTTTAACTAAATCTGCAGAATTTCCTATGTTAAACCCAGATTTTTAAACTTCAAAATCCAGATTTTAAAGAAACCAGAAAAACAGTTTTCAACTTAAAATCTAGAATTTAAATTCAAATTTGAAATTCAAACTTGAATGAAATTTAAACCTAAACCTTATTCAAACCTATAACTACAGATTTTAAACTTCAAAAAAACCCAGATGTTTAAAAAGTTTAAAACCCAGATTTTAAAACAAAACACAGTATACTGTGTTTCCTGGAAACTACAGGTTAACCCCATACAAAACTTTTACTTCGAGTTCTACATGCCTTTGCTTCGAGTTTCTGCCATACTTACTTCGAGTCATTTCCCATCCAACTCGAGTAAACAAAACCCTTCCCTGAAACAACCCCCAACCAAAACAGATCACCTGAAAATCATGTCGCACCACCTCTGGCGACCTCCAGTGATGATCCAACAACCACCCAAAACCCCTCAATACCCTAACTACAACACCAGGTTGAACAGAATTACAAGCATTCAAATTTAGTTTTTGAAAACCCCAAATTTTAAAACCTGGAAAAACAACTTACAGGTTTTACTCAAAACCTGTAAACTTCCACTTCACGCTGCTCCGACCATCGGACTCCCGCCCCCTTTGGCCACGAACTCCATTACACATCCACTACCCATACCCCAAAACCCAGAGCACTCAACCCATCCAAGCCTTCTTACTGACCCAACCTTTTACCCCCTGTTCAACTAGGGTTCATACACCAAAATTTCCAAAACTGCCAACAATCTAACAATCATCATGATCATTTCAGATTTCTCTAGGTATCTATAATCTTTACTTAACAACTCAGAAGAGTTATTAGTTTTCTTAAACTACAGAATACAAGAATTATACTTATGCTCATTTTTGGTTTTTTTAAAAAAATAAACTTTATCATTGTCAAGCACCTAAAAAATACTAGAACTTGATTCAAAAATCAAGCTTCCATTTATACATAGTTTTATGATTCTGAAATACCATGTTTACTCTAAATAAGCAAACAGTTTTAGTTATTTGAAGAACAGATACTAACACAAATTTAACAATATTTGGTGGATTACTTTCAATAGGAAGATGAATTAAAGATCACAGCAGAGCATACACATCATGTACATTCAATCTTATATAAGCACACAACCATATAACCAAACTTTGATGAACACAACATAATTTTTCTTTATCTAAATCATTATATCAAGCAACCTAATATAGTTTGAGTTTTCAATGTTACTCACCTCTATTCAAAGTGCAGATTCAAAGAAATGGTTTTAAAAATTTAAAGTTGCTCACAGTCATGCAAACAGAGAAGCAATTAACAACAATTTTTTTTTTTTTTTTTTTTTTTTTTTTTTTTTGAATTTAAGCCAAACAAGAACCATTTTGTTTTACTGTTTATTAATTTTTTTTCCAGGTAGTTTTGAAACAAACATACTCAAGCTATTTTTAAAATTGATATACATTCCTGTAATCTTTTTCTCTGTTAAAATTTTATCTCTACTTAGATTTCATAAAGAGATTTAAGTTTTGGTCAAACTTAGTTCAGAAGGAAACAACAGAGGCTATTGCAAATAAACACAGTCAAGCATACTTCTATTATACCCACACATAGATATGCAAAGTTATTTAAGATCAATCAGAGGTTCAAATTTTGAGGGGACAGACATGCATCAGCAGACAAGCATGCATTCATACATATGTACATAGCAGATTTATAATGTGTTTTCATCTTCTAATTTAAAGCATGCAAGTGTACTCAATAGCTAAGCAACATCCCACAACATCATTCACCACAAGCATCAAAACATAAAACAGAGGTGAAAGTGTTTGCTCACCAGATTGAAGCAGAGACAGGGGACAGAGGCAATGGTTTGCCTGGGCATTTGTTTTCTTTTTCTTGTTTTGATTTTAATGCTACTGAGAAAAGCTTTGGGCTGAGTTGAAAAACTGAAGCTTGTTTGATTGTTGAGAAACTTTACTTCTTTAATCATCTGAACTTTTATAGTTTTGAATTTGCTAAAGCTTCTTCATTTGTTTTCCCAGTTCTCAATCTTTGCCTTTGTTTCTCAGGTGGCCTGCTCCAGATTTCTTTTTGTTTTGTTTCTCAGATCTTCTTTGGTTTGGGTAATCATCCCCTCAGCATGACAATGATATAGTTAATTAAGTTTTTTTTTTTAATTGCTTCGAAATTAAATTTTCTGTCTGTGAGTTTGCTTAAATTTTTACCTGAGTTGCTTCATATTTATAACTTCATGCATGGAGATACTTGTTTTCCAGATTTGGTTTCCAAGCTTGTTGTTTGATTTCCTTCTGTTTACTTTTTAAACTGAGCTTGCTCTGATCTTATGTTGCTTTGAATCTCCTTATGCAACCTTAGATTGTTTTAGAGGATCCAGTTCTTGATGAAACTGGAAGTGTTTCCAAGTTTATTTGCATTGGTTTTGATTTGTTCAAATTGATTGAACTTGAACCTGAAGCTTGGTTTCAGATTGCCATTTCCACTTGGATGTTGAGAACTTTGAGTTGTTTCATGCTTCTGAACTTGCTTAATTTTGCATTGCAACAGATCAGATTTGTTTACATGATTTTCAGAATTTTTCAAACTTGAATTGAAGGTGAAGAGCATTTTTTTCCGTTTTGAACTGAAGCTCTTGAGTTTGACTTTTTCCAGATTTGAAATCTAAAATCTAATGTTACTGTTGTTTTAGATCTGCTGCATTGCTATTATAATTGCATATAGGAAATGAAGAGTTTTCTCAATTTTTTTAATCTTATTATTTTATTTTATTAAATATACTTGATGCCACTTGTTAAAAACAATCATAAGCTTAAGATCTTGTTAATTCCTCTACTCTATTCTCTTTACTTCAACCCATGTGAATGTTTACATTTCAGCCTTTTTTATGTTTACAAAGCAAATGAATTTATAAATTTTGTATTTATAACTTATACGCTTTGAAAATAAATTTATATCTTTATTCTTTTGTATATATACATACTTGTACAATGTTAAAAGTATTTAACCAATATTTATACATATACATTACATCTTAATTCCTTTCAAATGCTACTTACTTTTAAAACATTTTATTTTTAAATTAAATTCAAATCTCAATTTACATTCATACATTTAGTTACATATAAAACTAGCTATTTTATTAAATCTTATTTATATACATAAATGTATACATTTTCCCATTATTTATACTTACACAATTTATAAATAAAATGAATTTGAAATAACTAAATCAATAAATAATCATTCATACATAATTCTTAATTTATTAATTATAAAATCACATTTTATTTTGTACTTATAAAATTTTATAACAATGATTTTGAAATCCAATTATTTATTACAAACAATTTTATATATGTATTAGTTCTTTGAAAATATAAAGTTAATAAATTCAATATTTTTTTTTTTAAATCAAATTCCAAATTAAAATTCTTTTATTTAAATAAAGATCCAAATACAATTTCTTTTATTTTTATATTTCAAATCCAAATATTTATTTTTAAGCTACTTATACTTAAATTTCTTATTAAATTTCTGTTTATAATCAAAATTATTTATTTATTCTAGAAAATTTTCTAATTAGTTCACAATTTATTTTCCAAAATAAATTTAATTGCCAAATTAAACTTGATAAATTTCAGGAATGTTACAGATTTCCCCCCTTAAAAGAATTTCGTCCTCGAAATTGCAGAGAAGACGACAAAGAAAGGATAAAAGACATAGAGATATCTTTCCGAATCAGACTGGATACCAATTCTGTATTTGGCTTACCAAATAAGAATATTGACAATATGAGAACAACTCATACAATATCACACAAGATATTTGGGTTCATTGGTCTACGAATATACGAGGCCATTGATTAGTTCGAAGGGATAACTAATCGTTCGTAGAATATGTCGGATCCCAGAGAATAGATAGATGGATCAAATCTTCATATTAGTTAACCAATTTACTTAATTTAAAATTTCCAATTTATTTAATATTTTTCCAATTTCAAATTCATTAGAGTTTAGATCGAAAAGCTGATAAGAAACCGATGAAGATACGAAGTAAGAATTTTCTACAACGATTCGTAGGGCTACCATCACACCGAAACTTCTTTCTGGAGCAGCTATGAAGCAATCAAAAGAATATGAAATCGAATCAAAGGAGATTGATAGAGAAAAGATATTTCCACTGTTGCAGGGTATTGACCATTTATAGTGGTACTCCCCTGTCCCCTATCTCGTTCTCTTCTTGCACTCATACTTACTATCGGTGAAAAGTAAGAGAATTTACTGAGGCATTCGAACGGATATCTTAGGGATATACTCATTCTAGGGTATACTTCACCCTATCTCTAATGAGTTACTTAATATGTTATACTCCTGAGCTAAGGTTTTAACCATCAGCTCTGATACCACTTGTGACGACCCTGACTCGACCTTCGAAAATCGGCACCGAATACGACACTCGTATTCAAATGCCGCAGATCCAAACGTCGAATCTGGTTCGCCGGAGCTTATAACACATTAAGTACAACACAGCGAAAGAAATGAATAACATATATCATAAATACAACATTTGATACAATAACTGATACAATATGATACAACAGATGATATAATGAATATACATCAGAGATATGATACAAGATAATAGCAGCGGAAAGAAAAGATAACACTAGCAGCGGAACAAATCTCCAAAATAGTCTTCAAGAAAGAACTCCAGAACTGGTAATCTTCATCACCAAGACATCAATCCAGAAATAGCTCGAACTCCCAAATCAAGATGAAGAGAAGTAACTCGATCCATTTGCGATTGCCAAATCCTAAGGCTGAAAGCTATCGAATCTACACCTACTACTGATTATCTGAAAACCCCAAATCTAGACTGCCCGTGTGGGAAATAGTGGGCACCCAGAGTTTAGGAAAGGAACAATAAACTCCAGGTCAGTCATGGGACTGGTATGAGCAAACAAAAACATTTGGTCTTTTAAAACAAACAACAAAATTTAAATTTGAAATCCGCAATGCTTTTTAGAAAATGAAACTACCATAAGGCCTCCCGGCACACACACAATGCAAACGCACACATGGGGGAGATTTCTCCTTATGATAGTCAAACATGCTTACTACGAGAAGAATCCTTTGATATTATTACTAGTGCATAGTGGAAAATCTTTCGAAAGTATAATATAAATCCTAGCCAGCATAGGTACCATGATGCTATGCCTACTATAGCTGCCATGTTAAATGGCAGGTTCTACAACTAAAATCGTACAAGGCACGTAATTGAAGAATGGATTTCCAACAAATGGTCAGGCTAAGGAACTTCCTACTGCCACATGGGATCGCCTCTGGCGGGACGTCCCGAGAACTAACGTTACGGTTAGATCTCTGCCAACACAAGGCCGGGTTACCTCTGTAACTAGGTAACTACTACACGAATATGCCATCCCCCGGTCCTTTGGGACCTTTATCCGAGGCGCCTCTAAGCAACAACCACACAGTAAATGAGATTGGAGCAACCACATGAGTAAGTATCTGGGCTCCATACCATAATACCACCCTTTACCAGAAGGGAATGACATACCCTAAAGGGCGCGACCCTCATAACCTTGCCGCATCTTTCCTGTTTCGACCATTTCCGGGGAGTGAGGTCCTGATGCAGTCTCGTCCACAAAGCTACGCTTTGGCACAAAGCCATGCTTTGGGTCAACAGATAACCAAAGCAATGATCACAAAGATAAATGATCAAACAAATGATCATATCACAAATGATCAACCAATGATCATCACACAGCAGCACTCAGCATGCCACATTACCAAATTGGGAATATACCACCGATAAATATCAACTACATAACCTCTGAGCTCGTACGTCTCAGAGAAGGGTGTTAAGCTAAGAGAATAAATTCTCCGCCACCAAGCAGAAATGTATTTGATAGAGATCGGTTAATATCTCAAAGTGTAATGTCGGACATACAACCATACAAGTCTGTCCCGGGTTCGAACAGAACCGAAGGCACTTCCGAAGAAGCCCTTGCAAATCCGGGTATCCACAATCCCGATCGGACTTCCCATCACTAAGGGAATCTCTATACCGTAGCTACTCGGTGCAGAGACAATCGATAGGTTATCCTAACGCTCTCGAAGACACCCGGTCTTCAACACCGGTCTTCAAATGCAATCCATAACGTCGTATCACTATTCGGAATGGGCTATATGACACAAGGTCCTCTCCCGGCTAAACCGAATAGTGAGCGCCATATTTAAAAACATATGGATATGGGATTTCAGTTAAGTCACAACTTGAAAATCCAAAGTTTCTCTTTTAAATGGTTAAACAAATTACCATTTTAAATCTTCAAAATAAAAAGATTAATTTCACAAAGTTTCACCAAATTTCACAAAGATCTATTCATAGATTCCAAAACAATTCCCATTCAATTTGGATTAACTCATTTAAATCTTTAAATTAAAGATATATAGCTTTCAAAACACGTTTCCAAAGATTTATCTAAAACTTGGAAACTATTTTCATTTTTAGACTTGAAATCCTTTAACACAAATTGGAAATTCATTCTTATGTGAAAGCAAATCTAATTTATACAAGTTGAAATCTTGGGTTGAATTTAAATTTCAAACATCACCCTTAAAATGGTTTAAAAACCCATATAAACCCATTTATAAGTTGAATACCCTTTTTAAACCTTAGTTTCCAAATTTTAGAATTCAATTTCAAATATTGAATTCAAATTTAAATCCAATTACCTAAATTTTCAAAACTTAATCAAGTTATTTAAAAATAACTATTTTCAAAAGCTTCAATTCTAGTTCAAAAACTATTTTGGATTTAAAAATTCAATTTTAAAACAATTTCAAAATCTGTGACTTAACCCATTTCCACGTGCAATCCATATTTGTGTGTGTATAAGTGTGGTCCAGGGTTTCAACACAATAGTGCACAACATCAACACAGATTCAATCATATCGATAAGCGGTATAACCCATAACGCTTATCTATATTCACAGATTTATAGATAAAGTAAAATATCAATCACAAAGATTAACTAATATGATTCGATGTGGGTTTCGGATAACCGACTGGAATCCGACTCCCTGTCGCATCGAAATTCAAATGTCGTTCTATGGGTCAAGGGGTTGCATATACATATAACAATATATACGTCACAAATAAAATAGCCCAGCACAAAGCATTACATAGCATCACAAAACATATCAATCCATCATGAAGCATTCAATTGGCAATCAAACATCTACAATTAAGATGAATAAATCTATGTGGTTTTAAATCTATTCCTCACATAATCACTTTCATTACTAATGAACTACCCTTAATTGCTTCTTTAATTACTTCTAAATTAATTACATTAATTTATTACCTATTATTGATTAATTAATCCAAATTAATCATCCTTAATTACATCACTAATTAAATAATTAATGATCTAAATTATTTCTTAAATTAATTACTCAAAGTAATTAACAACTTAATTACTATATTAAACCAAATTATTTATCCTTAAATTAATTTCTTAATTAATACCTTGATTAATTATTAAATAATTTATCCAAATTACTCATTCTTAAACATCTCCACTTAATTATAATCATGTAATTATTAAACAATTACTTAACTAATTAATTTCCAAAACATTAATTACATAAAGTAATTATTCTTAACCCAGGTGTTTAAAACTAATTAAACTTAATTAATTAAATTAAACAATCTCATTAAATTAAATTAATTACATTAAGTAATTAATTCCTTAATTACTTTATCAAGTAATTTGCTCAAACCATTTACAATTGATTATTATTAAATTAATTAATCTAATTAATTATAAAAATTAACTACATTAAATAATCATTAAATAATCATGGTTAATGACCTCATTAACCATCCTCTAATTATTTTAAAAAGTAATTAACTTAAATTAATTACCGTTTAAATTATCTTTAATCATTTATTAATTAAAGTTAATTATTAAATAAATTAACCTCAATTTAAATCTTAATTACATAATTAATATTCATTTATCATTAATTAAAATTTAATTAATTAATTAAATTAATTAACAAATCTTAATTACCTTGTTAATTAATTCTAAAACATAATTCTTAATCGAAATTAAAATAAACATAACTTAATTATGTTTTAAACAATTTGATTCAAAACAAAAATACTTTTAAAATTACCTTTAAATTTCAATTTAAATTTCAAGTTTTTTTTTTTTTTTTAAAATAAAATAAATTTTAAACTTATCAAGTTTAAATAAAATTTAAAACTTATTTAAATTCCAGAACAAATCAAAAGTTGTCTTAAAAATCAAATCATAAGAACTTGAAGTTAAATTCATTTCAAAATTTTAGAAGTTTAAATTCAATTTTAGTTTAAAGCTTCCAACTTTGAATCTTCTTTAAAATTTGAAACTGAGCTTCATTTTAAAAACTCAGATTTCCAGATTTTAAAATCTATCTTTAAATCTTGCTTCATATTTTAAAACTTCATTACTTAAAATTCCAACTATTTACTAAATTGAAATAGTTAGTTAAGTTAAGAATTTAAACTTTATTTCAAAACCTGGATTTAAATTTGAATCTAAAATTCAAACTTACATTTGAATTTATACTAAATTCTTACTTTAACTAAATCTGCAGAATTTCCTATGTTAAACCCAGATTTTTAAACTTCAAAATCCAGATTTTAAAGAAACCAGAAAAACAGTTTTCAACTTAAAATCTAGAATTTAAATTCAAATTTGAAATTCAAACTTGAATGAAATTTAAACCTAAACCTTATTCAAACCTATAACTACAGATTTTAAACTTCAAAAAAACCCAGATGTTTAAAAAGTTTAAAACCCAGATTTTAAAACAAAACACAGTATACTGTGTTTCCTGGAAACTACAGGTTAACCCCATACAAAACTTTTACTTCGAGTTCTACATGCCTTTGCTTCGAGTTTCTGCCATACTTACTTCGAGTCATTTCCCATCCAACTCGAGTAAACAAAACCCTTCCCTGAAACAACCCCCAACCAAAACAGATCACCTGAAAATCATGTCGCACCACCTCTGGCGACCTCCAGTGATGATCCAACAACCACCCAAAACCCCTCAATACCCTAACTACAACACCAGGTTGAACAGAATTACAAGCATTCAAATTTAGTTTTTGAAAACCCCAAATTTTAAAACCTGGAAAAACAACTTACAGGTTTTACTCAAAACCTGTAAACTTCCACTTCACGCTGCTCCGACCATCGGACTCCCGCCCCCTTTGGCCACGAACTCCATTACACATCCACTACCCATACCCCAAAACCCAGAGCACTCAACCCATCCAAGCCTTCTTACTGACCCAACCTTTTACCCCCTGTTCAACTAGGGTTCATACACCAAAATTTCCAAAACTGCCAACAATCTAACAATCATCATGATCATTTCAGATTTCTCTAGGTATCTATAATCTTTACTTAACAACTCAGAAGAGTTATTAGTTTTCTTAAACTACAGAATACAAGAATTATACTTATGCTCATTTTTGGTTTTTTAAAAAAAATAAACTTTATCATTGTCAAGCACCTAAAAAATACTAGAACTTGATTCAAAAATCAAGCTTCCATTTATACATAGTTTTATGATTCTGAAATACCATGTTTACTCTAAATAAGCAAACAGTTTTAGTTATTTGAAGAACAGATACTAACACAAATTTAACAATATTTGGTGGATTACTTTCAATAGGAAGATGAATTAAAGATCACAGCAGAGCATACACATCATGTACATTCAATCTTATATAAGCACACAACCATATAACCAAACTTTGATGAACACAACATAATTTTTCTTTATCTAAATCATTATATCAAGCAACCTAATATAGTTTGAGTTTTCAATGTTACTCACCTCTATTCAAAGTGCAGATTCAAAGAAATGGTTTTAAAAATTTAAAGTTGCTCACAGTCATGCAAACAGAGAAGCAATTAACAACAATTTTTTTTTTTTTTTTTTTTTTTTTTTGAATTTAAGCCAAACAAGAACCATTTTGTTTTACTGTTTATTAATTTTTTTTCCAGGTAGTTTTGAAACAAACATACTCAAGCTATTTTTAAAATTGATATACATTCCTGTAATCTTTTTCTCTGTTAAAATTTTATCTCTACTTAGATTTCATAAAGAGATTTAAGTTTTGGTCAAACTTAGTTCAGAAGGAAACAACAGAGGCTATTGCAAATAAACACAGTCAAGCATACTTCTATTATACCCACACATAGATATGCAAAGTTATTTAAGATCAATCAGAGGTTCAAATTTTGAGGGGACAGACATGCATCAGCAGACAAGCATGCATTCATACATATGTACATAGCAGATTTATAATGTGTTTTCATCTTCTAATTTAAAGCATGCAAGTGTACTCAATAGCTAAGCAACATCCCACAACATCATTCACCACAAGCATCAAAACATAAAACAGAGGTGAAAGTGTTTGCTCACCAGATTGAAGCAGAGACAGGGGACAGAGGCAATGGTTTGCCTGGGCATTTGTTTTCTTTTTCTTGTTTTGATTTTAATGCTACTGAGAAAAGCTTTGGGCTGAGTTGAAAAACTGAAGCTTGTTTGATTGTTGAGAAACTTTACTTCTTTAATCATCTGAACTTTTATAGTTTTGAATTTGCTAAAGCTTCTTCATTTGTTTTCCCAATTCTCAATCTTTGCCTTTGTTTCTCAGGTGGCCTGCTCCAGATTTCTTTTTGTTTTGTTTCTCAGATCTTCTTTGGTTTGGGTAATCATCCCCTCAGCATGACAATGATATAGTTAATTAAGTTTTTTTTTTAATTGCTTCGAAATTAAATTTTCTGTCTGTGAGTTTGCTTAAATTTTTACCTGAGTTGCTTCATATTTATAACTTCATGCATGGAGATACTTGTTTTCCAGATTTGGTTTCCAAGCTTGTTGTTTGATTTCCTTCTGTTTACTTTTTAAACTGAGCTTGCTCTGATCTTATGTTGCTTTGAATCTCCTTATGCAACCTTAGATTGTTTTAGAGGATCCAGTTCTTGATGAAACTGGAAGTGTTTCCAAGTTTATTTGCATTGGTTTTGATTTGTTCAAATTGATTGAACTTGAACCTGAAGCTTGGTTTCAGATTGCCATTTCCACTTGGATGTTGAGAACTTTGAGTTGTTTCATGCTTCTGAACTTGCTTAATTTTGCATTGCAACAGATCAGATTTGTTTACATGATTTTCAGAATTTTTCAAACTTGAATTGAAGGTGAAGAGCATTTTTTTCCGTTTTGAACTGAAGCTCTTGAGTTTGACTTTTTCCAGATTTGAAATCTAAAATCTAATGTTACTGTTGTTTTAGATCTGCTGCATTGCTATTATAATTGCATATAGGAAATGAAGAGTTTTCTCAATTTTTTTAATCTTATTATTTTATTTTATTAAATATACTTGATGCCACTTGTTAAAAACAATCATAAGCTTAAGATCTTGTTAATTCCTCTACTCTATTCTCTTTACTTCAACCCATGTGAATGTTTACATTTCAGCCTTTTTTATGTTTACAAAGCAAATGAATTTATAAATTTTGTATTTATAACTTATACGCTTTGAAAATAAATTTATATCTTTATTCTTTTGTATATATACATACTTGTACAATGTTAAAAGTATTTAACCAATATTTATACATATACATTACATCTTAATTCCTTTCAAATGCTACTTACTTTTAAAACATTTTATTTTTAAATTAAATTCAAATCTCAATTTACATTCATACATTTAGTTACATATAAAACTAGCTATTTTATTAAATCTTATTTATATACATAAATGTATACATTTTCCCATTATTTATACTTACACAATTTATAAATAAAATGAATTTGAAATAACTAAATCAATAAATAATCATTCATACATAATTCTTAATTTATTAATTATAAAATCACATTTTATTTTGTACTTATAAAATTTTATAACAATGATTTTGAAATCCAATTATTTATTACAAACAATTTTATATATGTATTAGTTCTTTGAAAATATAAAGTTAATAAATTCAATATATTTTTTTTAAATCAAATTCCAAATTAAAATTCTTTTATTTAAATAAAGATCCAAATACAATTTCTTTTATTTTTATATTTCAAATCCAAATATTTATTTTTAAGCTACTTATACTTAAATTTCTTATTAAATTTCTGTTTATAATCAAAATTATTTATTTATTCTAGAAAATTTTCTAATTAGTTCACAATTTATTTTCCAAAATAAATTTAATTGCCAAATTAAACTTGATAAATTTCAGGAATGTTACAGTTAAAGTACTCTTCAGAGGCCTGCTTTACCACATAGAAGAATTCACTTGGCAAAATGCGTACTTAAGCAAAAGAAAAAAGTGATTTCTTCGAAGGACAAAGCGTAAAAACTTATATGAAGGAAGTTGTACTCTACGAAAAATTTCTTCAAGAATGAAGTAATTATTCTTCAGAAAATAAGAGTGCGAGTCCCCTCAAAGTATAAAATATTGCAGCAAACTTATGGTATGGAGGCAACATGGTATAGTTACATACAAAATGGTATAGCTACATCGGTAAAGTACGCTCAAACAACATACCACAAGCTCACCGCAATATCATATAAATAAACTTGTGCAAAAATGAATAATAAATGCATTCTCAAATTCAAAGAAGAGCCTGCACAAATAAAGGATCATTTTATTCAATTGTAGATACAGGTTTCAAAATAAAAAAAGCAGGGGCCGGTGCCTGCACAACATCCGACCATTACACAAAAAAGGAGTTAAAAAGCCCGAAGTTCGACTTTTCACTTCTTCTTGCCACCTTTGGACCCTTTGCCTGGCCGAATGATTAGTTTTTCAGGTCTATCTATAGGCATAAGGGAAGAAGGAGAGGGAGGTGCAACCGGTGCAACTTCCGGTTCCTCTTCAGTAGTGATGATTTTCTTCCCCCTTCTCTTCGATGTTCCGTGCTTCTTTCTTCTCTTCGAAGAAGACTCACTCCCTGGAGTAACAAGAGCGGACAAAACTACGTCATCAGAGGGAGTCCGCTCCGGAGAGATCTCGCCTCCTTCAAGTCCCTCGTCCTTCTGCTCTTGCGAAGCGATAGGGTCATCCAAGCCGTGAAGAGCCTCAATCTGTTCCTCCTGTGACCCGGGTTGTGAAGCAGAAGGAGGAGTCACCTGAAGAGACGGAGGAGGGATAACCGAAGGAAGTGAAGTCTGCACAGCACTTGGTGTTTCAACTGCAGAAGAAGAGAAATTAAAAATATTAGTATCTCCCCGAAAGAAGGGAGATATGGGTTCGTTGAGATTCAAGAAGTAATCGAGAAGCTCATCAAACTTTTGAGGAGTAAGCAAGCGATCCACCTGAATCGGACCAATATCAAAATTACCTGAAGATGTTTGCTTCGTTAGCTCAATCTCATAATTCTGAGCCCCGATATCCTCCAAAGCCTCATCATCGGTAGGGGTGGTTACCCCGGTTCTTATAGGAGGCAGCGAATGAGCACTAGAGCCTGTAATGTCCACTTCGGAAGAAACTAAAGGACGTTCAGAAGTGGTAGGTGGTATTTCTTTCTCAGAACGTTCCCCTTCCGCCATTCCGGCCCGTACTTTGGCGAGTTGCTCTTTTCCCTTGGCAAGAGCGGCGCGGGCATCATCATCGAGATAATGCTCTTAAAAGCTGTCTCAGCGTAGCCAGCACCTTTACCACCTAGCATATCAAGTGCTGCCTCCCAGACTTCAGCTAATGTAATTTCGTATTTAGGTCCTAGAAAGGCAAGGCTGCCACGCTCGAAAATGCTATGCAGATAGAAATCAAATAATGTGGAGCTAATGTCAGCTTTGGTTGCTTGATGGGCCTCTTCGGCCGCGAGTTTACCAGCAACAGCCTCGTCACGCTCCATTTCGGCCATAGCAAGTCGAGCTTTTAGCATCTCTATCTCCAGGCTTTGAGAGCCGGCCTGTTGTCGCAGCTGTAAAGTTTCAGCGCGATATTCTTCTATGATCTTCTCCTGGTGTGTAAGCTTATCTTCGACTGCCCTTTGACTGGCATGCGCATCTCGTACTTGTTGCTGAAGCATGCTCTCCTTTTGAGAATGGAAAGTAGATGAAGTAGCTAATTCTTCCTTAAGCTTTTCTACTTCCGCTTCCAGCTTTTCATTATAGGAAGCAATACTTCTCATTTCAGCGTCATGTTGTTCGAGAGTCTTCTGCCACTCAGCCTTATCGTTCTCCATTGTGAGCATGGCCTCGAGATTGGCTCGGTTAACCCTCTGAAGCTCGTCGACAAGTTTTTGCCAGTTCGACATTCTTTCAATATCGGTCCTGACAGAATCAAGATTTCGCAGCATAGCCGATTTGTCGAGAGGAACCAAGTCGAGATCAAATCGAACCCCTCTCAGGCACCACTGAGGGAATCGACTTTGAAGAGTGGGAGGACCTTGCCGAACTTGGTATGCAGGCCGGTTGATGATTGTTTGAATGTTGGAACGAACGGGGGCAGGAGATTGAGCAGGAACGTTTTGAGAAACTGTCGGCATTGTTTCTTCAGTAAGTTTAGCCCGCTTGCTAGAAGAATCTTCCATGTGTCCTTTACCTCTCTCATCGTGGTCTTTCTTTTTTGGGTATCATCATCTCTATGGGGAGGGTCATGTCTTTCTTGTTCTCTTCGGTGACGTTCTTCATATGCTCGTCTCTCGTCTGCTTTCCTGATGGCCCTCTCTTCATCGGATTCTCTGTAAGAAGGGAGGTATCATACTGGCTACGCCTCCCGTAGCGCTGGAAATCATCATTGTACGAGCCGCTGCGCCCCATAGGAGAATCTGGAATAAAAATAATAAGCTTTAGAAATCTTTAAAGTACAAGAAGATAAGTGCGTAGAAGTGATGAAAAATCCGAAGTGTCGTGTAACGTGTAAACTACACGCATCGAGTTACAAACCACTCTGTGGAATAGAGGTAGTGATAACTTGAGTAGGAGGAGTCGACATTTGTTGTAGAGAAGATGTCGCCTCGATTACAGAAGAGATAGTTTTGGAAACATCATCTTTGAAAAGTTCTTGAGAAGTCACAATTAAATCACTCAACCCCTCGAAAACATCATCACCATCATGTTTTTTGGGACTTGCTTTCTTGACTCCTTCGTTAGTAGATTTTTCGGAAGATCGTGGAGGTTCTTCCTCTTCGATAACTGGGGAAAGTACAGACTTGTCAGACGGCCCCGCAACATCTTTCGGAATTGAACACTTTACTAGTGAAGTTTCTATAGAGGTTCCTCCCTGCATGTGCTCTTTAGTAGGGACCAGGGCATCAGGAATTTTCATCGGAGAATCGGGAACTTCAGTCGGAACTTCATGAAGTTGAGTGGAACGAGAAGAATGTAAAAGCTCAAATCGATGAAGGAGTTCATCTGTCAATAGAAATTTTGCGCTCCTCCCTTCAGCAGCCACAATGCTTAGCCTTTGAAAGACTGGTTTATGAGTGGAATCTCTAGAAGGAGGAGGAAGTGCTGTAAAAATAAGGAATGGAATCAGCATCTAGCAATACGAACCATGAAAAACTTAGAATGGAATTGAAGAAAGAAGGGAAAAAAGATCTCACTTCCTATTCTCCAGTCTGCATAAAATCCTGCGGGGCAACGGATATAGAAGAATTGATTCAAAAAACCATGTGCACTCTCCGGCAAATCCAAAATTAGTTTACGGTTCCTCGCACCTCTTACAAGTACAATCGAAGGGTGGTCCTTGTTCTTTGCAAAAGTGCACAGGTAACAGATTTCCTCAAAACTCGGAAGACGGTCAAGAGTTCTCCTGAACAGAACGCACAATCCCATCAAAATGGCATAGCCATTGGGATGCAGTTGGAAAGGAGAGATCGTCAGTCGAAGAAGGATTTGTTGAAGAAATTCATTAAAGGGAGGAATTGCTCCACTTAAGCACATTTGGCGATTAATGGCAACAAAACCGGAAGGTGGTCTATCAGCGAAATCATTTGGTCCAGGAAGTAAAACTTCTGCCTCGGCAATGCCAAATTGAATGCATAATTGATTAAGCACCCGCTGTTTCAGAAGGGTAGGAGTTCTTTCCGGAGGGTTCTCTAGTGGAATAGCAACCGGGAAAGCCCCTCCGACGTGTTCTATCATCTCTTCTTGTTGAGACGTCATTCTACATGAGTAACTAGATGTTTAGGTGTGAAGGTGCACGTTTCCTAAAAGTGTGAAGTGTTGTGCGAAACTAATAAAAATAACAAGCGAAATAACTGAAATTAAACTAATTGACAACTGATCGATTGTGAGATTTCAGGACTTGTTAATTTAAAACTCAAGCGCAGTGTTAATTCAAACAAAATTTTAGCTTTGCTTTAACACTTCATTTGAGTCGGTTGATTCACAGCATTTCACTCACACAGTTCATTTAAGTTGATTATTCTTTATCGACTAATCTGTCATTCGATGTGGGCGGTCAATGACAGTATATTCGTCCCATTTTTCTGCAAATGTTATGTTTAAACAGGTTGTTAGAATTAGAGATAATCTGCAAAGAAATACGACAAAATTCAAGTTCATATAGTTCAAAGTTCGAACAGTTCAATCAAAGTTGTCTCAGGATTTCACAAGTCCTAGGTCGTCCAGCGACCTAGCATAGGTCGGAGCCTTCTTAGGTCGCGCTGTGCAAAGTAAAGGATAAGGCTTTACAAATTCATCCTAGTGTTAGCTCGGCCGCGACCTAAAGCCTATGTCGCAAGGAAGTTAGGTCGTGCAGTTCTTAGCTCGAGTAACTCTTAACTCATGCAAAGTCTTAGGTCGGATGAATATTAGGTCGTTCAGCGACCTAGTGTAGGTCGAAACTATTCCTTAGGTCGCAAGGGTCATTAGATCGCGAATTATCTTAAGTCGCTCAAATCCGCTAGGTCACTAACTTCCTCTCCACGCAATGCTTCACCAAACCCGATAACCCGCTATCAACTACACAGAAATCCATCATCCTCTTCGTGAAGTCCATCATCTCCACACATCACCGAATCACTTGAAAAGCGATTCAAAGAATCTCCAATCCATCGTACATTCAATACATTTTCGTGCCTACTCAAGCGGTGATCGAAAATCGATTGCAACGATTCAAAATGTAGCACGATGCAAGGAATTGGGTCAAGGTCAGAAAATGGGGATTCGTAATTCAATAGTGATTATGGTGGGATGGAGATCGAATTCACTTACGTAATATGTCGGAAAAGGTGAATCGTTGATTAGCTGGGTTGAATTCGCCTTTGGAAGTTTGAAAAATTCGTCAATGAGAGTGAAAAATCGGAACAGTAAGGTAGAGAGGAAGAAACGACCAAACAGTCTATATGGGGCAAAAAGGAAAATTTAGATAGGCACGCGAGTAAGCATATGTTTTAGGTCGCTCACGACCTAGCAGAGATAGATCAAAGCACACGACCTATGCCATAGGCCGGTACTTCGAGGGGCAAGTGTTAACTCCCACTTTGAAGCGACCTAAAATGTAATGCGACCTAGCGACCTATCATTACTTTGCGACCTAGTTACCTAACACTCCGCGACCTATATAACTCAGCAGCCCAACGACCTAAAAGAACCTGATGACCTAATAGTCTCAACGACCTAACGGCATAATAGTCTCAACGACCTAACTCCACAAAGCAGCTCTGCGACCTAAAGACTTAAGCATTGTCACAACCTACGACCTATGGAGACCAACGACCTAACTAGACCAACGACCTAACAGACCTAGCGACCTAAAGGTTAATGCGACCTAGCGACCTAAAGTCTTAATGCGACCTAGCGATCTAAAGTCTTTATGCGACCTAGTACCTTTAGTCCTTAGCGACCTAAGAGATGGAGCGGCCTAGCGACTTAACTTATCAAGTAACCTAAAAGTAGCTGCGACCTAAGGGAAGCTGCGACCTACAGAACTCTGCGACCTAAAGAATTCTGCGACCTATAGAACTCTCACGACCTAAGATAGGTCGCTCACGACCTAAGGACATTGCATTAGAAGACCGCCTTTTCTATGCCGCTACTAGTAAGGTCGCTCACGACCTAGAACTTGTGTAAATCAGCATGCGTGTTCTTGTGAAAGAGAGGACAGTGTATCTTAGGTCAGTCACGACCTACGACCTAGCTTAGGTCGGTCACGACCTACGACCTAACTCCGAAAAATGCCTATAAATACGACCCTAGTTCCAACTAGCAAAAGATCTTTTGGCTCATTCATTTCAAGCGCCGTTACTCTGCTGCATTCTGAACTACTTCAACACCTTCAAGGAACTTCACGAAGAAATCAAACATGTCAAACATGTGTTCAAAGATTTGGATCGACGTTGAAGTTTAGGCTACTTGTTCTAAGTCACTTGAAACTCAAAGTGTGTTGTAATCAAAGTGTAACTGCATTGACTTGTAATCAAATCATCAATAAAGATATTCAAAGTGGACGTAGGCTATCTCTTAAGCCGAACCACTATAAAATTGCTGTTGTCTACTGTTTTTTTTTTACTACTATCTGCTCATAATCTGTTCCCGAGCTATCGGGTGGTGCTTTCACAATCTCACTTCATACACCGGGGTGTTAGCGTTCAAATTTTAGCGTTAACACTTTGAAGCTTGTGTCATGAATCAAAACTTATGAATCAACAAATTTCGTTATGGGTTGAAATGATAGAATCAAGCGACTTTCATAAAATTGAATTTAGGATTACGGGTTGAAATGCTATCCACCCGTATATATTTGTGTACGGATTGAAATGATAAATATCCATATTACTTGACCATATGATAAGAAATATATACAGACACCGTTGGTCCATATATAAATATTTTGAAAATAATTTCTATGGTTTTGGAAAGAAATATATGGTTTAATAAATATAGATTCTTAAGACATTAGATAAATGATAAATTTTATATATAAATTTAGTAGTAATATTTGATTTGAATTAGATGGATTTAATACGTAAAATATGGTTAAGTATATTATAAATCTATATTTCAATAGATTTTCTTGTAATAAATTGAATAAGTAAGGTTGGGAAGGTAAATTTGGGTTTATTGGAAATGGTATTTAAGTAAGGATTTTAGTTAATCGATTTGAAGTTATTGAATGGGAAATTTAATGGTATGATTTTTTAACTGGATTTTGATTTAAGTGATTTAATGAATATTTCACCTCAAAATAAAAAAAATGTTTAGTAAAATGTAGGTTAAGGTTACTTAAATGATATTGAATCTAATGAGGGAATATTTCAAGACTAATTAATAATGGGGTTAAATCAAGATCAATATGAAACTGTCAATTGAAATTTGAATTGTAGAATATTAAAGCTTCGAACTATACTGAATTTAATTGGTTATTTGTGATTCAGATATGTATTTGAAATCAATATAATTCGAATTTATTATTTGGAAAATTTAATTGAATAAAAATTTAGTTTGAAACATTGAATATTTAAAGTTTTGAAATAATATTGAAACGTAAAAGGGTATTTTGTGATTTCAAATCCGGATTTGAGATCGATAAAATGTGAAATGGTTATTTAGGAATTGAGTTGAATTTTAAATTGGTAAATTGAGATTGGACTAGATTTGAATTTGGAATTTGAGTGGATTTGAATCGTAACTTTGAAAGTGATAAAATTGGAAATAAATATATTTTAGATGAAATGATATTTTGGTTTTGAAGTATAAATTAAATTGAAATGACCACGGTGTTATAGTGTATATTTCTGCATTGTAGATAGTTCCACGGATCCTTAAAGAATGGTTAACCCATACATCCTCTAAGTTACTTGTATTTCAGTTGATATTTCACATGAGTTGGATTTATTGATATAAGAATGTTAATCCTGACTCGAGTGTTTTGTGTTTTGCTTTACACTCGGGTCAGACTGAGTGATACAGCCTTTGAGACTCACCTTCGAAGTTGAAGCTTTGCTTAAAGATCCAGCCATCTATCCTTTTAGTCATCCAGTTGATTGGTCCAGAGAAGTCACTTGCTCGTACTGGAGACTTCACTACATCTGAGATATTCTGTTGCACTTTATTTCTAACTCTGATGTTTATATAGTAGCTCAATGAACTACTATTCATTTATTCCGCTGTGTATTATTGTACTACTATGTACCTGTGATTCTGTGATTGATTTATTTACTGTATATGTTTTGCCAAATTTAAATTAACAATTCGGTATTTTGAATTATTCAAGTCGTACATGTATGGTTTTATTTTCGATTTTGAATTACTCAAGTCGTACATGTATGGTATTAGAGCCAGGCTCTAGGAAAAACTAAGCATATATGGTAAATTTATTTACGAAATCACTTTCGTTCGAGTTGAATCTCTTCCTTTTTGACTCGATTTCCTTTGAATTTTGGTATGTCCCTCTGTTCGAGATTCATTCTTGTCTCTTCTATTTATATTCATTTGATTGTGGAGTATTCCATAACTCCACTGAATGTTTTGTAAAGGGGGTGAAAACTCCTTTACAATCGGCATTGATTCACCGAAGATCTATATATCCTTAGAATAGATGCTGCTATCTCTGGTTATGCCGAATTCTATATCTGGCGATCGAATGTCGATTTGCCTTGGAATTCCGCATCGATCATATTCATGAAGTCACGGTTGACCCGGTTAAGGTCGCCCACGATTTATATCCATAATCTATTTTGTAATTCAATTATCTCATCTTCGATCGAGTGTATCTTCGAATCAGGGTTCTATTGATTAGAGTTCCTCTAATTTAAATCTCTATCTTTGTTTCGAAATCCATTCTTGAATCATCCTTTGAAAATCGGGTTTTGTTTATATTTCGAAATTATTTTATATGCCGAAATTTTTATTTGGATAATTATGATTTTATTCTATATATAAAAGTGAAAATATTATCCATAAGGATTATATATCTTTTATAAACGAAAGTCTGAAAGTTTAAAAGGATTTGAAATTTTGAAAATTTATAAGGAATTCGATTATATAAAGGATTTATAACTAAAGGATTTTGAATTTTAATTTCGAGGAATTGAACTCCGGTATTTTGAAATTTGGTTTTGAGATTTCTAAAATATATAATAATAATCGATTTAAAAGTATTTTCTAGATAAGAAATATTTCAAAAGGATTACAATGATTTAGAAGAAATTTCAATAAAGTTTTTAAGAAAATAGAAGTCCAGAACTCACTTATGTTGCTGGAGAATAGTTTCAGTGATGAATGCACGCATCATCGACATTGATTTTCGAGTTTCAGAGTGGGGGAGAGGCCACTCTAATAGCTTTGCTATGCGAGTGATTTTGTGAAACCAAATTTTGATTTCAAGTGCCGAAGTACGATTTGATATTCGAAAGATATATGTATTTATATTTTAAAAGAATGAAGTGAACCGCAGGTCAGTCCTCAAGTTTCGGATTTGATTTGGTATAATCCTATCTATTGAATTTGTTGACTTGAATTTGTTAATTTGGAAACTGGGATTATTTTCTAAACCTATTATCTTGGGAACTTTGAAATTGAGATATTTAATTTGGAAGTAAATTTGGTGAAATCATATATGATTTTGAAACTGAATTGATATTGAAATAATTTGAAATTGAGAACCTTATATTATTAAGTACTTGATTTGGGAGTGGTCGAACTTATATAAAATGGATTTTTATAAGTATGAAGTTGATTTGAAATTTATTGATTTGGAAGGTACTCAATTTGGAAAGAGAATTTTATATAATCAAAGTCTATATAAGTGTGATTTGATATACTATTGATTTGGAAAGTATTCGAATTGAAAATGGAATCCTATATATAATGGACTTTATATAATAATGATATTTGAAAGTATTTGGAAAGGTACTATATGATATATTTTCGAAGTACAGATATGGAAAGTGCCTTATGCTTGATATCCGCTTTGTAGCCACATTGTGGATTCATTCTATCGATATTATTCTCTCTGATTTTTGGTTTTCTGGATGTGATACTCGAGTGACCCACCATGGAGTAACCCATGGTTTTTTTTCTCGCGACTGCATAGCGCAACTGCCTGGCTGAGATGGCCTAGGAGTATAGATTGTTTCCTATGGGATCCAGGCGTAACCATTGTGTATCCTGCAATCTATGTAGGTCGAATTATTAGCGCAACTGCCTGGCTGAGACGGCCTAGGGGTACGGATTGTTTCCTGGGGGATCCAGGCGTAACCATTGTGTATCCTGCACCCTACTAGTCATCAAGGCATAAACTCGCAGGGCTGAGAAAGCTTACGGATACAGATTGTTTCCTGGGGGATCCAAGTGTAACCATTGTGTATCTACGAACCATGGTTAGACAAAGGTTTTGGTTTGGTTATTTTGTTTGGATTGTACTTTCCATATCTGTTTTTAAAGGTTTTTCAAGTATTTTCACTAGTTATTGAAACAAGTCTATTAAGTACTTGAAGAATTCTAGCTTTGCGCCTGATCAACGCATGGTCAGAGTCTGTCAAGGACGAGGATAAACTTGTTGAAACATCGAGTTATAGAAGTATTTTCAAAAGGAAAATTGGTTTCGATATAAAGGTATTTTATATAAAAGTATTTTATTATAAAAGTATTTCTAACAAAGAAATTCTGTATTAATACTCAAAATTGAAATTCTTATAGTTCTAGATTAATTATTCATGCCCGATACTATTCCTTGAATCTACCTTATCTGCTCAGTTTAGTTATTCACCTTGATTCTGTTTTCCGAATCTACCTTCTTTCCTTGTTAGATATATCCTTTTAAATATTGTTTATTTATATACTACATGGTATAATAGAAAACTTTTAGTGTTTCAGAAGTTATTCATTAAATAAAACATATTTAAAGTAAATGATTATTGATTTATTAATACTATTTGAAAAGTATCTTGAGATAAAATTTATAAACTTATGAATTATGGGGTAATGTTTCAATAACTTCTTTGTAAATATAACTAATGATATAAATAATTGTTTTCAAAGGATTTTTGCAAAGTATTAAAGTATTAGAGAAAATTAAATTTCAAATGAAGTTCTTAAATGAATATTTCAAGCAAAATTTGTATAGTTTTAAATTAATTGTTTATCTTGTACTTCAATCTATTTTTTTCTTTCTGTTTGTTGCTATTCCCCTACCTCCTTCCTTTTCGGGGATGAAAAGTTTTGAGTGGGGGAGAGTGTAACAATCCATAAATTTTAAACGGTTTTTAATAACGTATTTAATTAAATTTTAGAGAAATTTTAAATAATAATATTTTGAAATAAAAATTTAATGTTTGGATTACATATAATTAAGTATAAGTAGTCAATAAATAAGAAAACATATAAATTTAGATTACGTTACTCGTTAATTAATTTGGGCGTACGTTTGTTTTAATTATTGCATCTATTGTACGCACTCTTTGATTTCATATCTTAGCTGTTAAAAATAAAATCAACACGTGCATTTAAAGAAAGAATTAAAACCCTGCCTCCAATCCATGTGTAAAGCTTTCCACTTTCATTTGCGTCTCCATATTTAATAGGAATAAAAAATCTTTGATTTCCTAACCGTTTCAAAATCTCTTCCCATCTTCATTTTTGCAACGCAGTTCAGATCTGGAAAAAAAAGTGTAATGGGTAACGATCCAAAATATTAGACCAATTTAAAATTCTAATTTTATTAAAATATTAATAAAAATTTGGTAGAAACAAAAAATGATGGGAATAATAATAGTTTATATGAGATTTACAATTTGAATTAAAAACAACAAATGTTAAGAATTTAATAATAATTATTAATTGTAAATATTGATCCATTGAATAAAATTTAAGAGGAAACAATAGTTTAATTGTATTGTTGTAATTCAAATAAGTTAACCTCTAACAAATGAACTAAAATTGGTAACTAGTGGATATGTTGAGTTATGTGAAATTATTAAATAATGTTTGATTTATTGTTAATAAAAAGAAGAAGAAAAGGAAAAATATTATGTTCTGTACATATATCAAATGGTGGTTTTGAAATTTAGTTTTGAAGGAAAGTATGGATTTTTGATTCAAAGAAAAATTTGGTCTTAATATACACATATACATGGAAAGTTTTGTTTGGGTATAAGGTCCATTAACTATTGTGTGAATTCTAGTAGGTATGAATATATAGGTTATGTTAGTATTTTCAAATATATTACTCATTTCCTTGAAGTTTTGAAACACACTGTCCAATCAACCCATCAATTGCTCTAATAATTTATTTTGCGAAATTCAAGGCACAGCTGTTTTATTTGCCATCATTTCTTTTATTTTTTTCCGAACGTTTCATTTTGCCTTTATAACGTATCCTTCCATTCCATACTTATCTTTTTCCTTTACGTTTCAAATATGGAACGTGCTGTCCAATCAGCAATTAATTGCTTTAATTTCTCAACTAAATCTAGGGTGACTGTTGTCGTCCTATAATTATTTTGAATATTAAAACATACAAATTGTATATGTTTATGTTCATTTTTGGTCAGTTCTTCTATTTTAAAGTAATATATTTATTTCTCAAAAAGGTTGCATTGTGAAACACGTCTCTTCCAAATCTTCACCGTGCAGCCCAAGCAATATAATAAATTGCTTTAATAACATAGCTGAATCAACGGTCATTTCAATTTAATACTTGTTTTACGTTTCCTTTTTGCTTAAAAATTGGCAACGTAAACACTAATTCAAAAATAGGAAGAAATCATACGTTTCCTATAGCCACTTCATTTGCTTTTATTATTTCACGTGATTCAAGCAGGTGACCGTGTCCATTCACTCAACCTTTATCTATATTTTTGTTTTAAATTTCTTTCCTCTGTCCACTAGGGTAATTATGGTATGATTCTCAGCCTATTGGTCTACCTTTCCTTCTTTCCTTCAGCAATCGAAAAAAAAAGAAACCTTTAATTATTATCTCATTTCCTGCTTGCACGGTTACAGACAATCAATTAGTTAATTGCATATTGTAGTTTGCTCATGCCTATTTGGTTCACAAAAATTAGTAAGCATTTTTACCCAGAGCAACCAACTCACCTACATCATTCTATATCTATTTATTTGCGTACAAGTTCAAACTTTTCCATTTTCTTTGATTGATAGATTTGTTGCCTTTATCTACTCTTTTTCTCCCTGTCATTATTGCTTAAAGGAAAGCAATCCATCAAAACGTGAATATCCGATTATAGCCTGCCGTTACCTATACCCAAATTTCCATTTTTGTGACCGTCGTTCGAATATCAAACTTATATACTTTTTGCGTTCGTTTCGCTCATTCAATTATACGTTTCTTATTCCAGCTTTTAAATATTGAGCTCCTCCCTTATATTTCTCTATGGCCTTTACTTCTCTTCTCTGTTTCTTCTTTTTTTTCTCCCCCTTTGTTAGCTTCTCAAATCCATCACTCCGCAGCTCCTCCCTGATCTTCCACCCCTCGTGCTCCTCTGTAGCAACTTAGACCATGCACTCCTTCTTTTGCGTAAGTATATATATTTTTTATAAACCTGTGGTATATTATAATATATACTGTGCACGTTAGTTTATATGCTTATATATATATATATATATATATATATATATATATATACATTGTTGTATGTTTATGAAAGAAAATATGTATATATTACACACTATATTCTCTGTTTTGTTTTAAAATATATAAGTGTTATAGGGTATAAGGTACATATATATATAAAGTTATATGTTGTATAAGAATATAAGTGGATTTGTACAGATAAAGCATGGGTTTATTGATATTATAATTACGCAAATATTGATTTTATATAAATAGTTATATGATCTATTTTTATATATTATAGAAATTGGAAAATCGTTGACAATGAACATATGTTATACTGTTTATATATTTACAGTAATATATATTGATTTTGTTTAAGTATGATATAGACAGTGTTTATAAGTTTTTTTTAAAAAAAAGTTATATTAGTTTGGATTTTTCCTGTTGGGTTAGATAGGGTTACTGAGTATACATATGTATATATTTATACCCTATGTACGTTGGTATATATATTTGTTAATAATATTTTAAGTTATATGTTAGTTATAATATATTATGGTTTGTAGTATTCCTAATATTTTAGAACGGAAAATATGTATTGTTGGAAACTTGTAATACAATCGCGTTTGTATATGTTCTATTTAACTTTATACATATGTGTGTGTGTATAATATAAAATTTTGTTCGCAAATGTCTATATGAGTATACATTAATTGGTTTTAAAAGATATAAATATATGGTGACTTTGTTCGAAGTGTTCAATTAAATTTTAATTTGAGATATATGATTAAATTGATTTTAATAATAAATAATAAAATTATATACATAATTTTCTGTCATATCAAGATGGTTCTAATTCATTTTCACCAAATTCTAATCTCTCAGTTTTGTTGAATTCATGCCAATCTAGCATTGCTTTGAAATTCATAGCTTGTTGTGTTGTCTATCTTCTCTAGACTCGAAAGGTGAGCAATCACTCACGATTAACGTTCTTTTATTTATTAAATTTGGTTTCAATTGAAACGACAATTGAAATATACTGCTGAAGTTAGTAAATCTGTTATATATGCTACTATCTGTAAACTGTTCACCTATGGGATATGACACCATATCCTATTGTTTATACTTTATTTAATTACTGTTGATATATGCCTGTTGTTATATTATTATCATATCATGTTATATTATTATTATCTGTTATCACTCTGCAAGTTCCCTGTAGTTTAGAATTCACTATGGGTTGAAATGATACATACCCGAATGGACTTTAGAATAGGAGAATTTCGTTATGGGTTGAAACGATAGACCCAAGTGTCTTTCATTAAATTTAATTTGGGATTACGGGTTGAAATGCTATCCACCCGCATATATTTAGTGCATGGATTGAAATGATAAATATTCATATCACTTGACCATATGATAAGAAATATATAGACACCGTTGGTCCATATATAAATATTTTAAAAATAATTTCTTTGGTTTTGGAAAGAAATATATGGTTTAATAAATGTAGATTCTTAAGACGTTGGATAAATGATAAATTTTATATATAAATTTAGTAGTAAAATTTGATTTAAATTAGATGGATTTAATACGTAGAATATGGTTAAGTATATATGTAATTATATATTTCAATAGATTTTCTTGTAATAAATTGAATAAGTAAGGTTGGGAAGGTAAATTTGGGTTTATCGGAAATGGTATTTAAATAAGGATTTTAATTAATCGATTTGAAATTATTGAATGGGAAATTTAAAGGTATGATTTTTTATATGGTGTTACCCCTCTTCTACCTTCGACCCTGCGATCTAGAGAAAGTAGCGACCTAGCGACTCAACTAGTCAGCAACCTACCGAGCTTAACGACCTAGCAACCTAAGGCCCGTGACTTAACAATCTATAACATGCTGTGACCTAAAGAGTTAAAGCGGCAGCGACCTAATGACTTAAGTATTCCGCGACCTAACAACTTAACGAGCTAAAGATTCTGGAGGTATTAGCGACCTAAGGATGGAACGGTCTTAACGACCTAAAGATAGAACAGTCCTAGCGACCTAAGGATGAAGCGACCTAAAGAGCTTACGACCTAAGGGCTCCTACAACACAGCGACCTAACAAGCCAAGAAGCTCAGCAATCTAAGGGTTGGACGACCTAGCAGGGAAGAAGTTCTGCAGCGAGCTAAGGTGTAACGACCTATTCCTAAGTCGCTCACGACCTAAACATACCAAAGGAACTTCTTATGCCGCTTCCTACCTAGGTCGGCCACGACCTACGACTTGTTAGTTTATCCAGAATAGTGAACCATATTTAAGCCGTAAATGACTACCACTAGGTCACGGACGACCTACGACCTATCCAAGGTCGCTTGCGACCTACGACCAAATGCCGAACTCTCCTATAAATACCCCGCCTACTCCAACTAAAAGGGGATCTTTTTGGCTCATTTCTGTAGGCATTGGGCCGACTATTGTGAGAAGAGTGCTTGTAGATCGCGGCGCTTCTTGCAACGTTCTCTTCAAAATGGCGTTCGATCAAATGAAAATCCCAATTGCTGATGTTCAAGCCTCATCTCAGAAGATTGTTGGGTTCACTGGGGAACCGAAGCAGGCACTTGGAACTATCGAATTATTCATGGAGCTTGGAGAGGGGCAAAAAAAGGTAGTTCGGAAACAGACTTTTGTAGTTGTTGATGAATTTTCTGCCTATAACGCGTTCCTGGGCCGACCAACTCTTGCGGCTTTTAAGGCAATTCTCGCCCTGTGGTGCCTCACTATGAAATTTCCCACGGATAATGGCGTTGGAGTTATTAAAGGGGATCAGAATGCTGGGAGAGAATGTTATCTAATAGAGTTGCATGAAGCGAGGAAGAGAGAAATGGGAAAAGATGCGGCATCCCCAGTCCTCATCAAAGAACCAACCTTGTAGCAAATACAGAGTGGAACCTGCACTGGCGAGCATAGCGGGGCATGAAGAGAAATGGATCCCAGAAAAGCTAGTGCAGGGGAGAATAGAGTGGTGCCAGTGGAAGTAACGGTGCCAGTACCTATTGACCCAAAAGATCCGAACAAAGTAGTGAATGTGGGTTCGCAACTTAATGTGACGGTTCAAAATTCCTTAATATCATTCTTGAAAGCAAATCTGGATGTATTCGCTTGGACTCATGCTGATATGAGCGGAATATCCCCAGAAATTGCAGTACATACTCTGAATATTGATATGAAGTTTACACCGGTAAAACAGAAAAGAAGAACCCAGGGTCCTGAAAGGTCAACAGTGTTGAAAGAAGAGGTAGACCGGCTTATGGAGAATGGTTTCATCAGGGAGTCTACTTATCCGAATTGGGTTTCAAATCCAGTACTGGTTAAGAAAGCTAATGGAAAGTGGAGAGTATGCATTGACTTCTCAGATTTAAACAAAGCATGCCCCAAAGTCTACTTCCCGTTACCCAGGATAGATCAGTTGGTGGATGGAACAGCGGGGCATGAATTGTTATCTTTCATGGATACTTACTCCGGATACAACCAGATTATGATGCATGGGACGGATCAGGAGGATACAAGCTTCATCACCGATGTTGGACTCTACTGCTATAAAGTCATGCCCTTCGGACTTAAGAATGCAGGGGCAACTTACCAAAGACTCGTCAATGCTATGTTCAAACCGCAGATTGGCAAAACTATAGAAGTTTATGTTGACGATATGTTCGTAAAGTCAAAGAAAGCGGTAGACCATATGGACCACTTGGCGGAAATGTTTGCGATCCTCCGAAAGTACGGAATGAAACTTAGTCTTTTGAAATGTTCGTTTGGGGTGGAGTCTGGAAAGTTTCTGGGTTTCATTGTGAGTGATAGGGGCATTGAAGCTAATCCTACTCAGATTGCTGCCTTAAAAGAAGTAAAAGCTCCTAGAACGAAGAAGGAATTGAAAAGTCTTAATGGAAAAGTCGCTGCCTTGAGTCGATTTATTTCGAAAGCTACTGATAAATGCATTCCATTCTTTGATGCACTGAAGAAAGGAAGGTAAAATTTGACTGGACTCCTTAATGCCAGAAAGCTTTCGATGAGTTGATTCGTCACATGGAAACGCCTCCAATACTTTCTAAGCCGGATAATGGTGAAGATCTTTTTGTATATTTGGCAATCTCGTCTCATGCTCTCAATGTAGCGTTGGTGCGGGAAGACGCAAAAATTTAGCGCCTGGTCTATTATATCAGCAAGAGATTCACTGGGGCAGAAATGAATTATTCAAAATTAGAAAAGCTCGCCTATTGTCTACTGATTGCATCAAGAAAGTTGAGGCCGTATTTCCAAGCTCATCCTATCAAAGTCCTCATTGATTAACCTCTAAAGCAAGTCATGTTTCGTCCTGAGACTTCGGGTCGTCTTCTGAAGTGGAATATTGAACTTAGCCAATACGACATCACTTATCATCCCCGGAAAGCAGTCAATGGACAAGCTTTGGCAGATTTCATCGCAGAATGTATGGATAAAGGTGATAGTGAGGAAGAAGTGATTGATAATCCCCCAATTCGATGGAAATTATATGTTGATGGTGCAAGAAACGATTACTGTTCCGGAGCTGGGGTTGTGCTTGAAACCCCTGAAGGGCGGTCATTGTGCTATGCATTGAGGTTGGAATTCCCTTCGACAAACAATGAAGCAGAATATGAAGCTCTTATCACCGGCTTGAGAATTGCTAAAGAATTGAATGTCAAAGTGTTGCAGATCTTCAGTGATTCACCGCTTATTGTATGTCAAGTTAAAAAAGAGTTTCAAACTAAAGGAGGAAATCTGCCTGCCTACTTGTCAAGATCCTGGGAACTTCTCGTTGATCTTGACCATTATACGATAAGTCATATACCCCGGGAAGAGAATATGAAGGCAGATTCTCTCGCAAAGTACGCAAGCACTGGTGAAGCTCAATTATTGGGATTAGTTCCTGTGGAAGTCCTGTCAGCTCCAATCACTTATGAGATGGATATTGACTGGATCATGACTATATCTCAGGAGAAAGAATCATGGATGACTCCGATGTGTGACCAAGGAAGAAGTTAAGACAATTCTAGCTGAAGTACACGGAGGAGAGTGTGGAGACCATTCAGGTGGTCAAACTCTAGCAAAGAAAATTCTCCGTTATGGGTATTTTTGGCCAGATATTAATCGTGATGCTGCAAGTTATTCCCGAAAATGTGACCGATGCCAGATATTTGCAAAAATCCCAAGAGCACCTTCCACCAAGATAACACAGATGGTCAGTCCATGGCCATTTGCTATTTGGGGAATAGATCTCATCGAGCCTTTGCCAACCGCCAAATCCGAAATAAGATATGCTATTGTTGCTGTTGATTATTTAACTAAATGGGCTGAATCTGAACCATTAGCTATTATTACCTCTAAAAAGATGATAAACTTTGTAACTAAGAATATCATTTGCAGGTATGGTGTTCCTCAAAAGATAATCACAGACAATGGAACCCAATTCGAAAGTGAAGAGTTCCAAGATTTTTGCAAGCGATTCAAGATCCAGAAAGCTTCTTAGCAGTGGCTCATCCGCAGGCAAATGGGCAAGTGGAAGCAGTAAACAAAATTATCAAATCGACCATCAAAAAATAGCTGGAAAAAGCGAAAGGTGGTTGGGTCGATAAGCTTCCACTAGCACTATGGGCATATAGAACTACCCACAAAACTGCGATCGGGCACACTCCATTTTCATTAGCATATGGATCAGAAGCAATGATTCCGGTGGAAATAGAAGTCCCTTCACATAGAAGAATTCATTTCAACCAAGCTGAAAACGAAGAGTTGCAACTTGAAGCACTTGACTTCCTTGATGAAAAAACGGAAGAGGCTCAACTCAGAATTGCAGCCCATCAGCAAAGAATTGCTAGGCATTTCAATTCCAAAGTTCGCCAACGCAGCTTTGAGATTGGAGATCTAGTCTTGAAAGGGTCATGACAGCAACAGGAGTGTTTGTGCCAAACTGGGAAGGGCCATATGTCATAGGCAAAAAACTTCTCGATGGCACTTTCAAACTGACAACTGTCGAAGGAGATCCAATTCCAAGAGCTTGGAACAGCAATCACTTGCGTCAATATTTTACTTAAAAGCTTTGCTTAAATTTGTAAAATGATTATGGATGTTTCATTCTTGCATTGTAAACCATTATAAAAGCAGAATGAATGAATAATAAGAACTATAAAGTGGATGTAGGCCCAGTTCTTGGCCAAACCACTATAAATCTTGTGTTCTCTACTATTATAAACTGCTTGTTTTATTTCGATATATAAAGTACTTCAATTAAATTGCTAAAATGTCGATTTCATATTGCAGGACATTAAAACAAAGCTTACCCATCATAAGACCAAGTGATCCCTGACATCACTCAACAAATGAATGTCTAGCCACAAAAATTTCAGACTCAAATCCTATATAAGAATTGCTTCAAGCAAACAGTTAGTGTTTCCGCCAGAGGTAGACCCTTACTAACTAATTATTATCGTTTGTGCAAACAAACATTCGATTAATTAGCCTGTTTCTGCCCCTGCGAACTGATTTAACAATGAAGTACACTTCTTTGGATAGAATAAGCTACTTGCAAAAGAAAGGAATGTGTGCTTCGAAATGATAACAGGGAACCGCTGATATGAGCAAATGGCGAAAAGACATGGGCGAGCAGGCAGCAAACGGCAAAAGACCTCCTCGTAGGCACAAGCCCTCTTCGGAGGCATAATTCTTCGGAGGATAAAGACCTCTAATGGGACTTGCCTGAAAAAGAAAGTTCTCTTTCTCAACAAAAAGTTGTGGACTGACCGGTGGCACAGGACACTCGTTAACAAGTTGAGAACATTTGTGCAAACAAACAATCCAAGTAACTTGTGTCCGCCCCATGAATCCATCCAACCGAGAGAAGGAAACTTCCAGGCAAAAGCCCTACTCGGAAGCACACATTTCACCGTGATCTGAAATAAAATTTCACACGAGTAGAAAGGTGAAAAGACCTCTTCGGAGGCTCGCATTCTACCGAGATCTGAAATAAAACTTTACAAGTGCTGGAATTTGAAAAGCCCTCTTCGGAGGCCTATTTCACCATAGTTGAAATTCTAAAAGACCTCTTACAATATGACTGTGGCTAGTAGTTGGAATTTAATTAATGTAACAATTTCGGCTATTTTAATAAGTATTTGTATATAGACACTATTACAATATCAGAGGATTTTATAGGAAACGTTTTAGCTATCGTTAGGTAAAAACACGACATGTTTATTTGTGGCGTGGTCTTACGAGATGCTTTTGATTTTCAAAGGATTTTTGAAACTTTAATAATCAATTTGGGTGTATTTTATCAGCTGGTATTCTAGATTGACTAGGGTGTTATTTATTATAATGCTCGGGTCAGACCGAGTATTATCGATTACAGGAAAGGATGCTGTGGAGCTCAGGAGAGGAGCTGGAGTCCGAGACATATTATCCGTATTTGATTATATCCGCTGCTGAGATTTGTTTGAAATCGTCAGATTAGTAATTGTTGTTTGTTTGAGATATACTGATGATATATTGTATAAAACTGATATTACGTATTATATATTGTTCCGTTGCGATTGTGAGATTCTGTTATTGTTTAGTTCCTTCTCTCTTCTACCTTCTTTCTTTTTCCTCAACAATCTGCCTTTTCCGACATTCGATCGTCGGCATATTATACTGAAGAGTATTTTGTGTCGATTATCGAGGGTCGAGAAGGGCGGGTCGTCACAATTTTTCTCGATATGTAATTATGAACTCAAATATTTAATTTATTTTAAATTTGAATGTAAGCAATAAAATTACTTCCATGCAACCTATGCCTGCTATTTAACTACCGTAAAATGTTGTTTTAAAAATTCATTTTTATCTTTTTACAACGTTACATTTGTATTTAGAATGGAGACGTTCACTTTGGTTTCTTCGAACATTCTTTTTTTCCTTAAAATGCTTATTCGTTACTTGCAATTCATAAATGTAAACATTCTTATATTCTAAAATGATTAACTTATATAATATTAAATCCATTCTTATATTTCCAAATAATGTACATTCCAAATGAGAACATTTTTACATTAAATTTATTAATTGCACTTTGTTTCTTTTTCCTTTTTCAATTGAAAGATTTCAATAAATTTATTTCCAATTGATTTTAATCTTCCACTTCAAAACATACCCTAATTTATGAAATCAATTAAATAAATACGTGAACATTGTAATCCTTATTTATAGTAATGCAAATACGTTTATAAAATTACAGTATCCAACAAGCATTAAATTACATACTAAATAAATGTTTTTCCTCTATCAATCAATATTCATTCAACTCATCATTAGAACTGACATTTATTTTTCCAATTCATGTTATTAAATTATATTCTAATACGTATTAGAACCTTCCACTTCATTGCTTCATTGTAGTTTGTTGTTTTAGAATTTTATTTATGGTCCAAACTTATGATCTAATAACATAGTTAACATTTGTTTTACATTTCATTATGTTAATATACTCCAATTTCCATCCTTTATTTGTATTAACTACTATATTTCCATTTTATTGAATTTGGGTCAATTTAACACATTAATTATAATTAAAGTCTCAATTAATTTATTTACCTTGGTTTCATTTTCTTACTAAATCAATTATTACCTTACATACATAGTCAACATTGTTATATCTTCCATTACATCAATATTTTACCATTTCATCTTACCTTTCATTTACGTAACCTTTTAATTCTTTGATTGTAATAAATTCGCTTATTAAAATTTCCAATTCCAATAAATTTGAGTAAACAGATTTCCATCCTTTTATTCAAATCAAAGGACATACTATGATAAAAATTTACATTGGTTACATTTTATAGAATCAACCTTTTTACCATTATCAATTAAACCTACACTAACAGCATTAAATAAGGGAATCAATTGCCATTTATTTCCAATTAAATGTAATAGACCAAATAAAAAGGCAATATACATAATAATTATCACCATTAGCCTTTAATTACATTTATAAGTTTATTACTTACAAACAAATGTTACCATTTTTTCATAACACTAATTTTATTAAATTTCCATTAACAATATATTATTTCATTAATAAATTCAATATTTACATTCTTTTTCCCATGTTTACTTTATAACCAAGTATAACCTTACATTATTTCAATTAATTGGAATTCCATTCGTATTGTTAATAATTAGCTTTATTAACATCGTTGCATTTCATTTTAGTATTATTCTAGTTATAAATCTTAAATTTTATTTTCATCCAACATTTAGTTACAAAAATCTTATTAAATTTACCATTTTTAATTGTCGAAAATTACGGTTCCTTACATTATTGCACTTGCTTTCAAATTATGGTTATCGATTTCAACTGCATAATTTGGCACAACTACTAAGTTGCACTCATATATTAATTCAGAAGTTTTCCATTATCCAAAATATCAAGATGTTCTCTTTTATTTCAACAGTTGAAACTACTAATCTAAAAACAACAAAATTCACAACATAACATTTCAATTTCATAAACAAATATCCTAATTATTTACTTTGTTTCCTTTAACACACCATTATTAAACTAGTGTTTAATTCATAAATTCAATCAACAATAATAGCCAATGCTTATAAACTGACTAAATACAACCAATCCGTAATAAATGATAATAATTAAATATTACCATTTCATAAAACAAACACGTTACAAATAACTATAATAGTTATAAAATTATATTCCTTATATATAGCATATAATATTAGGAAAACTATTCCATTTCAAAACTTATATAAAATCCTTTTTATAACACTAAAAAATACGCACTCTCGTATATATATACACTCTGAAAAACTCATTCTAGGTTATCACTACCCTATCTCTAATGAGTTAACCCCAATAGACTAAAGTATGTCTATACCAAAGCTCTGATACCAACGGTAATGACTCGGCTTTTTGGACAGTTTAAATTGACAATAAACCACACATGTCTAACTCAAACTATTTAAAAGACGGATTATTAATGGATTGTTCAAATGAAATAAGATTCAAAAGAACAAAATATAGAATCTCACATCGAAAGGACGAAATATAATACACAAAATAAATACATAAGCAGTTCATGAAACTCTTTTCAACAAAATTAGAATTTGCAATTTTTTCAAGCAGAATAAACAATTGCTATAATAGCAGTAGATACGGTACTCGACTCCATCTTCATCTTCAAAAATAAGTGTCTTCGCTAAACTGAAATACTCGGTCTGACTCGAGTGTAAAGTATAACAGAAACACTCGAGTTAGGACTAACATTCTTATGTAAGTAAATCAACTCAAGTGAAATATACAGATAACTTAATAACTGAAATGCCTAGTTTAAATAAACACCATCTTTCACACTATAAATCGGTTCATTTCAAATACCGGCTTTATGTTTAATTCCAATCGATTCATTGTTAAATCCAACTTCAGATTTTAATTTTTCTCTTAAAGCTATTAAGTTATAGTCAAACAAGTTTAAATCTAAAAATCCAATTAAAACATTCAATAAATCAATTAAATTTCAATTTCATAATTTCAACTTCAAACATAAATTTAAACTTACAATATTCCAATTTTATTTCTAAACCAGTTTATTTAAGTCCAAAGTGGTTTTATATTGGGTATACATCATTTCAATCCAAAGTGATTTTTCTAACTATTAGGGAACTTGAAGAGTGACAACAAAAATAACATACATAACATAACATGTCACTGAACAACATGCATGCATAATTAACAATTTAATATATACTTATGCATAACTATCATATCACATGTGTCACATATCGTAAATAGCATAAGTGAATATTTTAAGTTCTGACATATCATACACTAACATAACATATAAACATATAACATGACATATATACAAGGAACTTGCAAGTTGATTTACAATAAAATAACATGGCATATCATTTTTCCCAAAAATAACACATTATTTCCACATAGCATATGTGATGTATTATTAACATAGCATGTCCAATATATGATTTTATTAACTAACACATTTTTTCAACATAGCATATGTGACGTATTTCAACAATGCATATAAAAAAAATTCTAACATAACACATTTTTTTTACATATTGTAATGATCCCGGTTTAATGACGAATTTAATTTTGTAATTAAATTACATTCTTGGATTAAATTGTGGGTTTATTTGAATTTTCAAATTTAATAAGAAATGTATATTTTCATTTGAATTGAATTATAAATAAAATGTTTAAAATAAAAACTACTTATCAATGTTGAATTTAATTGTAAAGTATAAAATAAAATATATGTATAAATTTAATACTTGATAGTTAAATCATAAATAGAAATCAAATTTAAGAACTTATGTTAATAATAAAAGTATATGGTCACGTGGCAACATAAAATCAAACAATCTTCAAGCTCAAAGCATATTTAAATCAAGTATCCAAAGAAAAGCTCAAATACAAGGGCTGGAAATTAAATTAAGCAAGTTAAAAGTCATCTCAGTAAACAAAAGAATAAACAAATATAAATGTCTACATAGAAAAACTGTAAAAGCAAATAGTAATAAAAGAAAACAAAACTGCCTGTAAAATAAAAAAAAATCAAAATGGGATTGTATGTAAACCAAGAGGGAACAAAAGCATTTAATGTTTCTTTTTTAGCCTAAATCAGATCTTATCAGCCGAAAATAAGTAGTGCTTAGTCAACAAACAAAAATAAAAATATATCTTTGGTCAGATAAAGGAAGTACCTGTTCAAATAGATAAAAAAAACAACTTGCCTGTACCAGTTAACCTACCCTGTACAATCTCATTTTCTATATATCAATATCATCTCATTTCAGTTCGTTCTACAACTTAAGCAAAACCAAAAGAAAGAGAAAATATCACCATTTACAAGCTCAAATATCATTCAAGTTCAAAAGAAACAAAACAGGGTTAAAGAAAATCAAATTTTCAGTTTCCAATATACAAAGCTCTCTTTTTTTCAAACTGAGGTGAGTAAACATCAAGTTTTTAAAATTTTGAGTTTATTTAAAATTAATAAAGTTGATTCATTATTATATATGAAATCTGTTGATCTTTGAATATAAATTTGTAAAGCTTTCAGTTTGCATTCAAACAAGATGATAAACCTCAATTAAGTTATTTTTTAAAAACTGATTAAACATGTTAGTGAAATATTACTGCAGGAAACATTGTTTACAGGAAATCAAGTAAAAAGGTGATAAATTTGATTATTAAAAAAAATAATTCAAGTTCATAATCTGAATTTATACTGAAATTCATGATTTTTAAACACAGAAATGAAGATTTTATTGAAGTATTCAATGAGTAGTTTCTAGTTTTACAGTAAACAAGTTTTATTCAATCCCCGTTGAACCAAGAAACTTTGATTGTTGAAATTTTGTCTGAAGCTAGCTTATTGAATAGAGATTTCAAGAAAATTATCAAATAATTTTTCCATTATGAAAATTGAAGGGACGAGGCCATGTTAGGGTTCAGTGTTCGACTTTGTTGAGGTTGAAGGACTAGACGAATTCGTCTTCTTGGTTTGATCGAGTTTCATGAAATTGAGGGGGATGGAAGAACGTGGGGTTAGCACGGTGAGGCCGAAGTTATGGCAATTCCGGTGGTGGGGGCCACAGAGGCGAAGTATTTTTTGGTTGTGGTCGAGCTCTAGGATTCGAACGATTGGCCAAATTTTGATTCCGAAAGTCTTTTGATGTATCAAGCTTTGATTTTAGTTCGAATAAGCAGTGCGACTTGTCGAAAGTCGAGATGGCCACCAGAACGACGGCGGGACGCCGTGCACGTGCACGACGTCGTTTCCATGTCAGTGAGTTGGGCCTGGAAATGACTCGAGGGAGCGTTCGAGTCAAAGATGGTGGGGCTCGAGTTCTCTCGCGCGTTCGAGCGAGTGTTTCAGCAGTTGATCAAGTTAGACTTAAATAAAAAAATGAAAGGAAGAAGAGGAAGTAAGTTTAGAGGGAGGAAGGAGATAGACTTGGGGACGCGCTCGGGAGGAAGGGGCGGTAGCTCGAGCCCTGTCTCGAAGTAATTCAGTGTCGTGCGTGAGTTTTGCTTCCTGATGTTATAACTTAACTTAAATTTGTTTACTGGAAAAAAAAGAAGAAGAAGGATTTGCGTGAATGGAGAGTGTTCTCGGGGAAGCTGATGTGCGACTCGAAGATGAACGAGGAGATTCTCGGGTATGATTCCAAGTGCAGCATTTTATAAAGATGGTTAGGCAAATTTGTTTAAACATTGTAAACTTGGAAATGTTTAACAGTTAAGTTAAGACTTTATTCAAGTTTTAATTATTTTAATCAAAACTTAACAAAGTTCATAAACTCTTAATTATTATGCTAATTAAGTAATTAATACAAGATAATTATAAAACTTATTAACATATATGTTTGTAATTAGTAATAAATTATTTCAAGAATTAAAGAAGATTTCTTTTAAAATGTTAATTAGGTGAATAATTAATATTAATTGATTATATTTGAAAAGCAATTAAGAATAATTACTTTACAATTGTAATTAGAGATTAATTAATGATTAAGTGATAAATAAATCATAATTAACTACTTAAGTTAATTAATGAATAATTAATAGTTAATTAATTAAGGAATTTAATTAAGAATTAATAATTGATTAACTAAGTAATTAATGGTAAATAAATGGATAATTAAAGTTATTGATTAATAATTAAAGTTATTAGTTAATGATTAAAGAATAGTTAATCAGGGTTAAATTAATTGAATATGAAGTAATTAATTAAATAAAGTGAATACAGTAATAAAATAATTAAGTAATTAAGACTTAATTAATGATTAATAAATGATTTATTAATTAAATAATTTGAAATGGAATAAGTAATTAATTAATAATTTATGATTAATTAAACAGGGTCAAGTGATTAATTCTGGAGCGATTAATTTAAATTAAATTCATTATGATAAGAATCAAAGATGATTGCTTATGGATTGTTGTGTATGTAGAATATCTGATTTGTGATGTTTATGTGGTGATATTATGTGATGTTCTATAATATGCTCTTGATATCCATGATGACTGTGTATGATTTATCTGTGATAAATGTTATTTGGATTCAAAGTGTTGAATTAAACTGTTTAAATAAATTAGACAACTTTGTCCGTAACACGGCATTTGAATTTCGATGCGACAGGGAGTCGGATTCCAGTTGGTTATCTGAAACCCACATCGAATTGAATGATGAATCTTTGTGATTGATAAATTTATTTATCTATGAATCTGTGAATAAAGATAAGCGTTATGAATTATATCGCTTATCGATATTGATATCTCTGAAATAATCGATGCTGTGCACTATTGTGTAAGACCCTTGGACCACACTATACATACACAAATATGATTTCACGTGGAAATCGGTTAAGTCACAAATTTTTAAATAAGTTTTGAATTTGAATTTTAAATTCAAATAGTTTTGGAAATAAATTAAGTTTAATTTGAAAGGCTTTTGAAAAAGTTTTTTTCTAATGAAAGTTGTTTTGAATAACCTAATAAAGATTTGGAATTTGAATAATTCGATTTAAATTGGAATTCAATATCTGAAATTGAATTCTATATTCAGTATTTATGATTTAAAAGGGACTTTACAAGTTATACGTGTTTAAACCATTTTAAAGCGTTGTTTTGGGAATTTGAATTAAACCAAAGATGTTAACTTGTATAAATAAAGTTGGATTTTTCCGAAATAAAACAGTTGTTTTCCAAATAATAAAAGGCTTTCATATGAGAAATGTATTTAAAATTGTATTAAAGGGATATCAATTAAATAGAAAATAGTTTTCCAAGGGATGAATGAATCTTTGGAAACAGTTTTGGAAGCTATGATATAAATCTTGATTTTAAGATTTAACTGAGTTAATCTAATTGAAACGGAAATTGTTTTGAAATCCGAAATGAATCTTTGTGAAACTAGGTAAACTTTATGAGGTAAATCTTTTTGTCTAAAAAGATTTGAAATGGTAATTGGATTGAAGTTGGAATTTCCTCTGGATAACCAAATACATGTTTATAAAGGTAAAATTTTAAATGTAAATTAAATATTTTAAAGGTGTTTTTAAAGAAAGCAAGTTTTGTAAAATTTGTTATTTCTAATATTTAAAGTCTAAAGTGAATATTTTCTTTTAATCTATTTTAGCAGTAATTATTAAGAAGTAACTTAGTACCTTGCTTTTAAAAAAAAAAAGTAGAAATCTAGTTTTATATTTTATTAAGTAACCTTATTTCAAATATTCATATAGTATGTATTTTGAACAAATTATTAAAGTAATTTTAACTTGTATGTTTTAAAGTATATTTTTAAAAGAAAAGTGTTTTAAATTAATTTACAAAAAAAATCTAGTTTTGTGCTTGTGAATTCCAGTGGAAATAGAAATACTTGGAATTTATTCTGAGAAAGGCAGATAGTTTAGAAAACTGTTTTCAAAGGAATTTGGAAGTGAAAATATATCTTGTGAAGATATTATTGAGATAAATAAATAATTTGGAAAATCATGTATTGTTTGATGGATGTTTGTGAATATAAATTGATAGTTAAATAACCGACTATCAATATTGGACAAATGCGTTGATCATTTCGAAGAGACCGGGATCGAGATTTATTTCTCGGAAACCACTTCGATCTGGTTTGTACGTTTCGTGTAAACGATTTTGGATTCGAAGATGGAGCAGTGAAGTGCAAGGGCTAGTCGCTACTAATCCTGAGGATATTTCCAAAATGGATGTAGTAGGAATAGTGCCTTCGGTTCTGTTCGAACCCGGAACGAACTTGTATGGATGAATGCTTGCGAAACATCGTCACGTGGACGATGGGCATTCTAAGGGATATGTTCTAAAAAGGTAATGCTTAGCCTCAAGCCTCATCAAATGGGAATGACTGAAAATCAGGGGTTATGCAGCAAGGCTAGGTGGGTAGCACCCAAGCAGGGTGAGGTCATTCCAGTCTAGATGTCCCTTTTTATTTCGGCTTAGTGGGCGGTTGCTGATCCCAACCGTGGGGTGATCTCACTCGGGATTATCTAGTAAGGGGTAGTCCAAGTCTTGTGTTGCAAGGGAGCGGGCGTACTTCTCCGTACAGTGATCTAGGCCCCGTACTGTGACAGGTGGTACCCCAGTGCCTAGTCATTAGTTGGAAATCCATTCTCCCTACAAGCCTTGTACGAGTTTTGTTTGTATTACCCACTCTGTGGCTAGTAGCTGGAATTTAATGAATGTAACAATTTTGGACTATTTTATAAGTATTTGTATATAGACCCTATTATAATATCAATGGATTTCTATAAAAATTGTTTTAGCTATCGTAAGGTAAAAACCCGACATGTTTATTTGTGGCGCGGTCTTACGAGATGCTTTTGTTTTCAAACGGATTTTTGAAACTTTAATAATCAATTGGGTGTGATTTTCTCATGCTGGTATTCCAAACTGACTCGAGTATTATTTAACTATAATGCTCGGGTCAGACCGAGTATTATAGGGTACAGGATATGATGTTGTGGAGCTAAGGAGACGAGCAGGATGATGATACGTACTTCCGTATTTATTTATATATATTGTCCACAGTGCTGAGTTGTTGTGTATCCATTTGTATGATATTGATGTTGAGCTTTGATTGATGTACTCTGATGATGTGATATATAAACAGATATATTTGATTTTGAGTAAAGATCATTTATTTTCAATTATATTTTATTCCATTGCGATGGTTAGATTCTGATGTTGATTTCTATTCTCTTCTTCTACCACTTCTTCTTTAAACCAAATGGTTCGTATTTCTGTGCACCTTGAGTTGATTGTTGTAGAATAGTGTTGAATCAAGGGGTACGGATTTGTCGGCTGTTACACAACCAGTGGAACCAAAACCCAAATTTCTTAGCCTATTCTTTTTATCTGTTGTTATTCTCTAAGATATTTCGTCCAAATGCCTAAATTGGTCTTCTTACTATTTACAGATAATAAGAATGAGTGGAAGAAGAGGACGAAATAGGAGACAGGAAGGTACCACTTCAGCTGGTCAAAACCCTACAACGACAGAAATTCCCATTCAATCTCAATCAAATCTGGCTGATTTATATCGAAGTTTTTCTAGACTTGGTGGAAAGCCATTCACAGGAAAAGAATCTGTTATCGAAGCACAAGCATGGATTCGATTGTGTGAAAATATTTTCAAAGGACTAAAATTAGAAGATGATCAAATGCAGTTGATAACTTCTTGGCAACTCCAGGATGAGGCTTTAATTTGGTGGGAAACGGTTACATTAGATGAGCCGGCGGATGAATTTACTTGGAGTCGTTTCAAAGAAGTGTTCGAGCAGCGAGATATGTCGTCCGCTGGTATCTCTAGGATGTACCTGGAGTTCATAGATTTGAAGCAAGGAAGTTTATCATTTGAGGAATACTTGGACAAATTTATTGAATTATCTCGATTTGGTCTAGAATTGGTAAATTCACCGTTAAAAAAGAATGAAAAGTTTATTCGGGGAATGAACCAAGAGCTTCAGGAAAGGATGACTACTCACGTAAAGGAAACTTTTTCTGAATTAATTGATATGGGCTATCGATACGATACTCTAGATAAGCAAAAAGATCCAGAGGAGAATGGAGATACAACTAATCTGAATTGGAGGAAAAAGAAATTTGGTGGGAAGAAATCGAGGAAAGATAAAGGAAAGAAGAATATACGGAAGAAAAAGGTGAAAAACGTTACTTGTTTCAGCTGCTTGGAGAAAGGCCATTACTTGAACAATTGTAAGAATCTCAGGGAACGAGGAAAGAGAGAGCCATTTATGAAGCCAGAACAGGAATGTAGGGAATGTTGCTACTGCCACAAGCTGGGACATAGGATCATGAATTGCCCAACATTGAAGCAAGTTCAAGCAGCGAAGGCCTGTGAAATCAAAGGTGATTCTTCAACCTTAAAAGTTAGTTAAGGAAATGAAATTTTATAAGGTAATTATCTCATTTACGATTAAATTATTCGAATTTTGTTCGACACAGGAACTATCCTTAGTTTTATTTTCAGCAAATCGTAAATGAGTTAAATCTTGAATCTGAAATCGTAATCGAATCTATTTCTGTCTATTTCATTGGGTTTCGATAAAATCTACGAATGGTTATTTATTCCTTTGAACTGACCAATACCACTGTATACTTCGTAGATCAGATAACCCAATTGCTTCGTAGTTGATTGAGTTTCTTCTCATATCTATTGTTGATATTCTGATTTGGTAAGCCAAATGCAGAATTTATATTCAGTTTGATTTGGAAAGATATTTCTCTATCTTTCATCTATCTTTGTTATCTCCTTGGCAAATTTTGAGGACGAAATTTCTTAAGGAGGGGAATCTATAACGATCCCGGTTTAATGACGAAATTAATTTTGTAATTAAATTAAATTCTTGGGTTAAATTGTGGGTTTATTTGAATTTTCAAATCTAATAAGAAATGTATATTTTCATTTGAATTGAATTATAAATAAAATATTTAAAATAAAAACTACTTATCAATGTTGAATTTAAGTGTAAAGTATAAAATAAAATATATGTATAAATTTAATACTTGATAGTTAAACCATAAATAGAAATCAAATTTAAGAACTTATGTTAGTAATAAAAGTATATGGTCACATGGCAACATAAAATCAAACAATCTTCAAGCTTAAAGCATATTTAAATCAAGTATCCAAAGCAAAGCTCAAATACAAGAGCCTGGAAATTAAATTAAGCAAGTTAAAAGTCATCTCAGTAAACAAAAGAATAAATAAATATAAATGTCTACACAGAAAAACCGTAAAAGCAAATAGCAATAAAAGAAAACAAAACTGGCTGTAAAATAAAAAAAATCAAAATGAGATTGTATGTAAACCAAGAGGGAACACAAGCATTTAATGTTTCTTTTTTAGCCTAAATCAAATCATATCAGCTAAAAATAAGTACTGCTTAGTGAACAAACAAAAATACAAATATATCTTTGGTCAGATAAAGGAAGTAGGTGTTCAAATAAAAAAAAAAACTTGCCTGTACCAGTTAACCTACCCTGTACAATCTCATTTTCTATATATCAATATCATCTCATTTCAGTTCGTTCTACAACTTAAGAAAAACCAAAAGAAAGAGAAAACATCACCATTTACAAGCTCAAATATCATTCAAGTTCAAAAGAAACAAAACAGGGTTTAAAGAAAATCAAATTTTCAGTTTCCAATATACAAAGCTCTCTATTTTTCAAACTAAGGTGAGTAAACAACAAGTTTTTAAAATTTTGAGTTTATTTTAAATTAATAAAGTTGATTCATTATTATATATGAAATCTGTTGATCTTTGAATATAAATTTGTGAATGTTTCTATGATGTTCTATTGCTTCTCTGAAAAGGTTGCAGATTTCATAGTTAGTTCCAAAACCATGATTTTTCTTATTTAAATCTTTGTAAAGCTTTCAGTTTGCATTCGAACAAGATGATAGACCTCAATTAAGATTTTTTTTAAAACTGATTAAACATGTTAGTGAAATATTACTGCAGGAAACATTGTTTACAGGAAATCAAGTAAAAAGGTGATAAATTTGATTATTAAAAAAAAATTCAAGTTCATAGTCTGAATCTATACTGATTCATGATTTTTAAATCAAAAATGAAGATTTTTATTGAAGTATTCAACGAGAAGTTTCTAGTTTTATAGTAAACAAGTTTTAATCAATCCCCGTTGATCCAACAAACTTTGATTGTTGAAATTTTGTCTAAAGCTAGCTTGTTGATTATAGATTTCGGGAAAATTATCAAATAATTATTCTATTGTGAAAATTGAAGGGACGAGGCCATGTTAGGGTTCAGTGTTCGACTTTGTTGAGGTTGAAGGAAGAGACGAATTCGTCTTCTTGGATTGATCGAGTTTCATGAAATTGAGGGGGATGTAAGAACATGGGGTTAGCATGGTGAGGCCGAAGTTATGGCAATTCCGTTGGTGGGGACGACAGAGGAAAAGTATTTTTTTGGTTGTGATCGAGTTCCAGGATTCGAACAATCGGCCAAATTTTGATTTCGAGGGTTTTTTGATGTATCGAGCTTTGATTTTTAGTTCGAATGAGTAGTGCGACTTGTCGAAAGTCGAGATGGCCACCAGAACGGCGGCGCGACGCCGTGCACGTGCACGACGTCGTTTCCGTGTCAGTGAGTTGGGCCGAGGAAATGACTCGAAGGAGTGTTCAAGTCAAAGACGGTGGGGCTCTGTAACATCCCGCCTTTTCGCACGCTTTAAATCGACACACGTGCCAATTCAAACCATACGGAATGGCGGATTGTTATGGGGTAAATAAGATAAACACAGAGAAGATGAAGAAAGAAGAAAAAACAAAATAGAATCTTGCAGCGGAACGATAAAATATAATAATAAATATACAGTTCATAAAACTGTTTACAAAACATTTGAATTTTCTTTATACTATAAATATCAGAGTTCACATACCAATAAATATCAATGCAGCGGAATCAAATGGTGTAGTGGAATATATAATAGATAGTAATAATATAAATCTTCGTCTTCGTCCTCCAGAATAAAATCTTCAAATCCTGAAACGCTCGGACTGCCCCGAGCGAATTGAAAAGACAAAACACTCGGGTCAGAACTAAAAAATCTTATGTAAGTTAAATCGACAGCGATAAATATGAGTGCAATAACTTAAGAGATGCTCGGGATTTACATCTCCTAAGGATCCGTTAAACTATCAAATATGTAGTATATTTCGCTATTATACTAGTGTCTAATTGTAAAATAAACTTACTTTTAAATAGCGTTAAGGCTTTACATTTTCCACCTTAACACAGTTATATATTCCCATAGTCTATGTAGTATCATAATCTCCCCCGTACTGGGCGTCGTCAGAGGGCACTCCATAGGTATGGTACAAAACCAAAATCGTATAAGGCGCGCTAGGGTAGGTGACACGGCACAACTAGGCAATGCCATGGTAGATATACCAACTGCTATCCGGACTGGTGGTAACGCATAGCCGCAACTACCGCCCACCTCGAACAAACACCCCCAAAATCAAAAAACAAAGGTGGCCACCGAATCAATCCAAAGTCAAAGTATAGAATCGAAGGATGTGTCCGATAAAGGGCGCTAACCCCCTTGGCCCGAGAATCGCTCCTGTTTTAGCCACCTTATGCCAACTCACGGGAGTCGGGTCCACGTATTTACCTCAAAGGAAACGCCGCCACCATCCTACTTCATTCTGGAATCTCCACCGCGTACACGGTTGTTAAAGTGGTTTTCGGAGTTGGCAGAGAGTATGACAACTTCCGATTCCGGTCTCTTCAACAACCAAACGTTATTATAACACCGCGGTCTTATCAAAATTGTTTTACTTTCAAAACCAGAATATATACCCATTTCAAAACCATATAATACGATACCATTTTTCGTTTTAAAAACCAAATAAATTTGATATCATTTATAAACCCAAATTAGTATAATATCATCTTTATTTAACATATATCTTTTCCAAAATCATACTGCTTTAAAATTTATAATATTCGAAACCCAAACAATTGAATATAACTTTCAAAACATAATACTTCGAAATTCATAGCTTTAAAACCATAACTTTCAAAGCATAAATGGTTCGGATATTCAACAGTATATAAAATAAAACCGTTGAATTTAAAATTTCTTCATAAAGTAAATAATTTCCACACCTTTACAATTTTATTTACTTTAAATTCAGTCTAAACCCATAACCTTTATATTCACTTTCAGTTTCAATAAACACTTCGATTTCAATATATTAAGACTTTGAGTATTTAACAATTTCAAAACTAAGGTTGAAATTTTCTATTTAACAATTTATGGTTCTATTTTTTAGTTTGAAACATTCACATACTAAATCCATAATATAAAACTCAAATTTCTAACAATTAAGTGTTTCCTTCAATTTATTTATACTATAATTATTCATTTAATTTATCTGAAATAAAATCCAGTTATAAATATCATACCTTTAAAAATTCCAATTTTAATAAGTTTACACAAACTTGTGGAGTTAAATTTTTAAATAAGCTCAATTCCAAATAAATTTCCAATTTATTTTCCAATCTTAATTGATTTGAACCATTTAAAACTCTATATATATACAATATCTTAAAACTGTACTTAATCATACAATATAAACTATAAAGCTCCCTTATTCAACTTATTTATTTTTGTTTAACAAATTCATACATAGCTTAAATTCAACAATTTAACTGTATATGTATATATAAAATAATATTTATAAAATATCAAAATTTAATATTTATTAAACCATATCCTATCCAAACAAGTCATTTTCAAAATAATTATATATATAGACCGACGGCGTATGTATAAAATTTTCTATCGTATGGTCAAGTGATACGGATATTTATCATTTCAATCCGTAATTTAAAATAAAAATTACGGTTATATATCATTTCAAACCGTAATCCCGAATGAAATGAAATGCATAACAACTTGTAGTAAATATAAATGAACATCCATCCATCCATCAAAATCATACGTCCATTTATTACAAATCATCATCCAAATTCCAACAATACATCAAATATAACATGTGATAATAACAGGTATCAACTATCAGTTTATATTCAAAACTAAATTATAACTGTTTACTGGCAGTTTTAATGCAATGAATAATTTAATTAATAATTAACTGGCAGTTTAAAAATGCAATAATGAATTAAATAACGCATAAATCAAATGAATGCAATTTAACTGAGAAAATGATGAAACATATGCCAAACAGCTATAATTAAATTTTCAACACATCATAAATCAATTTAACCAACATAAGAAATCTTTGAAGTTGTGAGTTGGTTAAAACACCCACCTTTTGAATTTAAATTGAATTTAAATCCAATTTAACCCAAAATTTGAACGGTCTCCAAATTTGTCCAAACCAACATCAAAGTGTCCGGAATTTTATTACGATCCTAACAAAAAGGTCGCGCGTGAAATGGAGCTCGTATGAAAAAGTTAGGAAAATTAGAAGATTGGAAAATTCTGGCCCTGAGTCGACTTCGGGTTCAACTTCGGTCCACCGCCTCAATTCCCCGGTGTTTGCTTAGAGTTTTTGCCAAAATGACCCGGAGCGACCAAAGTAACTTTCTTCCTGACCAGAAGTAGATACAGCGTTTTTGCATCTGAAACTCGAAGCGCGACCAGAAGTTGCTGCAGATCCACAATTTTTTTTTTTTTTTTGAAATTGCAATTGGATTGGGAAGATTAGGGTTTGTAGTGGAATGAGGAAGAGCATACGTTCAGAATGAGGAAGAGCATACGTTCAGAATGAGGAATAAGCAATGACCTAGGGTTTATAGCCACATATATATAGGCAAATAGAATAGAAAGAATGGGCTAGGTTGAATTTGAGTTTTGAACGATAATTGACCCGAAAAGCCCGTTTCGATTCCGGAATGGAAAATAGTCAACCAATATATCAAAATATATGTTTAAAAATATTTTAAACGAATTGGAAAAGGTTTCACGCCCAAATTCCATCGTATGAAGAAGTTATGCTAAATTCAAATTTTCCAAATTAATTTCAATTGATTTAAATTGCATAAATTTCAAGGCGTTTCGAGTCCGTACGATCAAACCACAAGTCCAATCGCTACGAAACTTGAAATACTATTATAATTCACCGTTACGGATCAGATGAAATTGGTTTCGTCGAAATCCGAGTCAGTGGCCAAAATGGCTATTTTTATATTAATTAATAAATGTATAATTAATTGATTAAATCAAATTTTTAAATTTCAATTCTAAAATTGACAATTTTATCATCTTATATTTCTCAAACATTTTTAATGATTTAAACAAATTTAAATGTCTATTTAGAGAAGATAAATTTATAAATTTCAATATAAACCTTCAATTTCATAAATTTCAAAATTATAAATAAGATTTCCAACAATTCTACCAAGTTCACTATTCATTCTATTATTAAATTAATCGTTATCAAAAGGATGCAATTTACATTAGATCACGATTGTTTACATTTATTTTCTTAGGTTTCATCTACATTTCCATTTATGCAATATTTGAAATATTAAGTTTCCATTTAATTGCAATAAATCATATTATCGTAATTTAAATTCAAATAAATGGAAAAATGTTGATTCCCATTCTTATTATTTTAAAAAACATTATCCTCTAAACATATTGACCATTAGTTTACGTTACATTACATTGATACTTCCAATTTCACCTTTTCGTATTAACTTTTTTAATTCCACTTATTGTGTAATAATTACTATATTGAAATTTGTCAATTTCACTCATAAATTTGGATTTTAAAACCAATTAACTAATTTACCTTGGTGCCATCCTTTATTACATTAATCGTTACTTTAAATTACATTAATAAAACATTCAATTTAGATATAGTTACCAATTATTTACATAGTTTATTTAACACCTTATATAACAAGCCACCTATATTACTTGCATTTAAGTTCGTTAGTCATCAAACCAGATTTATAATTCCATATTCAACGCTAATTTATTTCGTTGCAATTAATATACGCCTATTTACACACTTCATACTTTTAATTATCAACCAACAATTTATTATGCATTATTTCATCAATTAATATCAATTTTGAATTTATTTTCCAATTTACCGATTTCATTCAATTATACCCTTACGAATTGGTTTCCCTCAATTGGTATTGCATTTCATTAGATTTATTAATACTTACCTTAGTTAGCCTTAACGTAGTATTAGATTAAAATTTCATTGGTTACATCCTATTGAATTAACATTCTCCGATTACCAAATTTATCTACATCAAATTGCACTAATTAAGTGAATTAACTGTAATTGATTTCACACTAACTTTTACGAACTAAATAAATATGTAACTTACCATTGTTACCCTTAACTCTTAATTACCTTTAAAAGTTCATTAATTATAACAAATGTTCCAATCTGCTATATAATTCAAATTTCATCTTTTATTTGTGTTCAATATTTTATTTCATTATGTTGAAATTTAGGCGCTTATACCCAATTAATATCCCAATTCATTGTTTTATCTTGGTTTCAAATTTTTAATTAAATCAATTGCCATCTATGCATAAAATTAACATTTCTATTAAACTTCCATTCACACTTCCATTATTTTTTTAACTGTTATTAAACATTACGATCAGTTAAAACTTCACAATGGTTTAAATCAATTGGGATTACACTACACATTTAATATTTATCAACTTGTTCTAACCTTATTACCCAAATTTACATTCAGTTACTATTCAATATATATATATATATATAAATTCATAAATTCAATATTTATGTTCGTTTCTTATATTAAATTTATTAATGAGTATTCCTTTTCCCGTATTACAATAAATTAGAAATTTCATTAGATCCATTAATTATAAATTTAATTAGCATTGTTACGTTTTTAATTCACTTGTTATTTCATAAATAAGTTACCCAAATTTTATTCTCCAAATATTAAATCACAAAGTCTTATGTGATTTACCATTTACATTACCCTTTTTGCACGTTTGCTTCATTATAAATTACCAAATTCTGTTTCCTTCAAAATTAAATTACTCAATTTTAATTAAAATAACCAACTTAATTATTAAAATTTTACGGTCGTTACACTCTCCCCCACTCAAAACTTTTCGTCCCCCAAAAGGAAAAAGAAGAGAGAAGAAAGAATTAAGAAATCAATATATCGTACTAGAATATTAAATTCATAAACAAATGAATTTACAAAATTTATTACTTTAAATAAAATATACCCATTTTATAACCATTAAATATTTTTTATACTTAAATAAATAAAGTTTGGAAAAAAAATTTCAAAAAATTTCTAAGTCCAAAAATTTACGAAAATTTTTGGCAGAGTCTCCTATGTACGGAGAGGCTCAGGAGAAAATATAATGTCAAAATATAACAATTATATTACATATATTATCCAAAATATAATATCCTAACCCGAAAAATATATAAAAATAGCGCTTTAAACCGTAATCCGAAACATACCTATTTGTCGGGCAATTTACGCTTAATTTATGGAACCAAAAGCAGTAGCAATTGCTTCCGTAACCTAAATTTCACTTATAAGATCCAAAGGGTTAACAATTTATATAAAGTGAAATATTTAAGTGGTTTCAATCACTAACAACAAATTGATAACACAACCATCAATTTCAACAAACAACATACACAACAAATACAAAACAACCATTCAATCAAGCAAAAAATAGTTGTTCGGGTTCAAAACTTTTAAATTGTACGGAATGAAAAATAAACTACTAGCGCATCATTTACTCAACAGTCTTAGATGAAACTAAATAGATTATTTTTCATCCAAGCAATTTTAAAGTATCCTTGCCCAAACAACCACAAACCACGACAAACAACAATTTAAGCAATAGATTTAGTCTATTCTTATATATTCCATTCATACATTTGTTGTCTGATTCTTTTCATTCATATAACAGTTTATCTTTTTATTTTCATTTATTTCTTTCAATTTTATTTTCATTTTATTTCTTTCAATTTTATTTCTTTCAATTTATTTAGAAATAACGTCAACCCTTTTTCTTAAGTTTACAATTTCTCTTTATTATATTACATTAAATTATTTTCACTTACTACTTACTATTACTCATTTCCATTAACTCAGGTCATGCCTGTTTCTTTTATTTCGTTATAACTATTCATTCATTTATTATTCCATTGTCTCGTTTATTTATTACTTAATTTCATTTATTACAGTATTCATTTTCCTACTAATTTTATTTATAAATAGCTTCAACTGTTTATTTAAGTTCATTATCATTCATTTACACTACTTCATTACATTTATTTATCAATTTAAACTTAAGTTTATAACTCTATACCACCAATTCCAATAAATAAAAGCAATTTATTGAACCCTTTCATTACATATTTTTACTGTACAATTTCCATTACATTTCTTATTAAACATTTCAACTTCTAATATTTGTTAAGTTATATATATATGCTTTTAAAGAACGTAATTGAAAGTTATACAAGTTTTCTCATTTCTTTTAATTAATTCATTGTTCAATAAATTTTTACCTTTTATTAAATGTTCAATAATTATATCCTTTATTTCATAGGTTCCAATTTCAAATTTCATTTAATACTATTTATAACTTAGTATTATATCTCTTATTTCCTTTAGAGGCTTCAATTTATTAATTACCTTCGTTCCAATTCACTACAGTAATTGAAACTATTTATTAATAGAAATTTACGAATTAAATACCGAGTTTTATTTCAAATCATTTTAAAGATAATAGGTAACATATACTTACCATTTATTTATTGAATTATATTTCAAACAATTAAAATTTATATTTATTTATCAAATTAAATCTGTAGTAAAACTACTCCAGTGGCCTTCCCACTTCGTAACTCGAAAATGAATGTCGATGATGCGGCCGCCATCACCGAAATTATTTTCCAACGACAGAGAGGGGAGTACAGAAATTTTCTTTTCGAAATTCCCTTTTTAAAACAATTCTTTCAATTTATATGGAAATATTTATATCAGAAAATACTTATAAACAATAGAATTGTATTCAAAATTATTCAAAAGAAATTTTCAAAATCCCGAAACTAAAGCTTTAAGTTTCCAATTTCATTTATCTTATTTTCAATCTTATTTCGACTATTAATTATAAATTTATTACCTAATAACCAAAATACTACAACCAAATATAAAATTTATTACTTTATATATAGAAAATATAATAGGCAAAATTATTTCATTCACCTATATTAAAACAAATATAATGTCGGTCTGTCCTATTAAGTGTTTGAAATCCCTATTGATGTCATAGCGTCCCATGCATCAACCAGAAATTATAAATACAAAATGGAACAAATTAACACAACATTAATACCTTTTTATAACACTAACAAATATGCTCTCTCATATTTACTCTCAACGACTCCCATAGGGTATTATTACCCTATTAATAAAGAGTCAGACCCAACAAAGCTAAGGTTTATCGCTAAACCAAAGCTCTGATACCACGTTGTAACATCCCGCCTTTTCGTACGCTTTAAATCGACACACGTGCCACTTCAAACCATACGGAAGGGCGGATTGTTATGGGGTAAATAAGATAAACACAGAGAAGATGAAGAAAGAAGAAAAAAAATAGAATCTTGCCGCGGAACGAGAAAATATAATAATAAATATACAGTTTATAAAACTGCTTACAAAACATTTGAATTTTCTTTATACAATAAATATCAGAGTTCACATGCCAAGAAATATCAATGCAGCGGAATCAAATGGTGTAGTGGAATATATAATAGATAGTAATACTATAAATCTTCATCTTCGTCCTCCAGAATAAAATATTCAAATCCTGAAACACTTGGACTGACCCGAGCGAATTGAAAAGACAAAACTCTCGAGTCAGAACTAAAAGATCTTATGTAAGTTAAATGAACAGAGATAAATATGAGTGCAGTAACTTAAGAGATGCTCGGGATTTACATCTCCTAAGGATCCGTTAAACTATCTACTATGTAGTATATTTCGCTATTTTACCAGTGTCTAATTGTAAAATAAACTTACTTTTAAATAGCGTTAAGGCATTACATTTTCCACCTTAACACAGTTATATATTCCCATGGTCTATACAGTACCGTAATCTCCCCCGTACTAGGCATCGTCAGAGGCACTCCATAGATATGGTACAAAACCAAAATCGTATAAGTCGCGCTAGGGTAGGTGACACGGCACAACTAGGCAATGCCAGGGTAGATATACCAATTGCTATCCGGACTGGTGGTAACGCATAGCCGCAGCTACCTCCCAACTCAAACAAACACCCCCAAAATCAAAAAAATAAAGGTGGCCACCGAATCAATCCAAACTCAGAGTATAGTATAGAAGGGATGTGTCCGATAAAGGCCGCTAACCCCCTTGGCCCGAGAATCGCTCCTGTTTTAGCCACCTTATGCCAACTCACGGGAGTCGGGTCCACGTATTTACCTCAAAGGAAATGCCGCCACCATCCTACTTCATTCTGGAATCTCCACCGCGTACACGGTTGTTAAAGTGGTTTTCGGAGTTCGTAGAGAGCAACTTCCAATCCCGGTCTCTTCAACCACCAAACGTTATTATAACACCGCGGTCTTATCAAAATAGTTTTACTTTCAAAACCAGAATATATACCCATTTCAAAACCATATAATACGATACCATTTTTCGTTTTAAAAACCAAATAAAGTTGATATCATTTATAAACCCAAATCAGTATAATATCGTCTTTATTTCACATATATCTTTTCCAAAATCATACTGCTTTAAAATTTATAATATCTGAAACCCAAACATTTGAATTATTACTTTCAAAACATAATACTTCAAAATTCATAGCTTTAAAACCATAACTTTCAGAACTTAAATGGTTTGGATATTCAACAGTATATAAAATAAAACAGTTGAATTAAAATTTTCTTTATAAAGTAAATAATTTCCACGCCTTTACAATTTTATTTACTTTAAATTCAGTATAAACCCATAACCTTTATATTCACTTTTAGTTTCAATAAACACTTCGATTTCAATATATTTAGACTTTGAGTATTTAACAATTTCAAAACTAAGGTTGAAATTTTCTATTTAACAATTTATGGTCCTATTATTTAGTTTGAAACATTCACATGCTAAATCATAATATAAAACTCAAATTTCTAACAATTAAGTGTTCCCTTCAATTTATTTATACTATAATTATTCATTTAATTTATCTTGAATAAAACCCAGTTATAAATATCATACCTTTAAAAATTCCAATTTTAATAAGTTTACACCAACTTATGGAGTTAAATTTTTAAATAAGCTCAATTCTAAATAATTTTCCAATCTTAATTGATTTGAACCATTTAAAACTCTATATATATACAATATCTTAAAACTGTACTTAATCATATAATATAAACTATCAAACTCCCTTATTCAACTTATTAATTTTTGTTTAACAAATTTATACATAGCTTTAATTCAACAATTTAACTATATATGTATATATAAAATAATATTTATAAAATATCAAAATTTAATATTTATTAAACCATATCCTATCCAAACAAGTCATTTACAAAATAATTATATATATAGACCGACGGTGTTTGTATAAAATTTTCTATCCTATGGTCAAGTGATAAGGATATTTATCATTTCAATCCGTAATTTAAAACAAAAATTACGGTTATATATCATTTCAAACCTTAATCCCGAATGAAATGAAATGCATAACAACTTGTAGTCAATATAAATAAACATCCATCCATCCATCAAAATCATACATCCATTTATTAAAAATCATCATCCAAATTCCAACAATACATCAAATATAACATGTAATAATAGCAGGTATCAACTATCAGTTTATATTCAAAAATAAATTATAACTGTTTACTGGCAGTTTTAATGCAATGAATAATATAATTAATAATTATTTGGCAGTTTGAAAATGTAATAATGAATTAAATAACGCGTAAATTAAATGAATGCAATTTAACTGAGAAAATGATGAAACATATGCCAAACAACTATAATAAAATTTTAAACACATCATAAATCAATTTAACCAACATAAGAAATCTTTGAAGTTGTGAGTGGGTTAAAACACTCACCTTTTGAATTTAAACTGAATTTAAATCCAATTTAAACCCAAAATTTGAACAGTTTCCAAATTTGTCCAAACTAGCATCAAAGTGTCCGGAATTTTATTACGATCCCAACAAAAAAGGTCGCGCGCGAAACGGAGCTCGTATGAAAAAGTTAGGAAAATTAAAAGATCGGAAAATTCTGGCCCTGAGTCGACTTCGGGTTCAACTTCGGTCCACCGTCTCAATTCCCCCGTGCTTGCTTGGAGTTTTTGCCAAAACGACCCGGAGCGACCAGAGTAACTTTCTTCCTAACCAGAAGTAGATACAGCGTTTTTGCCTCTGAAACTCGAAGCGCGACCAGAAGTTGCTGTAGATCCGCAAATTTTTTTTTTTTTTTTTTGAAATTGCAATTGGATTGGGAAGATTAAGGTTTGCAGTGGAATGATGTAACAACCCGCATATTTATCGAGTTTGTATTTAAATATTTTATTTAAATATTAACTCGTTAATCGGATTTTGGTCCGAAAAGCTACTTTTTGCAAACGGTCAAATTAGGACTCGAGACCACTTCCATTGAGTTCGAAATGTCGTTTACAACTTTTTAAGTATAAACATCGATAGGTTTGGAGTTAGTGAAATTTCACTAACTTTTCCCGCTTTGGACTTTGGGTTAGTTTAGCCTATTAAGCCCAAGTTCCAACCCTCTTCTCCTCACACTTCATAAATTTCCTAACTAATCAAGCTTTGGCATTAATGGTGGAGAGAATGGGAAATTAAAATTCCAAAACTCAAATTCAATTGCAATCCATCTTTCTACTCCAAATTCAAGAAGAAGACATTGGATTCAAGCTTCTTGTGCTTAGATAGAAGAAGGATTGATCCTTGCTTGCTTAAAACTTCATTTTCATTGATATTTGGTGCAAAGGTGAGATTTTTACATCACAATTCTAGCCTATAACTATATTGGACTGTTGGGAATGATTCCCTATCATTTTTGCATGCATGTTAGCATTTGGTTTGGACTGGATTGGCGAAAAACTCCAATTTTTAGCGTTTTGGGTGAATTTTCTGCACTTAGGTCGTTCTGGCCGTTTTTAGGTCGTTCGGAGTTAAGTCGTTCGTCCATAAGTCGTGAGTCGTTCACGAGTTAACCCATGAGTCGTTAGGTCGTATGACCCATGAGTCGTTAGGTCGTATGACCCATGAGTCGTTAGGTCGTATGACCCTTGAGTCGTTAGGTCGTATGACCCATGAGTCGTTAGGTCGTATGACCCATGAGTCGTTAGGTCGTATGACCCATGAGTCGTTAGGTCGTATGGCCCATGAGTCGTTAGTTCGTATGACCCTTGAGTCGTTAGGTCGTATGATCCATGAGTCGTTAGGTCGTATGACTCTTGAGTCGTTAGGTCGTTAGACCTCATTTTGTCTTCACTAGGTCGAACCCCGTAAGCGGTGGCGTTGCCCCCGCACCCCCACCTTGGGGGGTTGCCACCCCCCTGGACCCCCCCTCCGTAGGGGATCTTATCTGAAAAACATTGAGCTGATTTCCTGGGATTTTATTCGCATCTCCGTATGCGATCTTTGTGACTGATTGTTTCTACACTTGCTTATGTGTTTTGTCACTTTATAATATAAAGGTTTCAATACTAGTAGTAAATATCAAAACTCTTTTAACAAACAATTTCAACTCTATTTTTAATAACAAAGCTCTTTTCTTAAACCGTTTTCCAATCTATTAGTATATACAAGCCTTTACCTCACTCGGATGAGAAATCTAATTAAACGACTTAGTAAAACAAGTGGTATGAAACGCTTGCGTTCACTTCGTCGGTTAATTCTTGGACTTGTTCGATTGAACCTCTTGTGACAATTTTATTAGTGAAGATTTACAGTTTGTTCGTAAATATTTAAGTTAAGCAAGTGGTTATGGGACATGAAGCTAAACTTCTATATTTACTAGCTTAGTGTAATTGACACTTCTCGTTGATCTTGATGATCGCTTTATGAATTAGACTAGCAATTGCGCGATGTCTCTTTCATTGCAAGGTTAGACTAGACACCACTTGTGTGATTCCATTCACACATACCTTTCTGCTTTTTGGTTAGTCTTGACCTCAATCTGTGTGATTCCATTCACACATGCGGGGTAGCTCCCCTTGGTCTTCGGACCGTCATGTGATAGGCCTCTTTCCCTTTTTATGATTTCTGGATTTCTCGTGTTGATTTCTGGAATTTATGTCATTGACTTGTTATGAGTACAAGTTTAGGGTATGATGCCCTCTTCGAATCTTTGAGAAGATTCTTGTGATATTGATTATCTCTTATTGATTGATCTTCTGTTGATCATTATTTACATACTTATAGTGGTATGTCGTTATGGATGTTTATGTTTATGCCATATCTTTTATGTTATATCATGTCATCTGATATTTATAGCTAGACTGATCCGTTTATTATTTTCTTAAATAATACTCGGGTCAGACCGAGATGTTACAGGTGCTTCTGCTTGACTTCTTCCCAGGGATTCATCACTCTGACTTTTGGCTAACTGTTTAGATTAGCAGTTTTTGTTGTATACACTTGAGATATAGACTCATAGTTGTATTCTTTTGTATAGCACGTGTTGCTATTCTTTGGTATTATCGTGGATCTTACTGACCACTACTCTGATGTACACTTTCATGTGTTAGTTATATATTCATATCTTCTTCCGCTTTTGTGATATGGATATCTGTGACTGATTTGTGATATGATTATTTCTATGTTTGTTTCCGAAGATTATTTATAGCCACCGTGTGAATTATTGCAAATTACATGGATGGTCGCTCCTCAACAGCCTTATTCTCCGTGCTAGTTGACAGCACCACTTTTTAGTGTTCTTGGCTAGCGTGGGTATAGAGGTGGGGCGTCACAAATGAGGAAGAACATACATTCAGAATGAGGAATAAGCAAGGACCTAGGGTTTATAACCACATATATATACGCAAACGGAATAGAAAGAATGAGCTAGGTTGGATTTAGGTTTTGAACGATAATTGACCTGAAAAGCCCGTTTCAATTCCGAAAAGGAAAAGGGTCAACCCATATATCAAAATATATGTTTAAAAATATTTTAAACGCGATGGAAAAGGTTTCACATCCAAATTCCATCGTATGAAGAAGTTATGCTAAATTCAAAATTTCCAAATTAATTTCAATTGATTTAAATTGCATAAATTTCAAGGCGTTTCGAGTCCGTACGATCAAACGACAAGTTCGATCGCTACGAAATTTGGAACACTATTATAATTCACTGTTACGGATCCGATAAATCTGGTTTCGTCGAAATCCGGGTCAGTGGCCAAAATGGCTATTTTATATTAATTAAATGTATAATTAATTGATTAAATCAAATTTTTAAATTTCAATTCTAAAATTGACAATTTTATCATCTTATATTTTTCAAACATTTTTAATGATTTAAACAGATTTAAATGTCTATTTAGAGAAGATAAATTTTTAAATTTCAATATAAACCTTCAATTTCAAAATTATAAATAAAATTTCCAACAATTCTATTAAATTCACTATTCATTCTATTATTAAATTCATCGTTATCAAAAGGATGCAATTTACATTGGTTCACAATTGTTTACATTTATTTTCTTAGGTTTCATCTACATTTCCATTTATGCGATATTTCAAATATTAAGTTTCCATTTAATTGCAATAAATCATATTATCGTAATTTAAATTCAAATAAATGGAAAAAATAATGATTCCCATTCTTGTTATTTAAACAAACATTATCCTCTAAACATATTGGCCATTTGTTTACATTACAATTACATTGATACTTCCAAGTTCACCTTTTCGTATTATCTATTTTAATTCCACTTATTGTGTAATAACTACTATATTGAAATTTGTCAATTTTACTCTTAAATTTGGATTTTAAAACCAATTAACTATTTACCTTGGTGACATCCTTTATTACATTAATCGTTACTTTAAATTACATTGATAAAGCATTAAATTATGATATAGTTACTAATTATTTACATAGTTTATTTAACACCTTATATAACAAGCCACCTATATTACTTGCATTTAAGTTCGTTAGTCATCAAATCAGATTTATAATTCCATATTCAATGCTAATTTATTTCATTGTAATTAATATACGCCTATTTACACACTTCATACTTTTAATTATCAACCAACAATTTGTTATGCATTATTTCATCAATTAATATCAATTTTGAATTTATTTACCAATTTACCGATTTCCTTCAATTATACCCTTACGAATTGGTTTCCCTCAATTGGTATTGCATTTCAATCGCTTTATTAATACTTACCTTAGTTAGCCTTAACGTAGTATTAGATTAAAATTTCATTGGTTACATCCTATTGAATTAACATTCTCCGATTACCAAATTTATCTACATCAAATTGCACTAATTAAGTGAATTAACTGTAACTGATTTCACACTAACTTTTACGAATAAATAAATATGTAACTTATAACCATTGTTACGCTTAACTCTTAATTACCTTAAAAGTTCATTAATTACAATAAATGTTCCAATCAGCTATATAATTCAAATTTCATCTTTTATTTGTGTTCAATATTTTATTTCATTATGCAGAAATTTAGGCGCTTATACCCATTTAATATCCCAATTCATTGTTTTATCTTGGTTTCAATTTTTTAATTAAATCAACTGCCATCTATGCATAAAATTAACATTTCTATTAAACTTCCATTCACACTTGCATTATTAGATTAAAATTATTAAACATTATGATCAGTTAAAACTTCACAATGGTTTAAATCAATTGGGATTACACTACACATTTAATATTTATCAACTTGTTCTAACCTTATTACCTAAATTTACGTTCAGTTGCTATTCAATATATATATAAATTCATAAATTCAATATCTAAGTTCGTTTCTTATATTAAATATATTAATAAGTATTCCTTTTCCCATATTATAATAAATTGGAAATTTCATTAGATCCATTAATTATAAATTTAATTGGCATTGTTACGTTTTTAATTCACTTATTATTTCATAGATAAGTTACCCAAATTTTATTCTCCAAATATTAAATCACAAAGTCTTGCATGATTTACCATTTACATTACCCTTTTTTTCACGTTTGCTTAATTATAAATTACCAAATTTTGTTTCCTTCAAAATTAAATTACTCAATTTTAATTAAAATAACCAGCTTAATTATTAAAATTTTACGGGTCTTTACAGGCTCGAGTTCTCTCGCGCGTTTGAGCGAGTGTTTCAGCAGTTGATCAAGTTGACTTAAATAAAAAAATAAAAATAAAAATGAAAGGAAGAAGAGGAAGTAAATTCAAGGGGAGGAAGGAGATAGACTCGGGGATGCGCTCGGGGGGAAGGGGCGGTAGCTCGAGCCCTGTCTCGAAGTAATTCAGTGTCGTGCGTGAGTTTTGCTTCCTGATGTTATAACTTAACTTAAATTTGTTTACTGGAAAAAAATAAGAAGAAGGATTTGCGTGAATGGAGAGTGTTCTCGGGGAAGCTGATGTGCGACTCGAAGATGAACGAGGAGATTCTTGGGTATGATTCAATCTGCAGCATTTTATAAAGATGGTTAGGCAAATTTGTTTAGACACTGTAAACTTAGAAATGTTTAACAGTTAAGTTAAGACTTTATTCAAGTTTTAATTATTTTAATCAAAACTTAACATAGTTCATAAACTCTTAATTATTATGCTAATTAAATAATTAATACAAGATAAGTATAAAACTTATTAACATATATGTTTGTAATTAGTAATAAATTTATTTCAAGAGTTAAAGAAGATTTCTTTTAAAATGTTAATTAAGTGAATAATTAATATTAATTGATTATATTTGAAAAGCAATTAAGAATAATTACTTTACAATTGTAATTAGAGATTAATTAATGATTAAGTGATAAATAAATCGTAATTAACTACTTAAGTTAATTAATGAATAATTAATAATTAATTAATTAAGGAATTTAATTAATAATTAATAATTGATTAACTAAGTAATTAATGGTAAATAAATGGATAATTAAAGTTATTAATTAATAATTAAAGTTATTAATTAATGATTAAAGAATAGTTAATCAAGGTTAAATTAATTGATTATGAAGTAATTAATTAAATAAAGTGAATATAGTTATAAATAATTAAGTAATTAAGACTTAATTAATGATTAACAAATGATTTATTGATTAAATAATTTGAAATAGAATAAGTAATTAATTAATAATTTATGATTAATTAAACAGGGTCAAGTGATTAATTCTAGAGTGATTAATTTAAATTAAATTCATTACGATAAGAATCAAAGATGATTGCTTATGGATTGTTGTGTATGTAGAATATCTGATTTGTGATGTTTATGTGGTGATATTATGTGATGTTCTATAATATGTTCTTGATATCCATGATGACTGTGTATGATTTATCTGTGACAAATGTTATTTGGATTCAAAGTGTTGAATTAAACTGTTTAAATAAATTAGACAACTTTGTCCGTAACACGGCATTTTAATTTCGATGCGATAGGGAGTCAGATTCCAGTTGGTTATCCGAAACCCACATCGAATTGTAATGATGAATCTTTGTGATTGATAAATTTATTTATCTATGAATCTCTGAATAAAGATAAGAGTTATGGATTATATCGCTTATCGATATTGATATCTCTGTATTAATGGATGTTTTGCACTATTGTGTAAAACCCTTAGACCACACTATACACACACAAATATGGATTTCACATGAAAATCGGTTAAGTCACTGATTTTTAAATAAGTTTTGAATTTGAATTTTAAATTCAAATATTTTTGGAAATAAATTAAGTTTAATGTGAAAGGCTTTCACTACAACAAAAATACCCTATTACAACGCCGTTTTTACAACGGGCATTAGTTGCCCGTTGTAATAAAAGGCTATTACAACGGTCCATTTAGGCCCGTTGTAAAAGATGCCGTATACAAAGACCTTTTCACAACGGGCAATGGTTGCCTGTTGTAATAGATGACTATTACAATGGTCCATTCAGGCCCGTTTAATAGATGCCAACTTTACAACGGTCCCAAATTGCCCGTTGTAAAAGATGTCAAATTACAACGGTCCACAGGTCACATATTACAACGGTCAAAAAGCTTTATTAAAAAAACAAGGCCGGCCTTTTATTTCATTCCTTTACTTTTCTCGTTCTTGCTCGAAATTAGGGCTTTGGGATTTACTGCTTCCTTTATCGATCGATGCTCGAAATTGCGCGATTTGAGGTGAGTCGAGTGGTGCGGCCGCTCTTGGGGTCGCGATTGAAGCAAGTTTCAGGCGTTGATGTCGCGGTTGGATAGGCGATTGTAGGAAATGAGGCGATTTGGGTTGGTGAATGGGCTAAGGTCGTGAAATGGTTACGACTTGTTGTTGATGGCAGCGGTTGTTTAAGTGGCCGAAGCGAAGTGTATGGTGATTTTTTTTTATCAGTGGTGATGATAGGCAGGACTGGTCAGTGATTTGGTTCGACGAGGGGTGAGGCGCGATTGAGGTTGGCAGGCGAGGGGAGGAGAAGTTGGTTACTGTGGGACAATTGGTGTTCGAAGGTGGCGAATTTGGATGTCATTCTTGATTGCAGGCAGTTCCCTTCTTCCACCCCTACCAATAAACTTCTGCATGATGAAAGTGTGTTTACTTCAATGAGTTCCTACTTCAACTCATCATAAGTTAATGCTTTATTGTACAAGAATGGTTTTTGTTAGGTATATGATGAGAAAGTAACAAATTACTTTGTTTTCTTCCTTCAGGTTTTAGTGAAAAGGCATTTGAAAACTAGGGAAGTGGTTTATCTCCCTTCGCTTTTCAGATCAATACCCAGCACATACAGGAAAGTTCCTGTATTCAAATTTATACTTCCAGACGAAAAAGAAATGGTTGAAATTACTAAGCTCGTTGCACTTATACCATACTACATCGATCTGATTGGGTGTTACAAATTAAGCTTTCAGGTTCCTTCATCCCTACTTCAACTGTTGTACAATCCAAAGTTTCCAAGGTAGGATTTAAACGGTAAAATTTAAATTTAAAATCAAAACTTGATTTACATCGTACACTCCAAAGATTCATATTCTAATGTATGCATTGGAGTATCAACCTCCAATTACACAACTACACATCTTATTACTATTACATGTGGTCATTGGCAGTTGTTAAATGAAACGTAAGCATGTGAATAACATCAAAATTTGTTTTTGTGGCAATAATTTATGTTTTTGAAGAGAGTAGTAGTGAATAAAATTGTGAATTGAAGTTTTAGTTGGAATTCTAGAGTTGAATTGAAATTGGGCAACTCAAACATAGATTCAAATCTTAACTTTTTTAAGATTTTTTTTTGAAAATAGCGATACAATTTGTACTTTGAAATACACATCTTTGTTATTTTAGGCGCGTGCCAAAACTGAAACAGCTAGAGCAAACCTGGCGTAAGAGGCATATAAACACTGGTCAATCATTACATGCTAATAAATTGTGTAACGGATTAGGCATTTCCATCTTTGTACTGAGGATAAATCATGAATTTTACACCATCAGCTTTATTGTTGCATCTGCTATCTAAGATGTTGATCTAGTTAGTGAATCTGCAAATCGGTGATATAAAATAAATAATATAGGTAATATTATCCATGTTGTAAATACATCAAAGGGTGATAGTGGAATTGTAAATATTGTTTGCAGACAAAAGATAACTAATCGAAAGGTAATATTATCATTATGTTATCGTTTGTCATGGTTCTACGCATTTTCTCAATGGTAAAATAAATGGCAATTCAGTAAAAGTCATTTAAAACTCGATCTCATGAATTCAATACTGGCTAACCATATGATTTTGCTTGAACTATGAAATAGACATTCACTTAAATTTACAAATTTATATAATAAAGGGTGATCATCCAGTTGTCGTGGAGTAGATACTTGAGTAGTTTCACTTTTACTGTTGTTAACATGGCTTGACATTGACAAGCGACCCATCAAGTACTCTGGTTAAGTTTCAGCTTTATTATAATTATGTGCTTTTTGCTTAATATGAATCCAAATTTGCCTATATGAATTCAAATTGGAATTGGAATCGATTCTGTATTTCATTACAATTTTTTTGTAACCCAAATATTACATTCCCCATCCCTTTTTCATTGAAATTATTAAACCTTGACAGTTATTTTTCACTCCATTGTTTTCCAAAAGTATTAGACTTCCCTTTGCAAATATTAAAGTCCAAATCAAACTCCTTTTTCCAACTCAAACCAACCATTTCATTAACATGAAATTCAAATTTGTATTTGTGTTAATCATGTAATAAAATATTGTTTTGATCCAGAACTTATAAACCTTTTATTTTCCTGTTCAATAATGACTACACTTGACATGCATGGACACTTTGGGATACCTTTCATAAGCCATTGTATACAGTAGCAGTCATACTTGGCTTAAATGCTAGGTATAATCCATGCTTGGACTGTATTCTATGTTGGGCCAAGCGTGGTTAACAGAGTGGCCATGTTTAGTTAAGTCGTGCATGTTCACCGATGAGGACAAAATTTCAATATTTATCCATTCTTTGCGGAAAAAACTATCAAATAATAAGTTTTGCTAATTAAATTTTCCAACTTATACGTTTAAGTCTTCAAAAAAAAATTTGGGTTTAGGATATTTAAGAGTATGTTGAAGCTGTAATTATATTAAATGGAGCAGGGAAGAAAATCGTTGATAGACTTGGACAAAGTTTGGTAATACAACATAGTGCAAAGCATTTAATAACAATAACACCTGAAGATATAAATAAGTTGGAATATATTGATGACTAACCTTTGCTCTTTGCCTTATGTATTGCCACTGTATGCAAATTTCGCTAAGTGTTTATGTATTGAATAACCCTTTTACTCTTCACTGGCATTTTTAATTTGTGCTTGCCCTCATCGATAATATGGACGATATTGAACTGAAGGAACAAATTTGAATAATCTGAGCAATGGTAACATGTAATTTTGTATCCACAAATAATTCATTCATTTCTAAAGAAGTAATTTTGTATCCATAAATACTTCATTCATTTCCGATGATCGATTTTTCTGCTGTGGTACGTATATCTCTTACTATATTCAACAAAAACCGAAGAAGTGATATACAACATTGAAAATTTTATAGTTGGCGATGAAGGAGTATTATTGTTGGCAAGAGTGATATCAGTGACATTCTGCACGGCTTTGGCATCATCACTAGCTACACACCAAGGTGCTACATCCATGGCAGCATTTCAGATTTGTTTACATGTAATGACCCAGAATTTATATTAATTAAAAATTGAATATTTAATTAATTTTAATTATTAATAAGTGGAATTTATAAGTCGAATAATTTTTTTTGTCGAATATTGGATTTAATTTGACAATTAAATCGATAATTTAATAATTGAAATTCCAGAAATAATTGGAAATTGGGTTTAATGTGATTGGAAATGATTTGTAAAATTTTATTTTATCATATTGGAGTTAGAAAGATATTTTAGAACTTTTAAAATCAAATTAAAAGTTAATTTGTGAAAATTGAATATTTTAATATTTAAATCGACTAGTGAAATTAGTCAATTTTCGAATAGTCTCAGAATTGGACGAAACAAGTTCCATTGGATCTGTAATAGTTTGTTATTATCGGATATCAATTTTCGTAGCAATAGGAATTGTCGTTTGACCGTGGCAGCTCGAAACGCATCGAAATTGTTTTAATATTAATTTGGCGAGTTAAAATAGTCATTTTTCAAACAGTCTCGGATTTCGACGAAACAAGTTTCATCGGATCCGTAATGTGATATTATTGTATGGTTTAAAATTTCGTGTCAATCGGATTTACCGTTTGTCCGGTGCAAGCTAAAACGCCTAGAAATCGGTTTAATCGATTTAATTTTAAATCGATCGTTTAATTCCATATCTCGCACAGATGATCGAATTAGCTTCCGAAACCTGTTCCATTGTGTCCGGAATGCGGGATAACCCTAGGAACGTCAGTTACCGCGCGAAATTCGGAGTTTGGAAAAGCAGGATGAATAGTATTCGTCGTTTTCTATAAATAGCCCCCCTTTCTTCACAAAAAAAAATTAGCGTTTAAAACCCTAGCCGCCTGCAATGAAACCGAAGGCCAGAATTTAACAATCTTCCTCCCTTAATTCCTCCAAATCCGCTGATCGAATCGAAAATCTTTCAACTGGAAAAATGTTAAGCACTTCGAGTTCTATCTAATCAATGGCTGTGATCGGAAATGGAGCTCTGGATCGTCGTCAATTCTCGTTTGAACGCGCTGCAGTCAGTCGCGTTTTCCAAGGCAACAAGGCCACCGAGCGTCGCCAGTCTCTGGCTGAGCATGGAGTGGTGGATGGCGAATTGAATGGTGGTGCCTGATCGAATGCAAGTGGACCGAAGATGGGTTGTGTTCTCAACCCTATGGGCGGCAGTAAATGGGTTCGCGTGCGTGATTTTCTTGGGAGCTAAACGCGTGAACGAAGGGGAGAGGAAGGAGAAGGTGCGGCCCAAATCTGATAGTCTCAAATGAACGGTCCTGATTTCATTTAGGTTAAAAATTGTATAATTATTTATATTCAATTCGTATAACTTTAAAATGACGTAACTTTTTGATGCGAGGACCGTTTCGGACGAATCAAATTGCATTGGAAACGTTTTGACGAGCACTACGCTATGGAATTGGATTGGAGTCGTTTGTATTTAGTGAGAATTTCGGGTAAAATTAAACGCGCGTTTAATTTTATTCGAAATAAAAGCTGAAACGAAATTGAAATCAAGGTGAGAACTTCTCACTCAATCGAATCGCTTTCGATTTTAATTTTAAGTAGTTAGATTTAAAATTGCTTGAACGTATGTTGAATGATGATTGCAGTTATTGATTGCTGTTTGGTTGTAATATTAGATATAATAGGATATATATATATAGCAATATATATATATATATATATATATATATATATATATATTGGCATATGTATATATTGGAATTGGTTTCCCGCATTGTATAGCGAATGAGACCCTATTGCGCCGTCTATTAAGCGGATAATAATTTATAAATCCCATATACCGCGATAATCCCGTACTAGAGCGGAATTGGTATTGTGCTAACATCTGTTGATGAAGGAAAACAGGTTGGAGGGATCCGACTGGATTCCTCAATAATATTTATTTGATTACAGATATTGTGATATTTGTTGATGTTGTAGTCGTGATTGACTATTTGATGTTGTTGCATCATCGGATCCATTTTTAAAGTTTAAAAATAATGTTTTTTTATTTTCAAAAGGATTTTAAAGTGATTTTTCAAAGTATATGTTTTTATAAAATTTTGAATTGATTCATTTTAAATAATTAAAACGTTATAAATTTTTATGTTATAAAAATTACTGTTTTGGTAAAATATAACCAAATTGAGATTTTGGAAATAAATAGTGATTAATTTATAAAATGGTTTAATTTGGAATTTTGAATCATTATAAAAGATTTTTAAATTTATTTTTATAAGTTAAAAATATTGGAATTATAAAACGAGCATTTATAATGTTAAAGGTGAAATAAAAATGGATTTCATAAGTGAACGGAATTTATAGATTTATAAATTGTGAAGTTATAAAAATGAATAGATTTTGTAAAATAGAAGATTTATAAGTAATTATCTTATAAATCGGATTTTGGCATTTAAATGAAATATAAATGGAATTTGTTAATAATGAGATTTATAAATCGAAGCTTATAAATAGAAATGTAATTTATAAACATTGTTTATAAATTCGAAATCAATTTAATTTGACAAATTGAATATTGAAGTTTATTAAAGGAAATATATTCACGATTTTGGACAGTGAATACATTATTGAATAAAATAGTCATGTTTGGCAAAATGAATATTATAGAATGAAGTTAATTATTTTAAAGATGTTTTAAAATGTGTTATGAATCGAAACCATAGATTTCAACATTTATTGTTGAAATAGACGTTTTCGAGAAAGAAGGAAATGGTGGACTATAACACTGTTGTTATAGTAAATGGTTTCCGAAAGGAAATTTTTTGTATAGTATTGGGATTTATATATCTATTTAAACTTTGAATCCCTATACTAGTGATTTTGGGTCGTCGTATCGATGTTTTACACAACATTCTTTTTTGACACAAATAAATGTGTTAAGAGAATGATTTCCTCAAGGAATGAAATATATACTAAATTTTGATTTAAGTATATCGAATATTTTCAAATGTTGAAAATAAATAGATTTGTGATGTACTTATTATTAAATAAGTATGGAAATATTTTTCCAATGTGAAATGAACGTTTTAGAATTTATCCTTGTAAAGATAAATTGAAAGTGAATATTTGAAATCGATTGAAAATCGTATATCATAGATATTTTGGGATTATAAATTCACTAAGGAATTTATAAAAGAAAGGGGAATTTGTTTAAAAATAAACGTTGATTTATTTTTGAAGTGTGGGAATTAATTTACGGATTTGGAACGTAAATATAAAGTAAATCGGTAAGGATTTATTTAAATTGGTTTGAATGAACCATTTTGAAATGAAAGTATTTACGAGTAAGGAAAAGTGATTTGAAAAATTGTTTTCAGATGGTTGAAGTGTGGAAGTTTATATCTAGTAAAGATAATTTTGATAAATAAATAATTTGGAAAATTATTTGGAATCTGATGATGTTGAGCATCTTTATTGATAGTTAAATAACCGACTATCAATATTTACCTTTAAATAGGTATTTTTTGTGCTTTGCTTGAATTTGAATGCCACACTAATTTTTGAATAAGCGCTCACTATTCGAGTTAGCCGGGAAAGGACCTTGGGGTCGTATAACCCATTCCGAATATGTGATACGTCGTAATGGATTGCATTCGATGACCAGTGTTGAAGACCGGATATTTTTGAAAATGGAAGGATTACCGTTGAGTTACTCTGCATCGGCTGATCTCCGATATAGAAGTTTTATCACCCTTAGTGACGGGAAGTCCGGACTTGACTAGAAATTATCCGGAATGAAAGAACTTCTTTGTAAGTGCCTTCGGTTCTGTTCGAGCCCGGAATAGACTTGTATGGATTATATGTCTGACATTACAAGTTGAGATATAAAGTTGATTTCTTTCAATATATATTTCTGTTAGTGTCGGAGAATTTATTCTCTTAGCTTAACACCATTCTCTGAGATGTACGAGCTCAGAGGTTATGTAGTTGAAGGTTATTAGTGATATACTCCCAATTTGGTAGTGTGGCATGCTGAGTGTTGCTGTGAAATGATCATTGATTGATCATTTGTGATATGATCATTTGTTTGATCCTTTATCTTTGTGATCATTGCTTTGATCATTTGTTGACCCAAAGCACAGCTTTTGTATAAAGTATGGATTTGTGGACGAGACTTCGTCGGACCTCACACCCCGGAAATGGTCAAAACAGGAAGGATGCAGCAAGGTTATTAGGGGGTAGCGCCCCTTTAGTGTATGTCATTCCTTCTGGATAGAGGTGGTATCATGGAATGGAGCCCAGATACTTAGCCTATGTGGTTACTGCATTATTATTCTTATGTGGTTGTTGGAAATCGAGGATCCTCGGATAGACCGGTTACGATCGGGGGATGACATATTCGTGTCAGTAGTTACCCAGTTAGGGGTAACCCGGCCTTGTGTTGGTAGAGATCCGGTTTGGTTCTCGGGACGTCATTCCAGAGACGTTTCCATGTGGCAATGGGAAGTTCCTTCGCCTGACCATTTGTTTGAAATTCAAAGAAACAATACGATCTTGTATGGTTTTAGTTGTAGAACCTATCATTCACTTATGGTGGCGCCCCACTGTTTGCATGGTAGCTATAGTAGGCATATGTGTGGAATGCCTATGCTGGCTAAGATTTATATCTTTATTTTCGAAATGATTTTTCCTACACTATGCACTAGTAATAATATCAAATGTCTCTTTTAATGCGTATCAAACATCTTTGACTATCATAAGGAGAAATCTCCCCCGATTCTGCGTTTGCATTGTGTGTGTGCGGGAGGCCTTATGGTAGTCTCATTTTCTAAAAAGCATTGCGAATTGATTTTAAAAATATTCCTCTATTTTGTTTTAAAGATAAACTGTTTTGAGTTCTCACACCATTCACATGACTGACTCGGAGTTTATTGTTTTCCTTCCTAAACTCTGGGTGCCCACCAATTTCCACACGGGCAGTCAAGAGTTAAGGTTTATCAGGATATTCTGGAATTCAGGAGTTGCTGGAGGCAAGCTGGATGGCATGGCGTATTCACTAGTATATAGTATTTCTTTTCCGCTGTTTGTTTGTTGTTGTACACTCTTATGATGTAATGTAATGTAATATGATGAAATGTAATAGCTGATATAGTTCTTTGTTTAATGATATTCATTTATCTATTATATGTTGTTCCGCTGCGAATTGTGAGATTCTGATATTGTTCTGTTGTCTCTTTCTGTTCTGTTCTACCTTTTTCTCTCTTCTTCTACCTTTTCTTCTGCTTTAACCCTAAAGACTCGTAAATTTGTTCCTCTTTGGCTGGGTTGTTGTGGAATGTTGCCAGCTCAAAGGAGTACGGATTTGCGGTTCTTTAAATTTGGTATCAGAGCTTATGGTTAAGCGACAACCAGGGCTCTGTTGGGTATTACTCATTAGAGATAGAGTCAGTAGTACTCTAGAATGAGTTTGAGTGTAATAATAGCTATGAGTGTGTATTTGTTAGTGAATATAAATTGTTTTATATTGTGATGATTGGTTTGTTGAGTGGTATATGGATTTTGGTCAACACGAGTAATTAACGTTGTTGATAGGGATCTCTAAACACTTGAATAGAACAATTCGACACAGTATTGTTTTAATAGGGTAAATGAAATAATTTTACCTTGATTATATTTTATATATAAAGGAAATAATTTTTCAGAATTATTAAGGTGTATATGAATTGATTGTTTGGTTGTTGAATAAAAACAAAAATTTTTAAAGAATAATTGTATAAGCAAATGAATTATAAGTATGAGTTATAATTAAAATAATTTACACTTGTGAAATAATCTTATATATAAGAAGTGAAATTATATAAGTAAAAGGTTTATAAAATGTGTTTTATAATCTGAAATGAAATTCCAGAGAAGTGTTTTGAAAAGATTTGATATTTTGGGAAAATTATTTTGGAGAAGTTAAAGCTCTAAACTCTTTTCGGTCGCTGGAAAATAATTCCGGTGATGATCGCTACATCATTGGTGTTCATTTTCGGGTTTCCAAAAGGGGGATTGCTACCAAATTGTTTAAAAGAAAGTTGTTTGGAAAAATTTGGATTTGGTTTTGAAATTCAAAAGGGAAATTGAATTGATTTCAAAAATGGTTTTGAAAGGTTGAAAAGACTCTGGAATCCTATATTTTAAATATTTATGGGAATGATAAATGAGTTGATAACTTATACAGTTTGAGTTTTAATAGAATAAATTTAACTTAAAGGATGGAGTTAAATTAAAGGAAGTATAAGTAAACCAATAAAATCCAAGTTGAAATAAATTTGAGTTGTCATCAAAGATATGTGATTTGAAATTTAACAAAAGAAAAGTTAAATAAATTGATTTGGATTTGATAAGATGTTTGAAATGGAATATAACTTAAGTGATGTTGAATGAAGTTGATTCTGGTATCAATGTAAATTAGTAAGTGAATTAATGAAATGAAGTCATTAAGAATTTGAACCTGAGTTATATAAATGAAATTCAACATTATATTGTTAAAGGAATTAGCAATTGAATTGATAAATGGATTGCATATTAATCAATCGAATGTAAAAGAATTGATATGGGATAATGGATGAAAATGTTAATTCATTAAAAGCTAATTTTATTGGAAGTTGAATAAATTGAATGGAAATCAATTTAATGTTAAACCAATTGGAATTAAAAGTGTTGAACCAAATTGAATGTAAAGAAATGTAAAAGGAATAATTTGGTTATGTTGAAAATACATTGGTTGTTATATGGATGTTAATTGATTGTATGTAAACTCATTAAGTGTTAGTGAAATTGAAAGCTATGTAATTAAATTCCAATTGAAAGTAAATAAATTAGAATAGAATTGAATGTGAATTGGATTTAAATTAGTGAATGTAAACTAATTGAAAATGAATTATGATAAAATCCAATGTTAATGAATTAATTGGAAAACCAATTCATTAAATATTAATGAGAAGTAAATTTATATTGATTTGGTAGTTGCATTTATTCCTATTGAATGCATTGCTATGTTGGCACATGTATTTGTTATGTTGCTATATGATGTATATTGATATTATTTTCATATATACATGTTCTCATGTTGTTTGTTGAGTGTTTAGTAGGTGCGGATCGCGTTTGCTTCGCATTTGGAGCTCGCTTTCGCGCTATATTAGCCGTATACGCTCGCTAATAATAAATAAGGTACATATCTCGGATCACATACCGTACTTTTACACCTTTTTCCCTGCGGGATGCCTCATAACTTGACGAGATGTATATTTGTGATATGTATACTGTCATTTTTTGTTCGGATCGAGCCGCGCAAAGGAGACTATGGCGAATTTTTTCGAAAATTTAAGGCGTTAGAAAATTTTTGGAAATTTTGGGAAAATTTGTGAAAACTATAACTTTGATTTTGGAATTGGAAGTTAAACGATGTAATTGGTTTTGAAAAGGATAACTAAGTATGATTTGAAAATTTAGTAAAGTATTGTAAGAAGTTTAACTATGATTTTGAAAAGTTAATGAATTCTGTAACTTTTTCCTATTTGGTAATTTCGAGGACGAAATTCTTTTAAGGGGGGAAGTATGTAACGACCCAGAATTTATATTAATTAGAAATTGAATATTTAATTAATTTTAATTATTAATAGGTGTAATTTATAAGTCGAATAATTTATTTATCAAATATTGGATTTAATTTGACAATTAAATCGATAATTTAATAATTGAAAATCCAGAAATAATTGGAAATTGGGTTTATTGTGATTGGAAATGATTTATAAAATTTTATTTTATCATATTGAAGTTAGAACTATATTTTAGAACTTTAAAATCGAATTAAAAGTTAATTTGTGAAAATTGAATATTTTAATATTTAAATCGACTAGTGAAATTAGTCAATTTTCGAACAGTCTCAAAATTAGACGAAACTAGTTCAATTGGATCCGTTATAGTTTGTTATTATCGGATTTCAATTTTCGTAGCAATCGGAATTGTCGTTTGACCGTGGCAGCTCGAAACGCATCGAAATTGTTTTAGTATTAATTTGGCGAGTTAAAATAGTCATTTTTCAAACAGTCTCGGATTTCGATGAAACCAGTTTCATCGGATGCGTAATGTGATATTATTGTATGGTTTAAAATTTCGTGTCAATCTGATTTACCATTTGTCCGGTGCAAGCTAAAACGCCTAGAAATCGGTTTAATCGATTTAATTTTAAATCGATCGTTTAATTCCATATCTCGCACAGATGATCGAATTAGCTTCCGAAACCTATTCCATTGTGTCCGGAACGCGGGATAAACCCTAGGAACGTCAGTTACCGCACGAAATTCGGAGTTTGGAAAAGTAGGATGAATAGTATTCGTCGTTTTCTATAAATAGCCCCCCTTTCTTCACAAAAATAAAAAAAATTAGGGTTTAAAACCCCAGCCTCCTCCAATGAAACCGAAGGATGGAATTTAACGATCTTCCTCCCTTAATTCCTCCAAATCCGCTTGTAACATCCCGCCTTTTCGCACGATTTAAACCGACACACGTGCCAGTTCAACCATACGGAAGGGCGGATTGTTATGGGGTAAATAAGAAAAACGAGAAAGAAATAAAAGAAAAAAGAATCTCGCAGCGGAAGGATAAAATATAATAATAAAATGTATAGTTTATAAATCTGTTTACAAAACATTTATATATTATATATCAGAGTTACACATACCAATAACAAAGCAGCGGAATTAAATGGTGTAGTGGAATAATATAGTAGATACTAGTAACACAAATCTTCGTCTTCGTCCTCCAGAGCTAAATCCTCAAATCCTAAAACGCTCGGACTGACCCAAGCGAATTGAAAAGACAAAACACTCGAGTCAGAACTAAAAGATCTTATGTGAGTTAAATCAACTGGAGTAAATATGAGTGCAGTAACTCAAGAGATGCTCGGGATTTACATCTCCTAAGGATCCGTTAAACTATTTACTATGTAGTATATTGCGCTATTATAATAGTGTCTAATTGTTAAATAAACTTACTTTTTAATAGCGTTAAGGGGTTACCCATATAGCCCTTAACACAGAATATATTCTCATAGTCTATACAGTACCGTAATCTCCCCCGTACTGGCGTCGTCAGAGGGCACTCCATAGGTATGGTACAAAATAAAACTCGTAGTAAAGGATCGGTATGGTAGGTGACACGGCACAACTAGGCAATGCCAGGGTAGATATACCAATTGCTATCTGGGCTGGTGGAAACGCGTAGCCGCAGTTACCGCCCACCTCGAACAAACTCCCCCAAAATCAAAAATAGAAGTGGCCACTGAATCAATCCAAAGTCAAAGTATAATATCGAAGAGGAGTGTCCGATCAGATGTATGACCTCATTGGCCCGAGAATCACTCCTGTTTTAGCCACCTTATGCCAACTCACGGGAGTCGGCTCCACGTATTTACCTTACAGGAAACGTCGCCACCACCTACTTCATTCTGGAATCTCCACCGCGTACACGGTTAGTCAAAGTGGTTTTCGGTATCGACAGAGAGTATGTCCATATCCGATCCCGGTCTCTTTGCCAACCCATCGTTATTATAACACCGCGGTCATTTAAAAATAGTTTATACTTTAAAAACCAGAATAAAATTTTCCATTTCAAAACTATGAATACGATATCAATTTAAACCCAAAACAATATGATATCATTTCATCTCAAATATAATTCTTTTCCAAAATCATGCTAGTTTAAAATTTAAAATATCTGGAAACCAAATGTTTGAAATATACTTTCAAAGCATAATATTTCGAAATTCAAATTTTTAAAACCATAACTTCTAAAACTTGAATGGTTTGGATATTCAACGAATGTAAATTAAATGGTTTAACTTTAAAGTTACTTTGTAAAGAAAAATAATTTCCATGGCTTTTCAAATATATTTCTTTATTTAAAGTTTAAACCATAATTTAAATATCACTTCAAGTTCCAAAAACCCCTTCAATTTCTATATATATATATATCCATTTGGAGTATTAATATTTTAAACCTAAAGTTGGATTTCCTTCTTTCAACAACTAATATTCTATTATTTAGTCTTGAATACTCGTATAAATTCCATAAATAAAACTCCAATTTCTAGCAATTAAATATTTTCTCAAATTTACTTTATACTAGAATTTTCATTTTTAATTCATCTTGGAAAATCCAGTTATAAATATCATACCTTAAATTTTCCAAACTTAAACATATAAGATAAATTTCCAAATTCCATTTTCTCAATTTTTCATTTTTATTAAACAGGTTTATACACAACTTAATTTTCAAATTTTTAACTTCATATGTGTATATATCGAAGAATAATATTTTACAAAATATCAAAATCAAATTTTTATAAACCGTATCCCATCCAAACCATAGAAATCACTTTAAAATAATTTGTATATAGACCACGGTGCCTGTATATAATTTTCTATCCTATGGTCAAGTGATACGGATATTTATCATTTCAATCCGCAATTTAAAAATAAAACTTTGCGGTTGTATATCATTTCAAACCACAATCCCGAACGAAACGAAAAATGTATGATAACTTGCAGTTTAATGATATAAAATAAAACATCCATTCATCAACATCATCCATCATCCAAATCACAATAATCATCCAATAATAATTCAATATCAATATATATCTGATAATATGTATCAGGTAATAACTGGCGGTTATATTGAAAAATAAATTTAATCAACTATTAAACTAACAGTTTATATTTAGTAATACATTTTATAACTGTTTACTAGCAGTTCCTATGCAAATAAATAAATTCTAACTGTCACTTAATATGCAATAAATAAAATAAATTAACAGTTAAATTAAATAACGCGATTTAGCAAATATGATGAACAAAACATGCCAAACAGTTATAAATAAGTTTCTACTCATATCTAAAATAAATTTAACAAACAAAAAACTTTTAGAAGTTGTGAGTGGGTTAAAACACTCACCTTTTGAATTTAAATCGAATTTAAATCCGATTTAAACCCAAAAATTCGACGGTCTCCGAATAGGTCCAAACTAGTTCCAAACTGTCCGGAATTTAATTACGAATCTAACAAAAAAAGTTTCGCGTGAATCCGAGGTCGTATGAAAAGTTATGCGATTTAAACGATTTGAAAATCAAAATAAATTATAAAACAAAACAAACCTTAATTAAATACTCGCCACGTCACTATCGTCATCCACGCACTTTGGCTACAGGGGCACGCGAATATGTTTCCAGACCGAACCCAAAACGGAAAACGAACACCACCAGTAGATTGCGTATTCTGAGAACTCCAACATATAATTTTTCTGGAATTTTTAGAGGAGTTCGAATTTTGACTTTTATTTGGATTGAAACTGGATCTAGAAATTGTCTGTTGCCATTGAAGAAGAGAAGAAGTTGAAGAAGAGACTATACAGAGGAATGAAGATGGAGGCTAGGGTTTCAACGCTTATTTATAGATAGATCGCAAAAGAATAGGTGTGCCCGAATTTTAACGTGCAAACGGAGGTGGTCCCAAAAAATAAATAATATTAATTACACACGTTATGGATTTAGGAAATAAATAAATTCCTTATCATTTACATTTTATTTTAAACGTATTTACAAATATAAATCTAGACGTTTCGTTTACGTTTCAAAATATATCCACAATTTTATAAATTTCCAAATTGATCTAAACAAATTTAGATGTAAATTAAAAGCCGATAAGTCTATCCATTGCAGTGTTAATTTCTCCACTTCCTTATATTTAGAATGGAAACGTTCACTTTATTTCCTCAACATTCTTTTATTTTCCTTAAAATGCTTATTTGTTACTTGCAATTCATAATGTAAACATTCTTATATTCTAAAATGATCAACTTATACAATATTAAATCAATTCTTATATTTCCAAATAATGTACATTCATAATGAAAACATTCTTACATAAATTTTATTAATTGCACTTTGTTTCTTTTCCTTTTTCAATTGAAAGATTTTAATAAATTTATTTCCAATTAACTTTAATCTTCCACTTCAAAACAGACCCTAATTGATAAAATCAATTAAATAAATACGTGAACATTGTAATCCTTATTTATAGTCAAGCAAACATGTTTATAAAATTATAGTTTTCAACAAGCATTAAATTACATACTAAATAAATCTTTTTCTCTATTCAATTAAATAATCAAATGTTTATTCCATCTAAAAATTTTAAGTAGAAGGATTCCATGTTGGGTTCAAATCTATTATTTTAGTATCCTTGAATTTTAGTTTAATCTCTATAAACGAAATATTTAAACGTTAGTTTCATTTATTTTGCAATACTTAATTAAACCAAAATATCGTTTTCTAAATTTAAATCTATGCTCCCATTGATTCATTCAATTTGCACTTATTATGTATTATTTTAACAACTCATTTATAACTTTGAATATTGTAACAACCCGCATATTTATCGAGTTTGTATTTAAATATTTTATTTAAATATTAACTCGTTAATCGGATTTTGGTCCGAAAAGCTACTTTTTGCAAACGGTCAAATTAGGACTCGAGACCACTTCCATTGAGTTCGAAATGCCGTTTACAACTTTTTTAAGTATAAACATCGATAGGTTTGGAGTTAGTGAAATTTCACTAACTTTTCCCGCTTTGGACTTTGGGTTAGTTTAGCCTATTAAGCCCAAGTTTCAACCCTCTTCTCCTCACTCTTCATAAATTTCCTAACTAATCAAGCTTTGGCATTAATGGTGGAGGGAATGGGAAATTAAAATTCCAAAACTCAAATTCAATTGCAATTCATCTTTCTACTCCAAATTCAAGAAGAAGACATTGGATTCAAGCTTCTTGTGCTTAGATAGAAGAAGGATTGATTCTTGCTTGCTTAAAACTTCATTTTCATTGATATTTGGTGCAAAGGTGAGATTTTTAACTCACATTCTTGTCCATAACTATCTTGGGTTGTTGGGAATGATTCCCTATCACTTTAGCATGAATATTTGCTTTTGATTTGGATTGGATTGGCGAAAAGCTCCGATTTTTGGCGTTTTGGCGAAATTTCTGCATTTAGGTCGTTCTGGCCATTTTTAGGTCGTTCAGAGTTAGGTCGTGTGGGTCTTAGGTCGTAGGTCGCATACGAGATAGCTCCTAGATCGTTCTGACCACTTTTCGTGTGTTCGGAGTTAGGTCGTTCACGACCTAGTACTTAGGTCGCTCGTGAGTTGGTGGCGTAGGTCGTAGGTCGTTTAACTCTTAGGTTGTTAGGCCTTGTGTGTGGAGTTAGGTCGCCTGCTTTCCTTAGGTCGTAAGTCGCGTGTGCTTTAGGTCGCTCGTGAGTTGGTGGCGTAGGTCGTAGGTCGTTTAACTCTTAGGTCGTTAGGCCTTGTGTGTGGAGTTAGGTCGCCTGCTTTCCTTAGGTCGTAAGTCGCGTGTGCTTTAGGTCGCGCACTTTCTTAGGACACGAACCCTTTTAGGTCGTTGACCACGCTAGGTCGCTTGGCCTCTTCACTGCTTAGGTCGTTAAACCCTTCCTCTTTTGGGTCGCTCCCCTTTATTTCTTAGGTCGTTGTGGCCTTAGGTCGTGATATTTATAGGTCACGGCAAAGTTAGGTCGCTCGACCCATGTTGCCGTTAGGTCGCTCGATCCTTGTTGCCGATAGGTCGCGTGCTTTCTTAGGTCGCGTACCTTTAGGTCGCGTGTCCCCTCTACCTCGTTAGGTCGCAAAGAACTTTAGGTCGCTCGACCTCCTTACCCACCAGGTCGCGCACTTAGTTAGGTCGCTCAGCTATTGTGTTAGGTCGCGTGAACCCTTAGGTCGTTAGACCTCATTTTGCTTTAGGTTGTAGGCCACTTGCCTTCACTTAGGTCGTACCGTTTTGTCGGGGCGCTGCCCCCTGGACCCCCCCGACCTGACCGGGCAGGTCGAACCGCGTAAGCGGTGGCGTTGCCCCCGCACCCCCACCTTGGGGGGTTTCCACCCCCGTGGACCCCCCCTCCGTAGGGGATCTTATCTGAAAAACATTGAGCTGATTTCCTTGGATTTTATTCACGTCTCCGTATGCGATCTTTGTGACTGATTGTTTCTACAATTGCTTCTGTGTTTTGTCACTTTATAATATAAAGGTTTCAATACTAGTAGTAAATATCAAAACTCTTTTAATAAACAATTTCAACTCTATTTTTAATAACTAAGCTCTTTTCTTAAACTGTTTTCCAATCTATTAGTATATACAAACCTTTACCTCACTCGGATGAGAAATCTAATTAAACGACTTAGTAAAACAAGTGGTATGAAACGCTTGCGTTCACTTCGTCGGTTAATTCTTGGACTTGTTCGATTGAACCTCTTGTGACAATTTTATTAGTGAAGATTTACAGTTTGTTCGTAAATATTTAAGTTAAGCAAGTGGTTATGGGACATGAAGCTAAACTTCTATATTTACTAGCTTAGTGTAATTGACACTTCTCGTTGATCATGACGATCATTCTGATGATTTAGACTAGCAACTGTGCGATGTCTCTTGTTGCGAGGTTAGACTAGACACCACTTGTGTGATTCCACTCACACATACCTTTTTGCTTTTTGGTTAGTCTGGACCATAATCTGTGTGATTCCATTCACACATGTGGGGTAGCTCCCCTTGGTCTTCGGACCGTCATGTGATAGGCCTCTTTCTCTTTTCTATGATTTCTGGACTTCTTGCATTGATTTCTAGAATTTATGCCATTGACTTGTTATGAGTACAAGTTTGGGGTATGATGCCCTTTCCGAACCTTTGAGAAGATTCTTGTGATATTGATTATCTCTTATTGATTGATCTTCTGTTGATCATTATTTACATACTTATAGTGGTATGTCATTATGGATGTTTATGTTTATGCCATATCTTTTATGTTATATCATGTCATCTGATATTTATAGCTAGACTGACCCGTTTATTATTTTCTTAAATAATACTCGGGTCAGACCGAGATGTTACAGGTGCTTCTGCTTGACTTCTTCCCAGGGATTCATCACTCTGACTTTTGGCTAACTGTTTAGATTAGCAGTTTTTGTAGTATACACTTGAGATATAGACTCATAGTTGTATTCTTTTGTATAGCACGTGTTGCTATTCTTTTGTATTATCGTGGATCTTACTGACCACTACTCTGATGTACACTTTCATGTGTTAGTTATATATTCATATCTTCTTCCGCCTTTGTGATATGGATATCTGTGATTGATTTGTGATATGATTATTTCTATGTTTGTTTTCGAAGATTATTTATAGCCACCGTGTGATAAGCAATTACATGGATGGTCGCTCCTCAACTGCCTTATTGTCCGTGCTAGTTGACAGCACTACTCCGGAGTGTTCTTGGCTAGCGTGGGTATAGAGGTGGGGCATCACAGCTTGATATCAGAGCCAAACTTCGGAACAATGTAGAATAACTTAACAAGGATCATCGTCCTAGGTCTATCTTAGGAGTCATACCGATTCATCCTATTTCCTTTATGATTCCTTGTTTTATCTATCAAGATTGCTTGATGTTCATTGGTAAATAACCTTCTTCCTTCTCTTCTTTCTTTCTTAAAGGAAGAGAATGTCTAGACCAGGCCGTCCCAGAACTGGATCATCTGGTGCTGCTCCTCCGGATGGAGTTTTTATGACTGCTCAACAGCTTCTTGATTTAGTAACTAATGCTCAAGCAGCTGGAGCTAACCCGGAACCTACTCACCCAAAGTCGGGATTTGCACACTTGTGCAGCAATTACACCAACTTGGGTGGGAAGCCCTTCAAAGGTTCGGAAAATATCATCGAGGTCCAGGCTTGGTTAAAATCATGCGATCGAATCTTTTCTCGCATGAACCTTATCGATCTCCACCGCGTTCAGGTGGCTTCCAGCATGCTCCAAGAGAGAGCATTGGACTGGTACGAACTCCTTATTTTAGAAATTAATGAAGCGGATCTCACCTGGGAGCAATTTCAGGGACGCTTCGAGTTAAAGTTTGTACCAGAAGCTGGGAAAGTAACCTTGGCTCGACGTTTTATAGACCTTGTTTCAAGGTCAATCCTCTGTGACTGATTACGTCGCAGCCTTCGAGTCGCTTTCCAAATATAGGGTTGAATACATCAACACCCCATTGAAGAAGAACCAGAGGTTCGTTTATGGCTTAAATAAGAGTCTTAAGAAGCCACTGCTCCTGAAACTAGAAGTCGCATTTGATCAACTCGTCGATATCGCTCTTCGTCTTGAAGAGGCTGATAGAGAGAGTGATGTTGAAGTGGAAGGCGCTAAACCAAACTTCAACAACAAGAAGAGGCCAAACAAATTCAAGGGTCCTTATCCCAACAAAAAGGGTAAGCAGGCAACCCCTGCGGCAAAGTCTCCTTCTCCTAGTGGTGCGAGTTGCTTCAACTGTGGGTCTGGGGATCATTATGCGAATAAGTGCTCTAAGCCCAAATCTTGTCGCTATTGTAAGAGCCCGGATCATTACATACATCAATGCCTCAAGCGTAAAGGCAAGAAGGAAGGAAAGTTGAATGTGGCTCAAGCCCCTGGCAACATATCTCGTGGCCAAGGTATTTCTCATTCCATTCTTGATGGTATTATTTTATTTCATGATCAACCTATTAGAGTTCTCTTTGATACGGGTGCATCCCATTCTTTTATATCAAAGGAACTGGTAGACACTTTTTCCTTAAATGTTACTGCATTGATGACTTCTTTAAAAATTGCGAATCCTGTTGGTGGATCCGCAACTCTTAGTTTGCTTTGTAAAGATGTGGAGATTATTTTTTGCGATTTTTCTTTCCTAGTCGATTTGCATGTCATGCGTTACTTAGGCTTTGGAATAATTTTGGGAATGGATTGGCTTAACCGTTATCAAGCCCATATCCTATGTCCTGAGCGGACTATTCATCTCCGACATCCACTATCTGTTAGTCAGATTTCTGTTAATCTCAAAGATTCAGAATCCTGTTTGGTGGCATCTTTATATTCTTTAAATCCTCGTGATAACGATGATGATGATGAAGATGATATTATTTCTCGTATTCATGTTGTTCGTGAATTTTCCGACATATTCGAGCCCGTTTCAGGTTTACCACCTAAACGAGCAATTGAGTTCAGAATTAATCTTGTTTCTGGAGCTCAACCTATTACTCGTCCTCCTTATTGCATGTCCAATAAGGAAAATTAGGAGATGCGTAAACAATTATCTGAGTTGGAGACGAGGCAATTTATTCGCTCTAGTTCCTCGCCTTGGGGAGCTTCGGCTATTTTCGTAAAGAAATCCGATGGTACTCTGAGGCTCTGCGTTGATTATCGCAAGCTTAACGATCTTACTATTAAAAATAAATATCCTTTACCTCGGATTGATGATCTATTCGATCAGCTTAGTGGTGCCAAGGTCTTTTCACAATTGGACTTGGCTACCGGTTTCCATCAGCTTCGTATCGCTGAGGATAGCATTCCTTTGACATCATTCTGTACTCGATATGGATCTTATGAATGGCATGTTATGCCATTTGGGTTAACGAATGCTCCAGCTTATTTCGTTGACCTCATGAATCGAGTTTTCAAAGATTTCCTCGATCGGTTTGTTCTCATATTCATTGATGATATTCTTGTGTATTCAAAAATCAAGGAGGAACATGAGAAACATCTTCGGATTGTATTGGAAACACTTAGGAGTAATCAATTAAAGGCGAAATTTTCTAAATGCCACTTTTGGCAATCTCGTGTGAAGTTTCTCGGTCATATTATTTCCGAATCCGGGATATCCGTGGATCCTTCAAAGATTGAAGCGATTCAAGATTGGAAGAGACCGGAGAGTGTGACAGAGATTCGTAGTTTTCTCGGATTGGCAGGCTATTACCGTCGTTTTATTAAAGACTTTTCTAAGATTGCCATGCCTCTTACTGGCTTGACTAAGAAGGGAGTTAAATACATTTGGTCGGACAAATGTGAAGCCTCTTTTCAGAAATTGAAAGAACTCCTTTCCGATGCTCCTATTCTTGTTATTCCCGAGGGGAATCAAGATTTTGTTGTTTATACCGATGCTAGTCACGTTGGTTTGGGTGCCGTTCTTATGCAAAAAGAACGTGTTGTTGCTTATGCTTCTAGGCAATTGAAGCCGGCCGAGACTAGATATGCCACACATGATCTAGAGCTCGCGGCTATTGTTTTCGCCCTTCGAATGTGGCGTCATTATCTATTGGGAGAGAAATTTATTCTTTACACGGATCATAAGTCTTTGAAATATTTATTTTCTCAAAAAGAACTTAATTTACGTCAACAGCGTTGGCTCGAGTTCCTTGCACCTTATGATCTTGATATTCTTTATACCCCCGGTAAGGGTAATCGTGTCGCCGATGCTCTTAGCCGTAAGCAACAAGCAGTTGTTTCTATGATGATATCCGAATGGAACGATCTCGAGATCTTATCCACTTGTGAGATTCGAGAGCGTGTATCCGATTTATGCTCATCGCTTGTTTTATGTAGCCTTGAGGCTCATCCTTCTCTTTTAGACCGCATTCTTGAAGCTCAAGGGCTAGATTCTGAATTGGCTCTTCTTGGCAAAAATGTTAAGGATAAAATTGATATTGAAGGTTTGAAAGACTATGATATTGATTCTCGTGGCGGCATTCGAAAATTTGGAAGACTTATCGTACCAAATATTGGAGATCTTCGTAAAGATATTTTAGAAGATTCCCATCGTTCTAAATTCACCATTCATCCCGGTAGTAGTAAAATGTACGCTGATATGAAGCGACTTTATTTTTGGGAGGGAATGAAATCTGATATTGCTAACTTTGTTAAGTGTTGCATGACTTGCCAACTTGTCAAGGCCGAACATCAAAGGCCTGGTGGGTTATTGCAACCTTTAGAAATTCCAATTTGGAAGTGGGATCAAATTTCCATGGACCTTATAGATGGCCTTCCCCGTTCTCGTTCGGGTCATGATAGCTTATGGGTGATTGTTGATAGACTTACTAAATCCGCCCATTTTATTCCGGTTCGGTCTAACCGAACCGTTCCTCTTTTGGCCAAACTATTTGTCAAGGAAATTGTAAAATTGCATGGGCTTCCTACTTCTATTGTTAGCAATCGTGATTCATTGTTTACTAGTGGATTTTGGAAGAGTCTTCAAAAAGCTTTAGGAACGAAGCTTAATTTTAGCACCGCTTATCACCCCCAGTCCGATGGACAAACCGAGCGTGTGAATCAAACTCTTGAAGATCTTCTTCGTGCTTGTGTGCTTGATTTTGATGGAAGTTGGGAAGATCATATTTCACTTGTTGAATTTTCCTATAATAATAGCTTCCAATCTAGTATTGGTATGGCACCTTTCGAGGCACTCTACGGAAGGCCATGCCGATCTCCTTCTTGTTGGCTTGAGGCCGGTGAGAAGCTGGTTTTAGGTCCAGACTTTATTCGTGATTCCACGGAAAAGATTGAACTTATTCGACATAGGATGAAAGAAGCCCAGAGTAGACAAAAATCCTATGCCGATAATCGAAGAAGGAAATTAGAATTTTCTGTTGGGGATCCTGTTTTTATTCGTGTTTCACCTATGAAGGGTGTTGTACGTTTCAGTCGATCTGGGAAGTTTGCGCCTCGATATATTGGGCCATTTCCTATCACTGAACGTATTAGTTCCATGACTTATCGCCTTGCATTGCCGGCTCAGTTTTCTGCTATGCATGATGTATTTCACGTTTCTCAATTACGGAAATGCCTTCGGGATTCCGATTCTATTCTTGAGCCTGCTGTTGTGGAAGAAATTGAAGTTTCGCCGAATTTAACTTATGAGCAGCATCCTATTCGTATTATAGCTTCTGAGGTTAAACGACTTTGAAATAAAGATGTTCCGCTTGTGAAGGTTCAATGGTCCTCAAATCCTAAGGATTGTTCTTGGGAATCCAAAGAATTCATCGAGCGTACAAATCCGGACTTGCTTACTCCTGCTCCTTGAGGTGAACTTCTTATTTCAAAATTCCTCTTGTGTTAATATGCTTTTATGGTTGTTACTTTTTATTTCCATCTTATATATATTGCGAGGACGCAATTTCTTTAAGGAGGGGAGTCTGTAACAACCTGCATATTTATCGAGTTTGTATTTAAATATTTTATTTAAATATTAACTCGTTAATCGGATTTTGGTCCGAAAAGCTACTTTTTGCAAATGGTCAAATTAGGACTCGAGACCACTTCCATTGAGTTCGAAATTTCGTTTACAACTTTTTTAAGTATAAACATCGATAGGTTTGGAGTTAGTGAAATTTCACTAACTTTTCCCGCTTTGGACTTTGGGTTAGTTTAGCCTATTAAGCCCAAGTTCCAACCCTCTTCTCCTCACTCTTCATAAATTTCCTAACTATTCAAGCTTTGGCATTAATAGTGGAGGGAATGGGAAATTAAAATTCCAAAACTCAAATTCAATTGCAATCCATCTTTCTACTCCAAATTCAAGAAGAAGACATTGGATTCAAGCTTCTTGTGCTTAGATAGAAGAAGGATTGATTCTTGCTTGCTTAAAACTTCATTTTCATTGATATTTGGTGCAAAGGTGAGATTTTTAACTCACATTCTTGTCTATAATTATCTTGGGTTGTTGGGAATGATTCCCTATCACTTTAGCATGAATATTTGCTTTTGTTTTGGATTGGATTGGCGAAAAACTCCGATTTTTGGCGTTTTGGCGAAATTTCTGCATTTAGGTCGTTCTGGCCATTTTTAGGTCGTTCGGAGTTAGGTCGTGTGGGTCTTAGGTCGTAGGTCGCATACGAGATAGCTCCTAGATCGTTCTGACCACTTTTCATGTGTTCGGAGTTAGGTCGTTCACGACCTAGTACTTAGGTCGCTCGTGAGTTGGTGGCGTAGGTCGTAGGTCGTTTAACTCTTAGGTCGTTAGGCCTTGTGTGTGGAGTTAGGTCGCCTGCTTTCCTTAGGTCGTAAGTCGCATGTGCTTTAGGTCGCTCGTGAGTTGGTGGCGTAGGTCGTAGGTCGTTTAACTCTTAGGTCGTTAGGCCTTGTGTGTGGAGTTAGGTCGCCTGCTTTCCTTAGGTCGTAAGTCGCGTGTGCTTTAGGTCGCGCACTTTCTTAGGACGCGAACCCTTTTAGGTCGTTGACCACGCTAGGTCGCTTGGCCTCTTCACTGCTTAGGTCGTTAAACCCTTCCTCTTTTGGGTCGCTCCCCTTTATTTCTTAGGTCGTTGTGGCCTTAGGTCGTGATATTTATAGGTCGCGGCAAAGTTAGGTCGCTCGACCCATGTTGCCGTTAGGTCGCTCGATCCTTGTTGCCGATAGGTTGCGTGCTTTCTTAGGTCGCGTACCTTTAGGTCGCGTGTCCCCTCTACCTCGTTAGGTCGCAAAGAACTTTAGGTCGCTCGACCTCCTTACCCACCAGGTCACGCACTTAGTTAGGTCGCTCAGCCATTGTGTTAGGTCGCGTGAACCCTTAGATCGTTAGACCTCATTTTGCTTTAGGTTGTAGGCCTCTTGCCTTCACTTAGGTCGTACCGTTTTGTCGGGGCGCTGCCCCCTGGACCCCCGCGACCTTACCGGGCATGTCGAACCGTGTAAGCGGTGGCGTTGCCCCCGCACCCCCACCTTGGGGGGTTGCCACCCCCTCTGGACCCCCCCTCCGTAGGGGATCTTATCTGAAAAACATTGAGCCGATTTCCTTGGATTTTATTCACATCTCCGTATGCGATCTTTGTGGCTGATTCTTTCTACAATTGCTTCTGTGTTTTGTCACTTTATAATATAAAGGTTTCAATACTAGTAGTAAATATCAAAACTCTTTTAACAAACAATTTCAACTCTATTTTTAATAACTAAGCTCTTTTCTTAAACCGTTTTCCAATCTATTAGTATATACAAACCTTTACCTCACTCGGATGAGACATCAAATTAAACGACTTAGTAAAACAAGTGGTATGAAACGCTTGCGTTCACTTCGTCGGTTAATTCTTGGACTTGTTCGATTGAACCTCTTGTGACAATTTTATTAGTGAAGATTTACAGTTTGTTCGTAAATATTTAAGTTAAGCAAGTGGTTATGGGACATGAAGCTAAACTTCTATATTTACTAGCTTAGTGTAATTGACACTTCTCATTGATCATGACGATCATTCTGATGATTTAGACTAGCAACTGTGCGATGTCTCTTGTTGCGAGGTTAGATTAGACACCACTTGTGTGATTCCACTCACACATACCTTTTTGCTTTTTGGTTAGTCTGGACCTTAATCTGTGTGATTCCATTCACACATGTGGGGTAGCTCCCATTGGTCTTCGGACCGTCATGTGATAGGCCTCTTTCTCTTTTCTATGATTTCTGGACTTCTTGCATTGATTTCTATAATTTATGTCATTGACTTGTTATGAGTACAAGTTTGGGGTATGATGCCCTTTCTGAACCTTTGAGAAGATTCTTGTGATATTGATTATCTCTTATTGATTGATCTTCTGTTGATCATTATTTACATACTTATAGTGGTATGTCATTATGGATGTTTATGTTTATGCCATATCTTTTATGTTATATCATGTCATCTGATATTTATAGCTAGACTGACCCGTTTATTATTTTCTTAAATAATACTCGGGTCAGACAGAGATGTTACAGGTGTTTCTGCTTGACTTCTTCCCAGGGATTCATCACTCTGACTTTTGGCTAACTGTTTAGATTAGTAGTTTTTGTAGTATACACTTGAGATATAGACTCATAGTTGTATTCTTTTGTATAGCACGTGTTGCTATTCTTTTGTATTATCGTGGATCTTACTGACCACTACTCTGATGTACACTTTCATGTGTTAGTTATATATTCATATCTTCTTCCGTCTTTGTGATATGGATATCTGTGACTGATTTGTGATATGATTATTTCTATGTTTATTTTCGAAGATTATTTATAGCCACTGTGTGATAAGCAATTACATGGATGGTCGCTCCTCAACTGCCTTATTCTCCATGCTAGTTGACAGCACTACTCCGGAGTGTTCTTGGCTAGCGTGGGTATAGAGGTGGGGCGTCACAAATATATTCCCTAAATTTCACATTTCTACCGTTATATACATTTGAATTCCATCCTATTTAATATTTCAAATATTACGTTATTATCATTAATGAAATAAATATATTGTTAATTATTGCAATTGATTTTCCGTTATAACTTAATATACTAAATGGGTGGTAAATCTTAAATACTTGTTCTCATTAACGATTTATTTCTACTTACAAATTAATGCAATTGTTACCTATTTCCATCTTTATCTCCAATTAACGTAAAATGTTATATTCAAATTCCATAAATTTCAATAGATTCAAATTAGCATATCTATGAACAACATTTACGTTATTATCCATTTATTACCTTAAATTATTCAACGTAACATTTAATTTATATTTAATGCAATGATTTCCAAATCAATTGAATTGAATTAAATATATATGTATCACTCATAATAACTTGTGGTCACAACTCTTGATCACCATTAATAAGTTTATTATTTACAGTCCAATAATCGCCATTCTATATATATATATGAATTAACTAATTCAATATTTCCATTTCGTTTTCCTATCCTAAATTTATTACTAAGTGTATTTACTCCATTCCAACAAGTTGGAATTCCATTTTTACTATACAATCATTTCCCTATTCACTTTTATTACTAACCCATCATCATTGCATTTATTGTCTTTTATTGATTTAATCAATTTACCCCATGTTCCCTTAAACTCATACTAACGAAAAGTTCAATTCTATTTATCTCATAAACTCTATTTCATAAATCTACCTGCAATTTCTACCTAGAAATAAGGTTACATTTCCGTTGAAAATACATTTACATCTTACGTTACTACATTAATTGTTAGTAACGTTTATATCATCAACCATCACTTATGAATAATTAGCGTTTCCTATTTATTTTGTTACATTCACTTATATTCATTTATGAATAAATTGGTATTCCCTTTAACCTATTAATTACTAACTTTAATTATTGCAATTCATTTATCTAACATAAATTTTGAATCTATTTCCAAATTTTCATATTTCAATTAATTAACACCTTACAATAGTTTACAAATAAAAGGTATTGTACTAATTACATTATTTATTTTCTTGCATTACTTTATTACCTCCATTTATATTCAATTTCCGTAAATCAATATTTTATTCCATTGACAAATTCAATACTTGCAACAATTTCCATTATTACTATTAATTGCAATATATAATTTAATTACCAAATTTTAATTACCTTTGATACATCAAATTTCAATATTTTCTTTCATATAAATTAGTAAGATTTTTATTTCTTTCTAAATTTTAAAATAAATCCTATTAATTTAATTCGTTTCAAACATCGAATTTACGCGGGTCGTTACACTCTCCCCCACTCAAAACTTTTCGTCCTCGAAAAGGAAAAGGAGGGAAAAATTAAGTACAATACATCTTATCCAAAATGTTTAACTTATAAACAATTAAATTTACAAAATTAATCACTTTAAATAAGATATCCTATTTATAACTATTTAATCCTTTATATTTAAATTATTAAAGTTTGGAAAAACATTTCCAAAATATTTCCAAGATACTGCATTTTCTTATATAATCCAAAGGGTTACAATTTATATAAAGTGAAATATTTAAGCGGTTTCAACCATTAATCAACCAATCAATACAACAATCATCAACTTTACAAACAGCATACATACACAAGACAAAGCAACCATTTAATCCAACAAACAAATAGTTGTTCGGGTTCAAAACTTGAAATTGTATGGAATGGAAATAACTATCAAGTGCATCCTTTATTCAACAGTCTTAGATGGAACAACGATAGATTATTTATTCATCCAACAACTTCAAATTCTCTTGCCCAACCAACCATAAGTCAAACAATAACAATTCAAACCAACAATCAAATTAACTTATTATACATTCATTTCATGCTTTAGTCGTTTAATTTCTTTTCTTTCATTTATTGAATGATTCCTTCATTACTTACAATTTTCATTTTTCATTTTTCATTTATTACAATATTCATTATATTTGAATTCCGTTTTATTTACTTAAGTTTATAATCATCTTTTTATAATACTTAAAATTTCCATTTTAACTTAAGTTTATACATTTAATTCTCATTTTGTAACAGCAAATTCATTGAATAGCTTTATTACCTCAAGCTTCACTTATAAGATTTCCCCTTACATTTTCTTACTAACATTGCAACTTTTATTATATGGTAAGTTATATATATGCTTTAAGAATGTAAGTGAAAATTATACAAGTTTCTTCTCAATTCCTTTAATTAATTAATGGTTCAATAATTATATATATTCGTTTTATAAATTACAATTTCAACTTACTTTTAATTTCATTCATTTATTTAATGCTTACATTTCTATTATATTTAATAATGGTAACAATTTAACTACACTAAATTTGCAACTTTATACGTCAATTCTTATAAATAAAGAAGTTCATTAATTCATTTAATAATGTTTACAATCGTTTATTTACATTACTTATCTTCCTATTGTATTAAATTTTTACTTTAATTAAAGGTTCCAATTTCTACACTTAATTGAACTATTAATTAACTGGAACTTAAGAACCAAATACCGGGTTTAATTTTTAAATCATTTAAAATAATAGATAGATATCTATTCTTAACATATATATATATATATATATATATATATATATATATATATCAAATTATAATTAAAACGATAAAAATTTCTTAAACAATTTTGCAGTAAATTTCTACAATGGCTTTCCCACTTCGAAACTCGAAAATGAAAGTCGATGATGCGTGCACTCATCACCGAAATTATTTTCCAGCAACAGGGAGGAAAGTACAAAACTTATTTTCTCCGAAATCTTCTTTAAAACAATTTTTCCGAATTATATTGAAATATTTATATCAGAAAATACTTATAAATAATATTATTATATTCCAAAATTTATTCGAAAGAAATTTCAAAACCCCGGAACTTAAGTTCTAAATTTCCAAATTTCATCAATCTTATTTTCCAATCTAACTTATATTATTAATTATACACTTTATCACCTAACAACCAATCTATTGCAGCCAAATACAGATATAGATTGAAAAATTTATTTTATATATAGAAAATATAATAGGAAAAATTATTTCATTCACCTATATTAAAACAGATATTATGTCGGTTTGTCCTATTTAGTGTTTAGAAACCCCTATTGAAGTCACAGCGTCCCATGCATCAACCAGAATATATAAATACAAAACGGAACAGATTAACACAATATTAAAACCTTTTTATAACACTAACAAGTACGCTCTCTCATATATATACACTCAGCGACTCCCATAGGGTATTACTACCCTATTAACAAAGAGTCAAACCCCACAAAGCCAATGTTTATCGCTAAACCAAAGCTCTGATACCAACTGTAACATCCCGCCTTTTCGCACGATTTAAACCGACACACGTGCCAGTTCAACCATACGGAAGGGCGGATTGTTATGGGGTAAATAAGAAAAACGAGAAAGAAATAAAAGAAAACAGAATCTCGCAGCGGAAGGATAAAATAAAATAATAAAATGCATAGTTTATAAATCTGTTTACAAAACATTTATATATTATATATCAGAGTTACACATACCAATAACAATGCAGCGGAATTAAATGGTGTAGTGGAATAATATAGTAGATACTAGTAATACAAATCTTCGTCTTCGTCCTCCAGAGCTAAATCCTCAAATCCTGAAACGCTCGGACTGACCCGAGCGAATTGAAAAGACAAAACACCCGAGTCAGAACTAAAAGATCTTATGTGAGTTAAATCAACAGGAGTAAATATGAGTGCAGTAACTCAAGAGATGCTCGGGATTTACATCTCCTAAGGATCCGTTAAACTATTTACTATGTAGTATATTGCGCTATTATAATAGTGTCTAATTGTAAAATAAACTTACTTTTTAATAGCGTTAAGGGGTTACCCATATAGCCCTTAACACAGAATATATTCCCATAGTCTATACAGTACCGTAATCTCCCCCGTACTGGGCGTCGTCAGAGGGCACTCCACAGGTATGGTACAAAACAAAACTCGTAGTAAAGGCTCGGTATGGTAGGTGACACGGCACAACTAGGCAATGCCAGGGTAGATATACCAATTGCTATCCGGGCTGGTGGAAACGCGTAGCCGCAGTTACCGCCCACCTCGAACAAACTCCCCCAAAATCATAAATAGAAGTGGCCACTGAATCAATCAAAAGTCAAAGTATAATATCGAAGAGGAGCGTCCGATCAGAGGTATGACCTCATTGGCCCGAGAATCACTCCGGTTTTACCCACCCAATGCCAACTCACGGGAGTCGGGTCCACGTATTTACCTTACAGGAAACGTCGCCACCACCTACTTCATTCTGGAATCTCCACTGCGTACACGGTTAGTCAAAGTGGTTTTCGGTATCGACAGAGAGTATGTCCATATCTGATCCCGGTCTCTTTGCCAACCCATCGTTATTATAACACCGCGGTCATTTAAAAATAGTTTATACTTTAAAAACCAGAATAAAATTTTCCATTTCAAAACTATGAATACGATATCAATTTAAACCCAAAACAATATTATATCATTTTATCTCAAATATAATTCTTTTCCAAAATCATGCTGGTTTAAAATTTAAAATATCTGGAAACCAAATATTTGAAATATACTTTCAAAGCATAATATTTCGAAATTCAAATTTTTAAAACCATAACTTCTAAAACTTGAATGGTTTGGATATTCAACCAATGTAAATTAAATGGTTTAACTTTAAAGTTACTTTGTAAAGAAAATAATTTCCATGGCTTTTCAAATATATTTCTTTATTTAAAGTTTAAACCATAATTTAAATATCACTTCAAGTTCCAAAAATCCCTTCAATTTCTATATATATATATCCATTTGGAGTATTAATTTTTTGAAACTAAAGTTGGATTTCCTTCTTTCAACAATTAATATTCTATTATTTAGTCTTGAATATTCATATAAATTCCATAAATAAAACTCCAATTTCTAGCAATTAAATATTTTCTCAAATTTACTTTATACTAGAATTTTCATTTTTAATTCATCTTGGAAAATCCAGTTATAAATATCATACCTTAAAATTTCCAAACTTAAACATATAAGATGAATTTCCAAATTCCATTTTCTCAATTTTTCATTTTTATTCAACAGGTTTATACACAACTTAATTTTCAAATTTTTAACTTCATATGTTTATATATCGAAGAATAATATTTTATAAAATATCAAAATCAAATTTTTATAAACCGTATCCCATCCAAACCATAGAAATCACTTTAAAATAATTTATATATAGACCACGGTGCCTGTATATAATTTTCTATCCTATGGTCAAGTGATACGGATATTTATCATTTCAATCCGCAATTTAAAAATAAAATTTTGCGGTTGTATATCATTTCAAACCACAATCCCGAATGAAACGAAAAATGTATGATAACTTGCAGTTTAATGATATAAAATAAAACATCCATTCATCAACATCATCCATCATCCAAATCACAATTATCATCCAATAATAATTCAATATCAATATATATCTGATAATATATATCAGGTAATAACTGGCGGTTATATTCAAAAATAAATTTAATCAACTATTAAACTAACAGTTCATATTTAGTAATACATTTTATAACTGTTTACTAGTAGTTCCTATGCAAATAAATAAATTCTAACTATCACTTAATATGCAATAAATAAAATAAATTAACAGTTAAATTAAATAACGCGATTTAGCAAATACGATGAACAAAACATGCCAAACAGTTATAAATAAGTTTCTACTCATATCTCAAATAAATTTAACAAACATAAAAACTTTTAGAAGTTGTGAGTGGGTTAAAACACTCACCTTTTGAATTTAAATCGAATTTAAATCCGATTTAAACCCAAAAATTCGACGGTCTCCGAATTGGTTCAAACTAGTTCCAAACTGTCCGGAATTTAATTACGATCCTAACAAAAAAAGTTTCGCGTGAATCCGAGGTCGTATGAAAAAGTTATGCGATTTAAACGATTTGAAAATGAAAATAAATTATAAAACAAAACAAACCTTAATTAAATACTCGCCACGTCACTATCGTCTTCCACGCGCTTTGGCGACAGGAGCACGCAAATATGTTTCCGGACCGAACCCAAAACGGAAAACAAACACCACCAGTAGATTGCGTATTCTGAGAACTCCAACATATAATTTTTCTGGAATTTTTAGAGGAGTTTGAATTTTGACTTTTATTTGGATTGAAACTGGATCTAGAAATTGTCTGTTGTCATTGAAGAAGAGAAGAAGTTGAAGAAGAGACTATACAGAGGAACGAAGATGGAGGCTAGGGTTTCAACGCCTATTTATAGATAGATCGCAAAAGAATAGGTGTGCACGAATTTTAAAGTGCAAACGGAGGTGGTCCCAAAAAATAAATAATATTAATTACACACGTTACGGATTTAGGAAATAAATAAATTCCTTATCATTTACATTTTATTTTAAACGTATTTACAAACGTAAATCTAGACGTTTCGTTTACTTTTCAAAATATATCCACAATTTTATAACTTTCCAAATTGATCTAAACAAATTTAGATGTAAATTAAAAGCTGATAAGTCTATCCATTGCAGTGTTAATTTCTCCACTTCCTTATATTTAGAATGGAAACGTTCACTTTATTTCCTCAAAATTCTTTTATTTTCCTTAAAATGCTTATTTGTTACTTGCAATTCATAATGTAAACATTCTTATATTCTAAAATGATCAACTTATACAATATTAAATCAATTCTTATATTTCCAAATAATGTACATTCATAATGAAAACATTCTTACATAAATTTTATTAATTGCACTTTGTTTCTTTTCCTTTTTCAATTGAAAGATTTTAATAAATTTATTTCCAATTAACTTTAATCTTCCACTTCAAAACAGACCCTAATTGATGAAATCAGTTAAATAAATACGTGAACATTGTAATCCTTATTTATAGTCAAGCAAACATGTTTATAAAATTACAGTTTTCAACAAGCATTAAATTACATACTAAATAAATCATTTTCTCTATTCAATTAAATAATCAAATGTTTATTCCATCTAAAAATTTTAAGTAGAAGGATTCCATGTTGGGTTCAAAATCTATTATTTTAATATCCTTGAATTTTAGTTTAATCTCTATAAACGAAATATTTAAACGTTAATTTCATTTTTTTTGCAATACTTAATTAAACCAAAATATCGTTTTCTAAACTTAAATCTATGCTCCCATTGATTCATTCAATTTGCACTTATTATGTATTATTTTAACAACTCATTTATAACTTTGAATTTATTCCCTAAATTTCACATTTCTATCGTTATATACATTTGAATTCCATCCTATTTAATATTTCAAATATTACGTCATTATCATTAATGAAATAAATATATTGTTAATTATTGCAATTGATTTTCCGTTATAACTTAATATACTAAATGGGTGGTAAATCTTAAATACTTGTTCTCATTAACGATTTATTTCTACTTACAAATTAATGCAATTATTACCTATTTCCATCTTTATCTCCAATTAACGTAAAATGTTACATTCAAATTCCATAAATTTCAATAGATTCAAATTATCATATCTATGAAGAACATTTACGTTATTATCCATTTATTACCTTAACTTATTCAACGTAACATTTAATTTATATTTAATGCAATGATTTCCAAATCAATTGAATTGAATTAAATATATATGTATCACTCATAATAACTTGTGGTCACAACTCTTGATCACCATTAATAAGTTTATTATTTACAATCCAATAATCGCCATTCTATATATATATATATATACGAATTAACTAATTCAATATTTCCATTTCGTTTTCCTATCCTAAATTTATTACTAAGTGTATTTACTCCATTCCAACAAGTTGGAATTCCATTTTTACTATACAATCATTTCCCTATTCACTTTTATTACTAACCCATCATCATTGCATTTATTGTCTTTTATTGATTTAATCAATTTACCCCATGTTCCCTTAAACTCATACTAACGAAACATTCAATTCTATTTATCTCATAAACTCCATTTCATAAATCTACCTGCAATTTCTACCTAGAAATAAGGTTACATTTCCATTGAAAATACATTTACATCTTACGTTACTACATTAATAGTTAGTAACGTTTATATCATCAACCATCACTTATGAATAATTAGCGTTTCCTATTTATTTTGTTACATTCACTTATATTCATTTATGAATAAATTGGTATTCCCTTTAACCAATTAATTACTAACTTTAATTATTGCAATTCATTTATCTAACATAAATTTTGAATCTATTTCCAAATTTTCATATTTCAATTAATTAACACCTTACAATAGTTTACAAATAAAAGGGATTGTACTAATTACATTATTTATTTTCTTTCATTACTTTATTACCTCCGTTTATATTCAATTTCCGTAAATCAATATTTTACTCCACTGACAAATTCAATACTTGCAACAATTTCCACTATTACTATTAATTGCAATATATAATTTAATTACCAAATTTTAATTACCTTTGATACATCAAATTTCAATATTTTCTTTCGTATAAATTAATAAGATTTTTATTTCTTTCTAAATTTTAAAATAAAATCCTATTAATTTAATTCATTTCAAACATCGAATTTACGCGGGTCGTTACACCGCTAATCGAATCGAAAATCTTTCAACTGGAAAAATGTTAAGCACTTCGAGTTCTATCTAATCAACGGCTATGATTGGAAATGGAGATCTGGATCGTCATCAATTCTCGTTCGAACGCGCTGTAGTCAATCGCGTTTTCCAAGGCAATGAGGCCACCGAGCGTCGTCGGTCTCTGGCCGAGCATGGAGTGGTGGATGGCGAATTGAATGGTGGTTCCTGATCGAATGCTAGTGGACCGGAGATGGGTTGCGTTCTCAACCCTAGGGGCGGCAGTAAATGGGTTTGCGTGCGTGATTTTCCTGGAAGCTAAACGCGTGAATGAAGGGGAGAGGATAGAGAAGGTGCGGCTCGGATCTGATAGTTTCAAATGAACGGTCCTGATTTCATTTCGGTTAAAAATTGTATAATTATTTATATTCAATTCGTATAACTTTAAAATGACGTAACTTTTTGATGCGAGGTCCGTTTCGGACGAATCAAATTGCGTTGGAATCATTTTGACAAGCACTACGCTATGGAATTGGATTGGAGTCGTTTGGAGTTAGTGAGAATTTCGGGTAAAATTAAACGCGCGTTTAATTTTATTCAAAATAAAAGATGAAACGAAATTGAAATCAAGGTGAGAACTTCTCACTCAATCGAATCGGTTTCGATTTTAATTTTAAATAGTTAGATTTAAAATTGCTTGAATGTATGTTGAATGATAATTGCAGTTATTGATTGCTGTTTGGTTGTAATATTAGATATAATAGGATATATCTATATATAGCAATATATATATATATATATATATTGGCATATGTATATATTGGAATTGATTTCCCGCATTGAATAGCGGATGAGACCCTATTGCGCCGTCTATTAAGCGGATAATATTTTATAAATCCCATATATCGCGATAATTCCGTACTAGAGCGGAATTGGTATTGTGCTAACATCTGTGGATGCAGGGAAACATGTTGGAGGGATCCAACTGGATTCCTCAATAATATTTATTTGATTACAGATATTGTGATATTTGTTGATGTTGTAGTCATGATTGACTATTTGATGTTGTTGCATCATCGGATCCATTTTTAAAGTTTAAAAATAACGTTTTTTTATATTTTTAAAAGGATTTTAAAGTGATTTTTCAAAGTATATGTTTTTATAAAATTTTGAATTGATTCATTTTAAATAATTAAAACGTTATAAATTTTTATGTTATAAAGTTTACTGTTTTTGTAAAATATAACCAAATTGAGATTTTCGAAATAAATAGTGATTAATTTATAAAATGGTTTAATTTGGAATTTTGAATCATTATAAAAGATTTTTAAATTTATTTTTATAAGTTAAAAATATTGGAATTATAAAACGAGCTTTTATAAGTGTTAAAGGTGAAATAAAGATGGATTTCATAAGTGAACGGAATTTATAGATTTATAAATTGTGAAGTTATAAAAATGAATAGATTTTGTAAACCAGAAGATTTATAAGTAATTATCTTATAAATCGGATTTTGGCATTTAAATGAGATATAAATGGAATTTGTTAATAATGAGATTTATAAATTGAAGCTTATAAATAGAAATGTAATTTATAAACATTGTTTATAAATTCGAAATCAATTTAATTTGACGAATTGAATATTGATGTTTATTAAAGGAAATATATTCACGATTTTGGACAGTGAATACATTATTGAATAAAATAGCCATGTTTGGAAAAATGAATATTATAGAATGAAGTTAATTATTTTAAAGATGTTTTAAAATGTATTATGAATCGAACCATAGATTTCAACATTTATTGTTGAAATAGACGTTTTCGAGAAAGAAGGAAATTGTGGACTATAACACTGTTGTTATAGTAAATGGTTTCCGAAAGGAAATGTTTTGTATAGTATTGGGATTTATATATCTATTTAAACTTTGAATCCCTATACTAGTGATTTTGGGTCGTCGTAACGATGTTTTACACAACATTCGTTTTTGACCCAAATAAATGTGTTAAGAGAGTGATTTCCTTAAGGAATGAAATATATACTAAATTTTGATTTAAGTATATCGAATATTTTCAAATGTTGAAAATAAATAGATTTTTGATGTACTTATTATTAAATAAGTATGGAAATATTTTTCCAATGTGAAATGAATGTTTTAGAATTTATCCTTGTAAAGATAAATTGAAAGTGGATATTTGAAATCGATTGAAAATCGTATATCATAGATATTTTGGGATTATAAATTCACTAAGGAATTTATAAAAGAAAGGGGAATTTGTTTAAAAATAAACGTTGATTTATTTTTGAAGTGTGGGAATTAATTTACGGATTTGGAACGTAAATATAAAGTAAATCGGTAAGGATTTATTTAAATTGGTTTAAATGAACCATTTTGAAATGAAAGTATTTCTGAGTAAGGAAAAGTGATTTGAAAAATTGTTTTCAAATGGTGTGTGACGGCTTGCAAATCCGTACCCCTTGAATCAACACTATTATACCTCTATTAACTCAAGTGGCACAGAATTACTAACCATTAGGGTTAAAGAAGAAAAGATAGAAGAAGAAGAAACTAAACAATATCAGAATCTCACAGTCGCAGCGGAATAAAATATAATAGTAGATATAGAACTTTACACAAATTGAGATCTATAACTTTTTATACATCATATCATCACAGTGTCTCATACATCAATAATTACCAATCAGACATACCATACAATCACAGCAGCGTATATATATAAATACAGATAATACGTCTCGGACTCCAGCTCCTCTCCTGCTCCATAGCAACCTATCCTGAACATATAATACTCGGTCTGACCCGAGCATTATAATGAAATAACATCCGAGTCAGTCTGGAATACCAGCTGATAATAATGCATCCAAATTTATTATTAAAGTTTCAAAAAAAATCCTTTGAAAAAAACAAAGCATCTCATAAGACCACGCCACAAATAAACATATCGTGTTTTTACCTTACGATAGCTAAATCACTTTTTATAGAAATCCTCTGATATTATAATAGGGTCTATTTACAAATACTTATAAAATAGCCGAAATTGTTACATCTATTAAATTCCATCTACTAGCCACAAAGTGGGTAATACAAACAAAACTCGTACAAGGCTCGTAGAGAAAATGGATTTCCATCAATGGTTGGGCTACTGGGGTACCGCCCGTCACAGTACCTGGCCTAGATCAGAGTACCGAGGAGTGCGCCCACTCCCCTGCAACACAAGGCCGGAACCATTCCTTACCGAATAGTCCCGAACAAGATAATCCCATGGTTGGCGCGACCAACCACCCACTAAGCCGAATATAAAGGGACATCTAGACAGTGGAAAATCTTGTCCTGCTTGGGCATGACCTACCTAACCTTACTGCACCTCCCCTGTTTTAGCCATTCCCGGTTGATGAGGCTTGAGGTTAAACGTTACCTTTAGAACGATTTCACTTAGAATGCCCATCGCCCACCTGACGATGTTTCGCAAGCATTCGTCCATACAAGTTCGTCCCGGGTTCGAACGGAACCGAAGGCACTACTCCTACTACATCCATTTTGGAAATATCCTCAGGATTAGTAGCGACTTGCCCTTGCACTTCACTGCTCCATCTTCGACTCCGAACACGTTTTTCGCACGAAACGTACAAACCGGATCGAAGTGGTTTTCGAGAAATAAATCTCGATCCCGGTCTCTTCGAAACGATCAACGCATTTGTCCAATATTGATAGTCGGTGGGTGATTTAACTATCAATTTATATTCATAAACATCCATAAGCATCCATCACACAATAAATAATATTCCATATTATTTATTTGCCCCAAATATCTTTAAGGGTTTTATTTTCAAATTTCCAAAGCCCACTTGAAAACAATTCCCAAAGTTCTTCCTTTACAAGGTAAATCCTTTACCATATATTCCCATTGGAAATAACCAAGTTCAAAACATTTAGATTTAACACAATTTAAAATACTTTATTCTTAGATATACTTTGAAATATTATAGTTCCTACTAGTTATTTACTCTAAAAATAATTTCAAAATATTTTAAGTAAAACCACTTGATAAGGTATTAACTTGTTTGAATAGGGTTTAGTTAAATGAAATTTTAAAGACAAAGTATTTTTTTTAAATATTGATACGAGGTTCCAAATAACTTAAATCAGACAATATTTTAAATAAATCCCTATATAAAAATAATTACTACTATAGCTAATTCAAATAATAATTTCTCAAAACACTTTTGAAACAAGTTTAAACGTTAATTTTCCAAAATCTGCCTTAAAACGCGTTCTAGGTTTCCAAGGGAAATACACTTCTATTCAACAACCCATACAATCCTTCTTATAAATCCCACCAATTTATTCCGATTCAAATTTACGTTTAATTATTTTATTTACATTTAAAAATCTATTAATTTATATTGAAAAGCCTCTTTAAATATATTTTAATTTCCAAGATTACATCATCAAATAACCATCGTTATTTTTTTAACAATTTCTATTTCCTTATGGAATTTATCCTCATAAATCCATATTTTCACATTTATCAACTGATAAGTTTTCCATTTCATTTATAAATTCCAAAACTTACCGATTTCCATTCTTCATTCAACCAGATTCCAAATTTTATTCCTTTAGATCTTTTATTTAACAATTTCTGTTATTTCCTTTAAATCACAATTTATTTTATTTATGCTTATCAATTTCAGGTTTAAATTAATGAATTCATATCACAACAACTGAATTCCAAATTTAGCTATCACAGGATATATAAATAGAATACATCATCAGTCATAACAACAATTCCAATATTATGAGGAATCCAGTTGGATCCCTCCAACCTGTTTCCCTGCATCCACAAATATTAGCACACCACATATCTAAATATCAATCCAGACTGATAATAGCAATAATATGCAACCAATCACAAAGATATATAAATATTGACTATTTAAAATAGCTAGCATCCAGATGTGAGTGAGTTAAACTCACCTTGGGTTTCGGCGAGCGTTTGAAATTTAAATTAAACTTTACGACATCCGATTTAACTCAAATTTCTATTTGCCCGGAATGGATTCAGATCTGCACCATCGCGTAGTACGCGCTTCTCCGATTCCGGCGCCGTAAATTTCGTTGAGATCTGATTACATATGAAAGAGATATGAATTTTATAAGTTTCGGTTTGAATTTGAAACAAATTTCTTTTTTTTTATTTACCAATCACGGCCGCACAAACAAAATCGAGGCCGAAGCCATCTTCATCTCCAACGCGATACACAGGCAAACGAACCCACTAACTCGGAACTAGGGTTCCAGGCCGCTCCTTCCACGACGATATTTAGCTCAATCGGAGAATACCACAACGTAGCCCACCTCGAACTCCATGCTCGACCCAAATATAGTGGAGCTCGGCCTCCTCCTTTCACCAGAAAACGCACGCGACTGGAGCATGAACGTGGGTCCCTACTCCCTCCAAATGACGACGATAGCAACGACCCACCGTACGGATGTGAAGCTCGCATCGACCTCTCCGTATTTCTAGTTGGAAGTTTCTTCTAAAACTCAACGGATTTTTGTAGATCTGGGGTGGAAGACGAATGAATTTCGGCTATAGAAAAGGTGGTAAGCGGCGGCCTGAAAGAACATTAGGGTTTCGTTTGTTTAAACGTGTATATATATACGTATATACTATTAATTTAATATTAAATTCACTTTAAACGAACATTCTCGAACGAAACCCAATTCACACGTGCCGACTGGCATTCCTAGGGTTTTTCTGCGTTCCGGACACAATGGAACAGGTTTCGTAAGCTAATTCGGTCATACGTGCGAGTTATGGGATTAAACGATCAATTTAAAATTAAATCGGTTAAATCGATTTCAAAGCGTTTCGTGTTGCCACGGTCAAACGACTACTCCGATTGCTACGAAAATTGAAACCCGTTAATAACTGACTATTACGGATCCAATGGAACTGGTTTCGTCGAATTCCGAGACTGTGCCCCGGAAGGCTATTTTAGCTCGTCTATTAAATCGAGCGATTTTCAAAATTGACGAAAACGCTTAAAATTACTGTAACGACCCGATATTTTCAACCATTCGTATCCGCACATGTCGGACTTGAATTGCTCAAAATACCGCGTTGTAAATAAAATTTGGCAAATCTCAGAATATACAGTAAATACATAATCACAGATCACAGACACAGAGTATTTACTAATGCAGCGGAATTTAAAAGAAATAGTAGTTCATGAAGCTACTATATAAAAATAAGATACATCAGAGTTAAACAATATACAGTAGAAGAGTAACAAGATACATCAAGTACAAATCAAAATACATCACTGGAAACACTGGATACTGAAAACAAATAGATGGCTGGATCTTCAAGCAAAGCTCCATCTCCAAAGGTGAATCTTGAATGCTAACTCACTCAATCTGACTCGAGCGTAAAGCAAAACACAAAACACTCGAGTCAGGACATAAATACTTATGAACTGTAAATGAACTCAAGTGAACAGTAACAAAAAAATGCATCAGTAACTTAAAGAATGCTTGGGATCGCCCATACTTTAAGGATCCGTTAAACTATTTACTATGTAGTAATATTGCGCTATTATAATAATGTCTACAGTAAAATAAACATACTTTTAAATAGCGTTCCGGGCTACCCATATCACCCTTCACACATAATAGTCCCAGTAGTCCATCCAATATCATGCCATCTCCACTCCGGGTGACTGTCAGAGGATACCACACGGGCTACGGGAGAAAAACAAACTCGTAGTAAAGGCTCGGTATGGTAGGTGACACGGCACACAAGGCAATGCCAGGGTAGATATACCAATTACGCACACGGGCTGGTGGTAACGCAGCAGCCACATACGCCCACCTCGGAACACACTCCCAATCAAAATCGGAGGATGGCCATCTAATCAATCACCAGTAAGAGTATAGTATCGAAGGAATGTGTCCGATCGGAGGAATGACCTCACTTGGCCCGAGATCGCTCCTGTTTTAGCCACCTTATGCCAACTCACGGGAGTTGGGTCGACGTAATATACCTCAAGAACGTCGCCACCATCCTACTTCATTCTGGAATCTCCACCGCGTACACGGTTGTTAAAGTGGTTTTCGGAGTTGGCAGAGAGTATGACAACTTTCGATCCCGGTCTCTTTAACAACCAAACGTTATTATAACACCGTGGTCATTTAAAATAGTTTATACTTCAAAAAGATCAAATCATTTCATTTCAAACTATATTTCTTTCAAAATAGTTTATACTTCGAAACCAAAACCATTTTTATTTCAAAATTATTTATTCAATCAAAATAGTTTATACTTCGAAACCAAAAACATTTCAAACATATATTCATTTCAAAATCATAATATTTTCAAAGTATAACTCTTTCGAAACCAAAATTGTAACGACCCAGAATTTTTATTAATTAAAATTTGAATATTTAATTAATTTTAAATATAAATGAGTGAATTTATAAGTCAAATAAATTTTAATTTGAATTATTGGATTTAATTGGATAATTAAATCGATAATTTAATACGTTAAATTATGGAAATAATTGAAAATAGAGTTAAATATGATTGAAAATGATTTGTAAAATTTTATTTTATCATGTTGAAGTTAGAATGATATTTTAGAACTTTTAAAATCGAATTAAAAGTTAATTTGTGAAAATTGAATATTTTAATATTTAAATCGACTAGTGAAAATAGCTAACTTTTGAACAGTCTCAAAATTGAATGAAACCAGTTCCATTGGATCCATAATAGTTAGTTATTACCGGATTTCAAATTTCGTGTCAATCGGAGCTATCGTTTGATCGTGGCAGCTCGAAACGCATCGATTTATTTTTAATTTTAATTTGACGAGTAAAAATAGCCATTTTTCAAAAAGTCTCGGATTTCGACGAAACCAGTTTCATCGGATCCGTAATGTGATATTATTGTAAGGTTTCAAATTTCAAGTCAATTGGATTTACCGTTTGTCCGGTACAAATTAAAACGCCTAGAAAATCGCTTAAATCGGTTTAATTTAAATTGAGCGTTTGTAGCCATAACTCGCACAGATGTCCGAATTAGCTTTCGAAACCTGTTCCATTATGTCCGGAACACGGGGTAAACCCTAGAAACGCTAGTTACGGCGCGTAAATCGGAGTTCGGAATTTCCGGGATGAATAGTGTTCGATTTTTCTTTATAAATAGCACCCACCTCTTCATAATTTAGAAAAAAAAAATAAACCCTAATACTAAAACCCTAGCCGCCACTATCTATAACTAATGGCTAGAAATTAGTTTTGATTCTCCTCCATTATCTTCAAATCCAAGCATTATTTCAAGAATTTATCAACTACAAAGTTATAGAGCACATCAAGATCTACAAGATCAACGGTGGAGATCGCGAATAGCTTCACGAATCAATGGAAAATTGACCATGAAGTGGCCGGCCTGCGCACGCAAAACGAGGAGGAGGAGGGGGCCGAGCTCTACGTGCTTCAGGCCGAGTGTAGGGGGAGTGAAGGCCTTCGACTTGCAAGTGATGTGATCGAGTTTCGTCGAGAAATGAGGTTGTAAAGTTTAAACCTAATATGCATTGATGGGTTCGGCCTTAGCATCATGTTCTGGAGCAAGAAACGTGGAGGGGGAAGAAGCTTGCGTGCGGGCCTGATGAGGAGGGCATGGATCGAACGGTTGTAATTAATTTGGGTTTAAAATATATAAAGTTATGTTGTAATTATTATATAAAAATTTGTGTAAACTTCAAAAATCCATATCTTTTTCATACGAGGTCGAAAACGTGCGAAATCAGTTGCGTTGGAATCGTATGGACGAGCACTACGCGATGAAATTGGTTTGGAGTCGTTTGGAATTAGTGAGAATTTTGGGTAAAATTAAACGTCCGTTTAATTTTATTCGAAATAAATCGCTAAAACGGAAAATAAAATCAAGGTGAGAACTTCTCACTCAATCGAATCAGTTTCGATTTTATTTTAAATAGTTAGATTTAAAATATTTGAATGCATGTTTGAATGATGATTGATATCTATTGATTGTTAAAATAGACATTATACGCCGTTAGTAAGCGGATGTTATTTATTAAAAACATATACCGTGAATATTTCATAAACAGTGAAATTGGTATTATAAATAATATCACTATATATATATTGGCATATGTATATATTGGAGTTGTTGATTCCCCGTATTTTTTAGCGGATGAGACCCTATTGCGCCGTTATTAAGCAGATAATATTTAAATCCCATATACCGCGATAATTTCGTACTGGAGCGAAATTGGTATTGTGCTAATGTTTGTGGATGCAGGAAAACAGGTTGGAGGCATCCAACTGGATTCCTCAACAGTATTTATTTGATTTCATACATTTTGATATTTGATGGATTATCATATTGTTATATGATATCGTTGTTGTCGTGATTGACTATTTGATATGTAGCATCATTGGACAAAATTTTGGAATTTTAAAATAATTTATAAAGTGATTTTTGAAAATATACTATGTGTTTGGAATTGGGTCTATTTTTAATAAATAAACGTTATAATTTTAAAGTTATAAAAATTATGATTTTTGAGAAATATAGTTAAAAACTGATTTTTGAGAATATGATGCTAATGATTTTATAAATTAGTTTAATCGGGATTTTAGAATTTATTGTGAAAAGTTTAAATATAGGATTTATAAAATTTAATTATTTTATGAATCAAAATGGTGAAATAATAAAGGAGATTAAAGTCGTTTTAAAAGAATAATATCAATTGATTTATATTAAGAGATTTATAAATGGATATTTATAAATTGAAATATTGACATTATAAAACGAGTTTTTATAAGTGTTTGAATGAGGTGAAAATGAATTTCATTAAAGAATGAAATTTATAGAATTATAAACGGTGAAGTTATAAATGAAATTTATAAATAGTAAGATTTATAAATTTGTGAAGTTAATTGAAGAATAGATTTGGTTAAATAAATGAATCTTATAAGTTATAAGATTTATGATTTGGAAAGTCTTTAAAAGAACGATTTTGTAAAATAATCGTTTTATAAGTATTTAACTTATAATATGAACTTTTAGTTTATAATTGAGTTATAAACTGGAATAGGTTAATGAAAGAATTTATAAAAAGGAAGTTTTTATAAATAAATAGAAATGGAATTTATAAACGTTGTTTTATAAATTCGCAAATGACTTATTTTGACAAGAAAATTTGTTGAAACCTATAAATGGAGTTATATTCACATTTTTGAATAGTGAATAATCCTTTGAATTAAAATGAATAAAAGGATGAAATTGTTAATGAAGTATATTCACGTTTTTGAATAGTGAATAAGATGTTAAAGAAATTGTTTTGAATGTGATATTTCAAATAGAATTAAAACGATCTAACGATGTTTTAAAATGTGTTGAGATTCGAAACCATAGATTTCAACATTTATTGTTGAAATAGACGTTTTCGAGAAATAAAAGGAAATAGTAGACTATAACACTGTTGTTATAGTAAATGATTTCCGAAAGGAAATGTTTTGCATAGTATTGAGATTTATATATCTATTTTAATTTCGAATCCCTATACTAGTGATTTTGGGTTGTCGTAACGATGTTTTACGCAACATTCGTTTTGGCCCAAATAAATATGTTAAAGTGAATGATTTTCCTTAAAGAATGAAATATATACTAAATTTTGATTTAAGTATATTGAATATTTTCCAAGTGTTGAAAATAAATAAAATGTGTGAATTACTTATGAATAAATAAGTATGGAAATGTTTTCCAATATAAAGTGAACATTTTGAGAATTTATCTTTTTGAAGATAAATTGAAAAGGAAAATTGAAATGAATAATTTAAATCGAATATTCATTGATATTTTGGAATTATAAATTCACTAAGGAATTTATAAAGGAAGTGGAATTGGTTTAAAAATAAATATTGATTTATTTTTGAAGTATTGAAATTATATATCTTGTAAAGATATTTTGGAAAATAAATAATTTGGAAAATTATTTGGAAACTGGTGATGTGTGCATATCCAGTGATAGTTCAATAACCGACTATCAATATTTCCCTTTGAATGGGTAATTGATGTGATTTGTTTGAATTTGAATGCCACACTTATTTTTGAATAAGCGCTCACTATTCGGGTTAACCGGGAAAGGACCATGGGGTCGTATAACCCATTCCGTATATGTGATACGTCGTTGTGAATTGCATTGAAGATCGGTGTTGAAGACCCGGTATTTGCGAGAGCGATAGGATGACCTGTCGATTGTCTCTGCACTGAGTTGCAGCGGTATAGAGACTCCCTAAGTGATGGGAAATCCGATCAGGATTGTGAATATCCGGATTGCAAGGACTTCTTTGTAAGTGCCTTCGGTTTTGTTCGAGCCCGGAACAGACTTGTATGGATTGTATGTCTGACATTACAAGTTGAGATATAAAGCCGATTTCATTCAAATATATTTCTGTTGGTGGCGGAGAATTTATTCTTTTAGCTTAACACCCTTCTCTGAGACGTACGAGCTCAGAGGTTATATAATTGAAGTTATCAGCGATATATTCCCAATTTGGTAATGTGACATGCTGAGTGTTGCTGTAAATGATTATTGTGTTGATTATTGTGATAGGATCATTTATTTGATCGTCTATCTTAGTGATCATTGTGTCGATCATTTGTTGACCCAAAGCATGGCTTTTGTATAAAGTATGTTTTTGTGGACGTGACTTCGTCGAGCCTCACACCCCGGAAATGGTCAAAACAGGAAAGATGCGGCAAGGTTATGAGGGGTAGCACCCTTTAGGGTATGTACATTTCCTTCTGGATAGAGGTGGTATCATGGTATGGAGCCCAGATATTTAACCTATGTGGTTACTGCGAATTTATTACTTTGTGGTTGTTGGTTATCGGGATCCCGTGAGAAAGGTCGTTTACGATCGGGGAATGGCGTGCTCGTGTCAGTAGTTACCCAGTTAGGGGTAACCCGGCCTTGTGTTGGCAGAGTTCCGGTTTGGTTCTCGGGGATGTCTTTCCAGAGGCATTCTCATGTGGCAATGGGAAGTTCCTTGGCCTGACCAGTTGTTGGAAATCCAAAGAAACAATACGTGACTTGTACGGTTTTAGTTGTATAACCTGCTATGGAATGTGGCGGTAACCTGCTATTGAACATAGTTAGCTATAGTAGGCATAGTTCGAAATGTCTATGCTGGCTAAGATTTATATTCTACTTTCGAAATGAATTTTTCTCTACACTATGCACTAGTAATAATATCAAATGCTTCTTTTTAATGCGTATCAAGCATCTTTGACTATCATAAGGAGAAATCTCCTCCGATTCTGCGTTTGCATGTGTGCGTGTGCGGGAGGCCTTATGGTAGTCTCATTTTTAAAAGCATTGCGAATTGACTTTAAAAATATTCTTCTATTTTGATTTTTAAAGATAAATAAACTGTTTTGAGTTCTCACACCAGTCACATGACTGACTTGGAGTTTATTGTTTTCCTTCCTAAACTCTGGGTGCCCACCAATTTCCACACGGGCAGTCAAGAGTTAGGTATATCAGGATATTCTGGATATTCTGGAGTTGCTGGAAGCAAGCTGGATGGCATGACGTATTAATAGTTTATATAGTATTTCTTTTTCCGCTGCACTGTTGTTGTTGTTTGATGTTGTACACTCTGATGATATGATGTAATGAAATGTGATGTAATGTAATAACTGATATAGTTCTTTGTTTAAAGATTATTCATTTATTATTATATGTTGTTCCGCTGCGAATTGTGAGATTCTGATGTAGTTCTGTTGTTTTCTGTTCCGTTCTATTCTCTTTTCTTTCTATTTTAAAATTATGTTCTATTTTCTACTCTTCTCTATTCTCTTTTTCTTCTATTTTAAAATTTTCTATCTTCTTTTCCCTATCTAAATTTTCTATCTTTTTCTTTTTCTTTTCTTAAATATTTCTTAAACCCATAACTATTCGGTTTTTCGGCAACGAAAAATCGAAGCGTTACATTTGGTATTAGAGCTTGTGGTTAAGCGACAACCATGGTTCTGTTGGGTAGTACTCATTAGAGATAGAGTTAGCAGTACTCTAGAATGAATTTGAGTGTAATAATAGCTATGAGAGCGTATTTGATAGTGAATATATAAAATTGTTTTATATTGTGATGATTGGTTTATTGAGTGGCATATGAACCTTCGTCGACGCAGCTTCGAAACTGAATCGAAGGGGTTTCTAAACACTTGAATAGAACAATTCGACATAGTATTGTTTTAAATTGGGTGAATGAAATAATTTTACCTTGATTATATTTTTATATATAAAGAAATAATTTTTCAGAATTATTAAAGTGTATATAAGTTGATTGTTTAGTTGTTTGAATAATCTAAATAAAAGGATAATTGTATAAATAAAAGAATTATGAGAATTAAATTATAATTAATGTGATTTACAATTGTGGAATAAACTTATATATATAAGAAGTAAAATTATATGAATATGAGTTGTAAATAATCAAGTGGATTAAATAAATATGACTTAAGAGTTATATAAATGAAAATTCAACTGTAGTAATTGAATTGAATTAATGGATTAAATGTTAATCAATTAAATGTGAATTAAGTTGATATGAAATAATGAATATAAGTGTAATTCATTAAAATCTAATGTTATTGGAAGTTGAATAAATTGAATGAGAATGGATATAAGCAAAGTAATTTGGTTGTAATTAATATACATTGGTTATTACTTGATTGTTAGTTGATTGTATATAATTCATTAAGTGTTAATGAAATTGAAAGCTAAAGTAATTGGAAATCCAATTGTAAGTTAAGTGAAATTTGAATAGAATTGAATTTGAATTGGAAGTGAACCAACTTGAATATGAATTAGTGAATATAAACTAATTGAAAATGAATGTTAGTAAAAACATCCAATGTAAATAAATCAAATGTGATTAAATTGAAAACCAATTCATTGAATATTAATGAGAATATGAATGAATATTTATTGGTTATGGATGTTAGTTGGTTGATGTTTGCTTTTATTGCATATGCTATATTAGCATATATAGTTGTTATGGAGATATATGTTGTATATTGATACTATTGTCATATATGCATGTTATCATGTTGTTTGTTGAGTGATTAGTAGGTGCGGATCGCGTTTGCTTCGCATTTGGAGCTCGCTTTCGCGCTATATTAGCCATATATGCTTGCTAATAAAATATAAGGTACATATCTCGGATTACATACCGTACTTTTACACTTTTTTCCCTTCGGGATGCCTCATTACTTGATGAGATGTATATTTGTGATATATATACTGTCATTTTGTTTTCCGGATCGAGCCGCGCAAAGGAGACTATGGCGAATGTTTTCGAAAATTTAAGGCGTTAGAAAATTTTTGAGAAAATTGGAAAATTTTGAAAACTTAAACTTTGATTTTGGAATTGAAAGTTAAACAATAGTAATTGTTTTTGAAAAAAAATAACTAAGTATGATTTGAAAATTTAGTAAGTTATTATAAGAAATTTAACTATGGAATTTTGGAAAATTAATAGCTTCTGTAACTTTTCTTACTTGTTAATTTCGAGGACGAAATTCTTTTAAGTGGGGAAGATTGTAACGACCCAGAATTTTTATTAATTAAAATTTGAATATTTAATTAATTTTAAATATAAATGAGTGAATTTATAAGTCAAATAAATTTTAATTTGAATTATTGGATTTAATTGGATAATTAAATCGATAATTTAATACGTTAAATTATGGAAATAATTGAAAATAGAGTTAAATATGATTGAAAATGATTTGTAAAATTTTATTTTATCATGTTGAAGTTAGAATGATATTTTAGAACTTTTAAAATCGAATTAAAAGTTAATTTGTGAAAATTGAATATTTTAATATTTAAATCGACTAGTGAAAATAGCTAATTTTTGAACAGTCTCAGAATTGAATGAAACCAGTTCCATTGGATCCGTAATAGTTAGTTATTACCGGATTTCAAATTTCGTGTCAATCGGAGCTATCGTTTGATCGTGGCAGCTCGAAACGCATCGATTTATTTTTAATTTTAATTTGACGAGTAAAAATAGCCATTTTTCAAAAAGTCTCGGATTTCGACGAAACTAGTTTCATCGGATCCGTAATGTGATATTATTGTAAGGTTTCAAATTTCAAGTCAATTGGATTTACCATTTGTCCGGTACAAATTAAAACGCCTAGAAAATCGCTTAAATCGGTTTAATTTAAATTGAGCGTTTGTAGCCATAACTCGCACAGATGTCCGAATTAGCTTTCAAAACCTGTTCCATTGTGTCCGGAATGCGGGGTAAACCCTAGAAATGCTGGTTACGGCGCGTAAATCGGAGTTCGGAATTTCCCGGATGAATAGTGTTCGATTTTTCTTTATAAATAGCACCCACCTCTTCATAATTTAGAAAAAAAAATAAACCCTAATAATAAAACCCTAGCCGCCACTATCTATAACTGATGGCCAGAAATTAGTTTTGATTCTCCTCCATTATCTTCAAATCCAAGCATTATTTCAAGAATTTATCAACTACAAAGTTATAGAGCACATCAAGATCTACAAGATCAACGGTGGAGATCGCGAATAGCTTCACGAATCAACGGGAAATTGACCATGAAGTAGCCGGCCTGCGCACGCAAAACGAGGAGGAGGAGGGGGCCGAGCTCCACGTGCTTCAGGCCGAGTGTAGGGGGAGTGAAGGCCTTCGAATTGCAAGTGATGTGATCGAGTTTCGTCGAGAAATGAGGTTGTAAAGTTTAAACCTAATATGCATTGATGGGTTCGGCCTTAGCATCATGTTCTGGAGCAAGAAACGTGGAGGGGGAAGAAGCTTGCGTGCGGGCCTGATGAGGAGGGCATGGATCGAATGGTTGTAATTAATTTGGGTTTAAAATATATAAAGTTATGTTGTAATTATTATATAAAAATTTGTGTAAACTTCAAAAATCCATATCTTTTTCATACGAGGTCGAAAACGCGCGAAATCAGTTGCGTTGGAATCGTACGGACGAGCACTACGCGATGAAATTGGTTTGGAGTCGTTTGGAATTAGTGAGAATTTTGGGTAAAATTAAACGTCCTCGAAATAAATCGCTAAAACGGAAAATAAAATCAAGGTGAGAACTTCTCACTCAATCGAATCAGTTTCGATTTTATTTTAAATAGTTAGATTTAAAATATTTGAATGCATGTTTGAATGATGATTGATATCTATTGATTGTTAAAATAGACATTATACGCCGTTAGTAAGCGGATGTTATTTATTAAAAACATATACCGCGAATATTTCATAAACAGTGAAATTGGTATTATAAATAATATCAATATATATATATACTGGCATATGTATATATTGGAGTTGTTGATTCCCCGTATTTTTTAGCGGATGAGACCCTATTGCGCCGTTATTAAGCGGATAATATTTAAATCCCATATACCGCGATAATTTCGTACTGGAGCGAAATTGGTATTGTGCTAATGTTTCTGGATGCAGGAAAACAGGTTGGAGGGATCCAACTGGATTCCTCAACAGTATTTATTTGATTTCAGATATTTTGATATTTGATGGATTATCGTATTGTTATATGATATCGTTGTTGTCGTGATTGACTATTTGATATGTAGCATCATTGGACAAAATTTTGGAATTTTAAAATAATTTATAAAGTGATTTTTGAAAATATACTATATGTTTGGAATTGGATCTATTTTTAATAAATAAACGTTATAATTTTAAAGTTATAAAAATTATGATTTTTGAGAAATATAATTAAAAACTGATTTTTGAGAATATGATGCTAATGATTTTATAAATTAGTTTAATCGGGATTTTAGAATTTATTGTGAAAAGTTTAAATATAGGATTTATAAAATTTAATTATTTTATGAATCAAAATGGTGAAATAATAAAGGAGATTAAAGTCGTTTTAAAAGAATAATATCAATTGATTTATATTAAGAGATTTATAAATGGATATTTATAAATTGAAATATTGACATTATAAAACGAGTTTTTATAAGTGTTTGAATGAAGTGAAAATGAATTTCATTAAAGAATGAAATTTATAGAATTATAAACGGTGAAGTTATAAATGAAATTTATAAATAGTAAGATTTATAAATTTGTGAAGTTAATTGAAGAATAGATTTGGTTAAATAAATGAATCTTATAAGTTATAAGATTTATGATTTGGAAAGTCTTTAAAAGAACGATTTTGTAAAATAATCGTTTTATAAGTATTTAACTTATAATATGAACTTTTAGTTTATAATTGAGTTATAAACTGGAATAGGTTAATGAAAGAATTTATAAAAAGGAAGTTTTTATAAATAAATAGAAATGGAATTTATAAACGTTGTTTTATAAGTTCGCAAATGACTTATTTTGACAAGAAAATTTGTTGAAACCTATAAATGGAGTTATATTCACATTTTTGAATAGTGAATAATCCTTTGAATTAAAATGAATAAAAGGATGAAATTGTTAATGAAGTATATTCACGTTTTTGAATAGTGAATAAGATGTTAAAGAAATTGTTTTGAATGTGATATTTAAAATAGAATTAAAACGATCTAACGATGTTTTAAAATGTGTTGAGATTCGAAACCATAGATTTCAACATTTATTGTTGAAATAGACGTTTTCGAGAAATAGAAGGAAATAGTAGACTATAACACTGTTGTTATAGTAAATGATTTCCGAAAGGAAATGTTTTGCATAGTATTGGGATTTATATATCTATTTTAATTTCGAATCCATATACTAGTGATTTTGGGTTGTCGTAACGATGTTTTACGCAACATTCGTTTTGGGCCAAATAAATATGTTAAAGTGAATGATTTTCCTTAAAGAATGAAATATATACTAAATTTTGATTTAAGTATATTGAATATTTTCCAAGTGTTGAAAATAAATAAAATGTGTGAATTACTTATGAATAAATAAGTATGGAAATGTTTTCCAATTTAAAGTGAACATTTTGAGAATTTATCTTTTTGAAGATAAATTGAAAAGGAAAATTGAAATGAATAATTTAAATCGAATATTCATTGATATTTTGGAATTATAAATTCACTAAGGAATTTATAAAGGAAGTGGAATTGGTTTAAAAATAAATATTGATTTATTTTTGAAGTATTGAAATTATATATCTTGTAAAGATATTTTGGAAAATAAATAATTTGGAAAATTATTTGGAAACTGGTGATGTGTGCATATCCAGTGATAGTTCAATAACCGACTATCAATATTTCCCTTTGAATGGGTAATTGATGTGATTTGTTTGAATTTGAATGCCATACTTATTTTTGAATAAGCGCTCACTATTCGGGTTAACCGGGAAAGGACCATGGGGTCGTATAACCCATTCCGAATATGTGATACGTCGTTGTGAATTGCATTGAAGATCGGTGTTGAAGACCCGGTATTTGCGAGAGCGATAGGATGACCTGTCGATTGTCTCTGCGCTGAGTTGCAGCGGTATAGAGACTCCCTAAGTGATGGGAAATCCGATCAGGATTGTGAATATCCGGATTGCAAGGACTTCTTTGTAAGTGCCTTCGGTTTTGTTCGAGCCCGGAACAGACTTGTATGGATTGTATGTCTGACATTACAAGTTGAGATATAAAGCCGATTTCATTCAAATATATTTCTTTTGGTGGCGGAGAATTTATTCTTTTAGCTTAACACCCTTCTCTGAGACATACGAGCTCAGAGGTTATATACTTGAAGTTATCAGCGATATATTCCCAATTTGGTAATGTGACATGCTGAGTGTTGCTGTAAATGATCATTGTGTTGATTATTGTGATAGGATCATTTATTTGATCGTCTATCTTAGTGATCATTGTGTTGATCATTTGTTGACCCAAAGCATGGCTTTTGTATAAAGTATGTTTTTGTGGACGTGACTTCGTCGAGCCTCACACCCCGGAAATGGTCAAAACAGGAAAGATGCGGCAAGGTTATGAGGGGTAGCACCCTTTAGGGTATGTACATTTCCTTCTGGATAGAGGTGGTATCATGGTATGGAGCCCAGATATTTAACCTATGTGGTTACTGCGAATTTATTACTTTGTGGTTGTTGGTTATCGGGATCCCATGAGAAAGGTCGTTTACGATCGGGGAATGGCGTGCTCGTGTCAGTAGTTACCCAGTTAGGGGTAACCCGGCCTTGTGTTGGCAGAGTTCCGGTTTGTTTCTCGGGGATGTCTTTCCAGAGGCATTCTCATGTGGCAATGGGAAGTTCCTTGGCCTGACCATTTGTTGGAAATCCAAAGAAACAATACGTGACTTGTACGGTTTTAGTTGTATAACCTGCTATGGAATGTGGCGGTAACCTGCTATTGAACATAGTTAGCTATAGTAGGCATAGTTCGAAATGTCTATGCTGGCTAAGATTTATATTCTACTTTTGAAATGAATTTTTCTCTACACTATGCACTAGTAATTATATCAAATGCTTCTTTTTAATGCGTATCAATCATCTTTGACTATCATAAGGAGAAATCTCCTCCGATTCTGCGTTTGCATGTGTGTGTGTGCGGGAGGCCTTATGGTAGTCTCATTTTTAAAAGCATTGCGAATTGACTTTAAAAATATTCTTCTATTTTGATTTTTAAAGATAAATAAACTGTTTTGAGTTCTCACACCAGTCACATGACTGACTTGGAGTTTATTGTTTTCCTTCCTAAACTCTGGGTGCCCACCAATTTCCACACGGGCAGTCAAGAGTTAGGTATATCAGGATATTCTGGATATTCTGGAGCTGCTGGAAGCAAGCTGGATGGCATGACGTATTACTAGTTTATATAGTATTTCTTTTTCCGCTGCACTGTTGTTGTTGTTTGATGTTGTACACTCTGATGATATGATGTAATGAAATGTGATGTAATGTAATAACTGATATAGTTCTTTGTTTAAAGATTATTCATTTATTATTATATGTTGTTCCGCTGCGAATTGTGAGATTCTGATGTAGTTCTGTTGTTTTCTGTTCCGTTCTATTCTCTTTTCTTTCTATTTTAAAATTATGTTCTATTTTCTACTCTTCTCTATTCTCTTTTTCTTCTATTTTAAAATTTTCTATCTTCTTTTCCCTATCTAAATTTTCTATCCTTTTCTTTTTCTTTTCTTAAATATTTCTTAAACCCATAACTATTCGGTTTTTCGGCAACGAAAAATCGAAGCGTTACAAAAATACTTGAAACAATTACACTTTGAAAATCATAACATTTCAAAATCATACATTTGAAATCATGGGATATTCATTTAATTCTTTACATTTTACAATTCATTCAATTAATACCAAATTTTCAATTTCCAACTTAATTCAATTCAAACCATCAGTTTCAATTAAGTTTCCCAATAACCATTTCAAATCATATCAATTTCAAATATAGATTTGATCCACAAATTAAACTATTCAATTTTTAATATATTTCAAAGCTTTAATATCCCGCATTTCAAAAACTAAAATTTAAAATTTCATATATCTCAAATCTAGTTTCATTATTACTTAGTTTTGAAATATTCAGTTCATAAATCCAATATTATTTAAATAAACTCAATTTACAATTAAACTAAATATCCTTCCATACCAATATAAACTTCAAATTTTCATTTATCAAAAGTACATATCATTCTAATTCATATTCTTTATCAAAATAAAGATCAAATCATTTCCAAACCTTATTATCAAATCATTATTTGAATTCAAATTCAAATACTCAAATTTAAATATCATTTTTAAATCAAATAAGTCATTCATTTGTTATTTCAAGTATCATTACAAAATACATTAAAAATTCCATTCAAAAATTCATTTATCTCATTACATTTCATTCCATTTAACACATAACCAAGTAAACCTTACTTAAATTCAAATTCAAATTTAAATTCCTTAAAAATTCAAATTTAAATATTAAAATATGTTCAAAATTTCTTAAATTTCACAATTAATCAATTTCCAAAATTTAAATCATTTAACACTTTAAAATATAACTCAAACAGTGTTAAAAACTATAACATTTCAAACATTGTCAAATTATAGCAACGACAGCATTTATAAAGTGCTATCGTAGCTTATAGCTTACAAAAATGGTTTAGTTCAAGAATAACGGCATTTATAAAATGTCGTAATAGATATTTAGTTATTTCAAACATTGTTACATTCAAAACAATAGCATTTAAAAATGCTTTCAAAAGACTACAACATTTTGAAAATGCTATGAATTCCAGATTTCATTTTAGCTTTTCAAAAAATAATAATAATAATAATAATAAAACTCCAAATTTTTATTATAACTTAAAAATCATATTTCTAGACTTCAAAATTTCACATTTAAAATCATTTTAACATATGATTTAACACAACAAAATTTTTAGATCAAATATTCAATTTAAAAACTCCATTCATTTATTAAGTCAAAATTCACTGTTTATTAACATATAAATTAAATAAAACTTAAATTTTACTTCAAATATCATTTCAAAACTTTAAATTTAATTTCCATTATTTATTTACATCTTAATGTAAAATTTAAAGTCAAACGTCACATTTACTCCAAATTTAGATACTTGAATTCGCTTTAATTCACAATTTCAAGATTTAATATTTAACTTTCTTAAAACCATAATATATATATATATATATATTTTAAATCAAAATTTCATACTTTTGAAAATACATATTTAGAAAAAATCATTTAAAAATATACCACGGGGTCTGTATATAATTTTCTAACCTAGGTCAAGTGATACGGATATATATCATTTCAATCCGTAATTTACAAAGAAAACCGGGTTTTATCATTTCAAACCTGCAATCCCAAGTCAAATAAAATACAATAAAAATCGCTCAGGCCTATCATTTCAGCCCATAACGATTTTTCCCTAATCTAAAGTCCGTTTGGGTATGTATCATTTCAACCCATAGTGATTCTATTCTAACAGGGAACTTGCAGTGTGAATATATGCATAAACAATATAAACAATGTCAGTGTCACAATATAATGTCATATATCACATGTCAGGTGATAATTAACTGTTTTAACATGGTAATAACATGGCATAGCATATCATATGATCATCATTAACTTGCATAACATTTTATATTACTAAACACTTGTCATCAATTCACTATTTCATAAGTATAAATGTCAGAGTGAGAAAGACTCACCTTTTCAAGCTGAAGACCACTACGACATACAAACATGATTCCAAAGGCACGACAAGCACGACAATGGATTCAAATAAGTGGAGAGAGCCTAGATGATCATCTTGTAACAATCCAATAAACACAAACAAGACAATGCAACACATGAATATACAACACAAAACAATATTGAACAAGTTGAGATACAAAGCAACAAAGACAAGACGGCTTAACCTTGCCTTAACCACTCCACTGCTCGACCATAGAGGATCTTTTGCTTGGCCATTGATGTGTGTTTGGGTCAGGTATGGTATCATATAGGTCAGATTTAGCACACACATGCACGGCAACATGAAGTGATGTGAAGGGGTAGTGGTGATAATATGAAGCATACATAGGTTCAAGTGCAAAATAGATTGTTTATGCAACATTTGGCTCGGCTATGACCACATATAGGCTCGGCCATGGGGTCTTCAGATCTGGAAAGTAGTGCAAAAGGGCACCCAGAGGTGAAGTAGATGATGGTGGTGGTGGCTAAGGGGTGGCCAAAGGCAACTATGAAGGCAATAGTGGAGTATAGGCTTGGCTAGCATTGTTTTGGTGAAGTGCTTTGCAAATTTGAGGTGGTGGCTTCATCTAATGGTCATGGCTAGAGGTGTTGGTCAGAGGAGGGGGGGTTGGTGCTGCTGTAGATGGTGGAGAGGATGGTGGTCAGCAAGGAGAGAGGTGAGGCCAGAAGAGGAAGGCTAAATCAGTGAAGAAGAGGGGAAAATGTGAAAGAAAAGCCATTGTCATTTTTTTTTTCATACATGGCCGTGATTTTTAGGGGGAAGACGAGGAAGAGTTTTCATGTGAAAAGGAAAATGGAATGTCAGCTGAAGAGTGGAGTTAAGGCAGCCAATTGAAGAGATGTTGGTTGAGAAATGAAAAGACAGAATACAAAAAGGCTCGAGCAAATAAAGAGTCACAAACCTTTCAAATTTCCACCATTTCTTTTTAAATTTTAAATACATGTAAAATATATATAAATACAGATAAAAACACGAAAATATTGTAAATAAACAAAAATAAATAAATAAATATTAATTAAATATAATTAAATTAAGAAAATAGCAAAGAAAATGTAAACTAGGCTTGAAAATTTGAAAATAATTGAAACGAACTTTGGAAAAATTGTATGTACATGAAACATATTTATAAATAAAGATAAAAACATAAAAATAAAATGCATACATAAAAATGAATAAATAAATTTTAATTAAATATAATTTAAATAAAGAAAATAACAGAAAAATGGAAACTAACCTTTGAAAATAGAAAATAAATTCAATGAGCTTTGGAAAAATTCAAACATCACTTTAAAAATATTTAAAAGGTAAAAATATATGTAACATAACATATAATAGAATTTAGGATAAGATATGACAAGTAAAAAAAAAATTATTTAATTTAAAATAAACAATATTGTTAAATAAAACAATTTACACCCAATTTTGTAAAAAGCATAACTTTCACAATATTATTCAGATTTCAGCGAAACGAAAAGCAGTGTTCTTGAAATTTTATTTACTTTCATAATAAAAGGTAAAATTCAAATTTTCAAACTTTTAAAATTTAAATTTAAAAGTCAACGTTTGACCAGATTGGCCAAAATTCTCATTTTCTGGAAATATTCAATTTATGCATGTTTGAAATTCTAATCCATATCAAAATCAACATTTATAGTTAAAATAACAAAATATATTCATTTTAATAAATAAAATAAAATATTTAAATTAGGAATTTAAATTAAAATAATTAAAATATATAATTGCACTGATCGGAAAATACAGGGTTGTTACACTCTCCCCCACTCAAAACTTTTCGTCTCCGAAAAGGAATGAGGTACGGGAAAGCACAGAAAAAGATAGAATGAAATAGTATTAAGACGAGATGGCAAGAAGATTAAAATTATACCTGATAACTGTTGCTATAGGTAAGTTTAACAAGGTGGAGATGATCTTTCCAACATCCTCCAGAATCAAGAACACAAGCATGAAAAAAAATCTTTTAGAATCTGATTCACCCTTCCCTTTTAACCGACGGTCTATGGATGGTAGGCAGTGCTTAAATTCAAAGATGAGTACCAAAGATTATTAAAGATTATAGAAAGATTTCTAAACAGACTGGTATAAGCAATAACCTCTCATTCTGTAGCAAGACAAGGGAAATTAGGACAACTAAAAGATAGTTTGAAAAACAAAATAAGATAATAAATTTGAAACCATAAAATTTCAACTTAAACTGAAAATTAATTTTACATAAGTCAAATAAATCTTAAGCGTCTCTAATTTCATTATCTTATCATCCAATTATCTTAAATTAACAAATCCCTATAATCATGTATTTGAAAAATCTTTTATTATACTCAAAATGTGCTAAATAAAATTTAATTCTTCTTCACTACTAATTAAAATTAAAATTTATTCCTCTCAATATATTTTATCACCTATGTTAAATATACTCACACTCATTGCAACTGCCTTAAATTTATTCTTAGTTCCTTTAACATTATTTTATTGCAAGTTATTTAATTATCCTTTCTTATATTTACCTCTGTTAATTATTTTATAACTAAGATTTAAATGTGTAACATTTATTATAACCATTCCAATTTTATTTATAAAATCTTTTTATATTGTATATTATCCAATTTCATATTCAACTTTTGAAAATTAAGGTAAGTTATATTGGAATGAAATTGTGTATTATACAAATAAAACTTTCTAATTAAATTATTTCAAGCTTGAATATTAATCCAAATCTTGAAATTATACTTAGAAATTATCTTTGAAGAAAAAATTTAGGAATTAAATTTCCGATAAATTCCAAACTATTTAGAGATAAATAAATGCTCATATATATATATATACCCATTCAAATTTAAATCATATATCAGCATATGTTATAAATCCATTCTTATTTTAGAAATTAAAATCAATTAATGTAACGCCCCGAAAATTTTCGACTTTCGAAAATTCAACATCGATACTCACTTTATCGACTGCCGAGAAATCGAAGGCCAAAAACCCGAAATGTTATGGTTTAAGAAAAAGAATTTAAGAAAAGAGAAGAGAAAAAGATAGAAGATAGAGAGAAAAGAGAATAGAAAAAGATAGGGAAAAGAAAACAGAAAATAGAGAAGAGATAGAAAATAGAACAGAACAGAAACAACAGAACAACAACAGAATCTCACAATTCGCAGCGGAACAACATATAATAATAAATGAATAATCTTTAAACAAAGAACTATATCAGTTATTACATTTTATACATTTCATTACATCATATCATCAGAGTGTACAACAACAAACAATACAACAAACAATGCAGCGGAAAAAGAAATACTATATAGTAGTAATACGCCATGCCATCCAGCTTGCCTCCAGCAACTCCAGAATATCCAGAATATCCTGATAAACCTAACTCTTGACTGCCCGTGTGGAAATTGGTGGGCACCCAGAGTTTAGGAAGGAAAACAATAAACTCCGAGTCAGTCATGTGACTGGTGTGAGAACTCAAAACAGTTTATTTATCTTTGAAATCAAAATAGAGGAATATTTTTAAAGTCAATTCGCAATGCTTTTAAAAATGAGACTACCATAAGGCCTCCCGCACACACACACAATGCAAACGTAGAATCGGAGGAGATTTCTCCTTATGATAGTCAAAGATGCTTGATACGCATTTAAAAGAACATTTTATATTATTACTAGTGCATAGTGTAGAGAAAAATTCATTTCGAAAGTAGAATATAAATCTTAGCCAGCATAGGTACCATTATAGTATGCTTACTATAGCTACCATATTAAATGTCAGGTTCTACAACTAAAACCGTACAAGTCTCGTATTGTTTCATTGGATTTCCAACGAATGATCAGGCCAAGGAACTTCCCATTGCCACATGAGAATGCCTCTGGATGGACATCCCCGAGAACCAAACCGGATCTCTACCAACACAAGGCCGGGTTACCCCTAACTGAGTAACAACTGACCGAATATGCCATCCCCCGGTCCTTTGGGACCTTTTCACCGAGCGCTCGTAATCAATTCACACAATCATAACAAAGTGTTTTCAACATGAGTAAGTATCTGGGCTCCATACCATGATACCACCCTTTTCCAGAAGGAAATGCACACATCCTAAAGGGCGATACCCCTCATAACCTTGCTGCTTCTTTCCTGTTTTGACCATTCACGGGGTGTGAGGCTCGACGAAGTCACGTCCACAAAAACATACTTTATACAAAAGCCATGCTTTGGGTCAACAAATGATCATAGAAATGATCACAAAGATAGACGATCAAATAAACGATCCTATCACAAATAATCAACACAATGATCATTTCACAGCAACACTCAGCATGTCACATTACCAAATTGGGAATATATCGCTGATAACATTCAACTACATAACCTCTGAGCTCGTACGTCTCAGAGAAGGGTGTTAAGCTAAAAGAATAAATTCTTCGCCACCAACAGAAATATATTTGAAAGAAATCGTCTTTATATCTCAACTTGTAATTTCAGGCATACTATCCATACAAGTCTGTTCCGGGATCGAACAAAACCGAAGGCACTTACAAAGAAGTCCTTGCAATCCGGATATTCACAATCCTGATCGGATTTCCCATCACTTAGGGAGTCTCTATACTGTTGCAACTCAGTGCAGAGACAATCGACAGGTCATCCTATCGCTTTCGCAAATACCGGGTCTTCAACACCGATCTTCAATGCGATTCATAACGACGTATCACATATTCGGAATGGGTTATACGACCCCATGGTCCTTTCCCGGTTAACCCGAATAGTGAGCGCTTATTCAAAAATAAGTGTGGCATTCACATTCAAACAAATCACATCAGTTACCCATTCAAAGGGAAATATTGATAATCAGTTATTGAACTATCAATTGATATGCACACATCACCAGATTCCAAATAATTTTCCAAATTATTTATTTTCCAAAATATCTTTACAAGATATATAATTTCACACTTCAAAAATAAATCAATATTTATTTTTCTAAACCAATCCCACTTTCTTTTATAAATTCCATAGTGAATTTATATTTCACAATATCAATGAATATATGATTTTAATTATTCATTTTCAATTTATCTTCAAAAAGATAAATTCTCAACTTATTCACTTTATATTGGAAGACATTTCCATACTTATTTAATAAGTAATTCACAAATTTTATTTATTTTCAACACTTAGAAAATATTCAATATACTTAAATCGAGATTAAGTATATATTTCATTCTTTAAGGAAATCATTCTCTTAAAACATATTTATTTGGGCCAAAACGAATGTTGCGTAAGACATCGTTACGACAACCCAAAATCACTAGTATAGGGATTCGAAATTTAAAATAGATATATAAATCCCAATACTATACAAAACATTTCCTTTCGGAAATCATTTACTATAACAACAGTGTTATAGTCCACTATTTCCTTTTATTTCTCGAAATCGTCTATTTCAACAATAAATGTTGAAATCTATGGTTTCGAATCTTAACACATTTTAAAACATCGTTATCTTGTTTTTAATTCTATTTAAAACATCACATTCAAAACAATTTCTTTAACGTATTATTCACTATTCAAAAACGTGAATATACTACGTTAACAAATTCATCTTCTCTATTCATTTTATTTCAAAGGATTATTCACAGTCAAAAATGTGAAGCCCCACCTCTATACCCACGCTAGCCAAGAACACTCCGGAGAAGTGCTGTCAACTAGCACGGAGAATAAGGCTGTTGAGGAGCGACCATCCATGTAATTGCTTATCCCACGGTGGCTATAAATAATCTTCGGAAACAAACATAGAAATAATCATATCACAAATCAGTCACAGATATCCATATCACAAAGGCGGAAGAAGATATGAATATATAACTAACACATGAAAGTGTACATCAGAGTAGTGGTCAATAAGATCCACGATAATACAAAAGAATAGCAACACGTGCTATACAAAAGAATACAACTATGAGTCTATATCTCAAGTGTATACAACAAAAACTGCTAATCTAAACAGTTAGCCAAAAGTCAGAGTGATGAATCCCTGGGAAGAAGTCAAGCAGAAGCACCTGTAACATCTCGGTCTGATCCGAGTATTATTTAAGAAAATAATAAACGGATCAGTCTAGCTATAAATATCAGATGACATGATATAACATAAAAGATATGGCATAAACATAAACATCCATAACGACATACCGCTATAAGTATGTAAATAATGATCAACAGAAGATCAATCAATAAGAGATAATCAATATGACAAGAATCTTCTCAAAGATTCGAAGGGGGCATCATACCCTAAACTTGTACTCATAACAAGTCAATGACATAAATTCCAGAAATCAACACGAGAAATCCAGAAATCATAAAAAGGGAAAGAGGCCTATCACATGACGGTCCGAAGACCATGGGGAGCTACCCCACATGTGTGAGTGGAATCACACAGAATGAGGTCAAGACTAACCAAAAAGCAGAAAGGTATGTGTGAATGGAATCACACAAGTGGTGTCTAGTCTAACCTTGCAATGAAAGAGACATCGCGCAATTGCTAGTCTAATTCATAAAGCGATCATCAAGATCAACGAGAAGTGTCAATTACACTAAGCTAGTAAATATAGAAGTTTAGCTTCATGTCCCATAACCACTTGCTTAACTTAAATATTTACGAACAAACTGTAAATCTTCACTAATAAAATTGTCACAAGAGGTTCAATCGAACAAGTCCAAGAATTAACCGACGAAGTGAACGCAAGCGTTTCATACCACTTGTTTTACTAAGTCGTTTAATTAGATTTCTCATCCGAGTGAGGTAAAGGCTTGTATATACTAATAGATTGGAAAACGGTTTAAGAAAAGAGCTTTGGTATTAAAAATAGAGTTGAAATTGTTTGTTAAAAGAGTTTTGATATTTACTACTAGTATTGAAACCTTTATATTATAAAGTGACAAAACACATAAGCAATTGTAGAAACAATCAGTCACAAAAATCGCATACGGAGATGTGAATAAAATCCAAGGAAATCAGCTCAATGTTTTTCAGATAAGATCCCCTACGGAGGGGGGGTCCAGGGGGGGTGGCAACGCCACCGCTTACGGGGTTCGACCTGCCCGGTCAGGTCACGGGGGTCCAGGGGGCAGCGCCCCCGGCGGGGTGCGGGGCAGCGCCCCGACCAAAACGGTACGACCTAGTGAAGATAAAATGAGGTCTAATGACCTAACGACTCAAGGGTCCAACGACCCAACGACTCAAGGGTCCAACGACTCAGCGACTCAAGGGTCCAACGACTCAGCGACTCAAGGGTCCAACGACTCAGCGACTCAAGGGTCCAACGTTCGACTCAGCGACTCAAGGGTCCAACGACGCGGCGACTCAAGGGTCCAACGACTCAGCGACTCAAGGGTCCAACGACTCAGCGACTCAAGGGTCCAACGACTCAGCGACTCAAGGGTCCAACGTTCGACTCAGCGACTCAAGGGTCCAACGACGCGGCGACTCAAGGGTCCAACGACTCAGCGACTCAAGGGTCCAACGACTCAGCGACTCAAGGGTCAAACGACTCAGCGACTCAAGGATCCAACGACTCAGCGACTCAAGAGTCCAACGACTCAGCGACTCAAGGACGAACGACTTAACTCCGAACGACCTAAAAATGGCCAGAACGACTCAAGTGCAGAAAATTCAACAAAACGCTAAAAATTGGAGTTTTTTGCCAATCCAATCCAAACCAAATGCTAACATGCATGCAAAAATGATAGGGAATCATTCCCAACAGTCCAATATAGTTATAGGCTAGAATTGTGAGATAGAAATCTCACCTTTGCACTAAAATTTATGAAGATGAAGCTTGAAAGCAAGGAGAAGCAATCCAAAGCTTGAATCCAATATCTTCTACTTGAATTTGGAGTTGAATGATGGAGTTGCAATTGAATTTGAGCTTGGAGTTTTAATTTCCCATTCTCTTCACCATTAATGCTAAAGCTTGAGTTAGTTAGGAAATTCATGAAGAGTGAGGAGAAGAGGGTTGGAACTTGGGCTTAATAGGCTAAACTAACCCAAAGTCCAAAGCGGGAAAAGTTAGTGAAATTTCACTAACTCCAAACCTATCGATGTTTATACTTAAAAGTTGTAAACGACATTTCGAACTCAATGGAAGTGGTCTCGAGTCCTAATTTGACTGTTTGCAAAAAGTAGTTTTTCGGACCAAAATCCGATTAACGATTTAATATTTAAATAAAAATATTTAAATGTAAACTCGATAAATATGCGGGTTGTTACAAAAAACGTGAATATAACTCCATTAATAGGTTTCAACAATTTTCTTATCAAAATAAGTCGTTTGCGAATTTATAAAACAACGTTTATAAATTCCATTTCTAATTATTTATAACAACTTCCTTTTATAAATTTCCGTCATTAACCTATTCCAGTTTATATCTCAATTATGAACCAAAAGTCCATATTATAAGTTAAATGCTTATAAAACGATTATTTTACAAAATTGTTCTTTTAAACTTCCCCAAATTATAAACTAAAGGTTCGTATTATAATTTTACTTATAATTTATTTGTTTGAAAAATCGTTCCTTTGAACTTCATAATTATAAACCTTATAACTTATAAGATTCGATTATTTATCCAAAACCATTCTTTTAATGACTTTATAAATTTTATAAAACTACTGCTTATAAAATTCCATTTATAACTTCACCGTTTACAATTCTATAAATTCCATTCACTTATGCAATCTATTTTCACTTCATTCAAACACTTATAAAAACTTGTTTTATAATGTCAATATTTCAATTTATAAATATCCATTTATAAATCTCTTAATATAAATCAATTTATATTATTCTTTAAAACGTCTTTAATCTCCTTTATTATTTCACCATTTTGATTCATAAAATAATTAAATTTTATAAATCCTATATTCAAACTTTTCACAATAAATTCTAAAATCCCGATTAAACTATTTTATAAAATCAATAGCATCATATTCTCAAAAATCAGTTTTTAACTATATTTCTCAAAAATCATAATTTTTATAACTTTAAAAATTATAACGTTTATTTATTTAAAATAGATCAAATTCCAAACATATAGTATATTTTCAAAAATCACTTTATAAATTATTTTAAAATTTCAAAACTTGGTCCAATGATGCTACATATCAAATAGTCAATTACGACAACAACGACATCATATATCGATATGATAATCCATCAAATATCAAAATATCTGAAATCAAATAAATACTGTTGAGGAATCCAGTTGGATCCCTCCAACCTGTTTCCTGCATCCACAAACATTAGCACAATACCAATTTCGCTCCAGTACGAAATTATCGCGGTATATGGGATTTAAATACTATCTGCTTAATAACGGCGCAATAGGGTCTCATCCGCTAAACAAAAAATGCGGGAAATCAATAACTCCAATATATACATATGCCAATATATATATATTGCTATTATATATAATACCAATTTCACTGTTTATGAAATATTCGCGGTATATGTTTTTATTAAATAACATCCGCTTACTAACGGCGTATAATGTCTATTTTAACAATCAATAGATATCAATCATCATTCAAACATGCATTCAAATACTTTAAATCTAACTATTTAAAATAAAATCGAAACTGATTCGATTGAGTGAGAAATTCTCACCTTGATTCCAATTTCGTTTTAGCGATTTATTTCGAATAAAATTAAACGGACGTTTAATTTTACCCAAAATTCTTACTAACTCCAAACGACTCCAATCCAATTTCATCGCGTAGTGCTCGTCCATATGATTCCAACGCAACTAGTTTCGCGCGTTTTCGACCTCGTATGAAAAAGTTACAAATATTTGAAGTTACACGAGTTTTTATTTATAAATTTACAACATAATGATATATTTATAAACCCACATCTCATCATCCACCGTAGATTCCCCCAACCTTTGCATCTCAGCCGCACACACTATCTTCCCTCTCACGATACTTCTCCAGGTGATAATAACATGGCCGAACCCACCTATAACCATTTAGGGTTTAATTTTGCAACTTCAATACTCAACTAAACTTCATCAAACCACCGCCATCTCGAAGCCCTTCACCCCCTCTATACTCGGCCCCAACCTCATGAAGCTCGGCCTCATCATGGCCTGGGAATTCGTGCCCAAACGCAGCGCCTTCTCGAACGATTTGCCGTTGATCCGTAGCTCCAATCTCGATCTCCACCGTTGAATATAAGGATCTAGCCATGCTCTACAATATTGTAGTTGAGGGTTTTGTCTAAAAGCTGATGGATTGAGAGATCGGAGGGGAAGAATGTGGGAGTTTTCTGGCCGTGCATAGATGTGGAGGCGGCAGTGCAGTTTTAGATTAGGGTTTTTCTTTTTTTTTTCTTTTTAGAAATTTTAAGGTGTATTTATAGAGAATTTTCGAACACTATTCATCCGGAAATTCCAAACTCCGATTTACGCGCCGTAACTAGCAATTCTAGGGTTTACCCCGCGTTCCGGACACAATGGAACAGGTTTCGAAAGCTAATTCGGACATATGTGCGAGTTATGGTAATAAACGCTCAATTTAAATTAAACCGATTTAAATCGATTTCTAGGCGTTTTAATTTGTACCGGACAAACGGTAAATCCAATTGACACGAAATTTGAAACCTTACAATAATATCACATTACGGGTCCGATGAAACTGGTTTCGTCGAAATCCGAGACTTTTTGAAAAATGGCTATTTTAACTCGCCAAATTAAAATTAAAAATAATTCGATGCGTTTCGAGCTGCCACGATCAAACGGTAACTCCGATTGACACGAAAATTGAAATCCGGTAATAACTAACTATTACGGATCCAATGGAACTGGTTTCGTTCAATTCTGAGACTGTTCAAAAATTGACTATTTTCACTAGTCGATTTAAATATTAAAATATTCAATTTTCACAAATTAACTTTAAATTCGATTTTAAAAGTTCTAAAATATCTTTCTAACTCTAACATGATAAAATAAAATTTTACAAATTATTTTCAATCATATTTAACTCAAATTTCAATTATTTCCATAATTTAACTTATTAAATTATCGATTTAATTATTCAATTAAATTCAATAATTCAAAATAAAATTTATTCGACTAATAAATTTCACTTATTAATATTTAAAATTAATTAAATATTCAAATTTTAATTATTAAAAATCCTGGGTCGTTACAATTAAATTTTCCCAAAACAAAACTGTAGCAAGACTACAGAATGGTCTCTTCACTTCGAAACTCGAAAATGAACGTCGATGATGCTACAGTCATCACCGAAATTATTTTCCAGCGACAAAGAGAAGAGCACTAAATTTAAATTTAAAATTCTTTGGAAACAAATTTCTAATCGAAAATACTTTAAATAATATATCCTTTAAAACTTTAAACACAAAGTTTGAAATCCATCGGAAATTAAATTCTCAAATTCTTGTTTTACATTCATTTTAAATTTCCAAATAAATTTATAACCATGTTTTATAGTTCTATTAGATATATGAAACAATAGAAAATGATATATAAAATCAAATATTATTTCTTAACAACCAATTCAAATAAAATCCAGATAAAGATATATAATAAAGGTACAAAATTTATTTCACAAAAATATATTTCATTACTAAATTTTAAAAACATATTGTGTCAGTTTGCTCTGTTCAAGTGTTTTGAAAATCTTATCGACGGCGTTGATCAGACGAATCGATTAGAAACCCAAATCAACATCAACAACTCAAACAACACAATATATAAAACATTTTAAATATCAGTTTACAAATACACTTCAAGAATAATTTGAAGATAAGTTGGAAACAAAGATGAGATGATTAAATAACAGAATAGGGAGATGGATGAATTTATATAAATCGCGGGCAACCTTAACCGGGTCAACCGTGACTTAAAGAATAAGATCGATGTGGATTTCTTGGGAAATCGACACTCGATCTCAAGATGTAGAGTTCGAAGTTTAAAGAGATACTAGCATCTAAACCGAGGTATAGAATCTCTGGTGAATCGATGTTGTTGTAAAAGAGTTTTCCCCCTTTACAAATAAATTTGGGGTTGGCGAGACCGCCGACTCATTATGAAAATCTTTTGAAGGGGAGTTATGGGATACTCCAGAAACAAAAGAAGATAAATAGTGAGGGAGACAAATGGATTTTGGAACCACAGGGAATGTTCCAAAATTCAAAGGAATCGAGTCAAAAAAGAAGAGATTTAAACTCGAATGAAAGTGATTCTGTAAATACATTTACCCTATATAACGAGTTTTGCCTAGAGCTACCAAAGCTCTGATACCAACTGTAACGAGCCGCGCCAGTGGGGTAACGCCCACCGTAGCATACATTGGTACCTGTGTTCTGCCTTTACGGCCAGCCTCTCGACTGCACCACCAACCCCCGCGGGGACATGTAGGAGTAAGAGTCAACCGTTCGCTACCAAACCAGGAAGCGAGAACCCCCTATCATGCTGCACCCTCCAAGTGCAATGGCAGACACACATGTCGGACTTGAATTGCTCAAAATACCGCGTTGTAAATAAAATTTGGCAAATCTCAGAATATACAGTAAATACATAATCACAGATCACAGACACAGAGTATTTACTAATGCAGCGTAATTTAAAAGAAATAGTAGTTCATGAAGCTACTATATAAAAATAAGATACATCAGAGTTAAACAATATACAGTAGAAGAGTAACAAGATACATCAAGTACAAATCAAAATACATCACTGGAAACACTGGATACTGAAAACAAATAGATTGCTGGATCTTCAAGCAAAGCTCCAACTCCAAAGGTGAATCTTGAATGCTAACTCACTCAATCTGACTCGAGCGTAAAGCAAAACACAAAACACTCGAGTCAGGACATAAATACTTATGAACTGTAAATCAACTCAAGTGAACAGTAACAAAAAAATGCATCAGTAACTTAAAGAATGCTTGGGATCGCCCATCCTTTAAGGATCCGTTAAACTATTTACTATGTAGTAATATTGCGCTATTATAATAATGTCTACAGTAAAATAAACATACTTTTAAATAGCGTTCCGGGCTACCCATATCACCCTTCACACATAATAGTCCCAGTAGTCCATCCAATATCATGCCATCTCCACTCCGGGTGACTGTCAGAGGATACCACACGGGCTACGGGAGAAAAACAAACTCGTAGTAAAGGCTCGGTATGGTAGGTGACACGGCACACAAGGCAATGCCAGGGTAGATATACCAATTACGCACACGGGCTGGTGGTAACGCAGCAGCCACATACGCCCACCTCGGAACACACTCCCAATCAAAATCGGAGGATGGCCATCTAATCAATCACCAGTAAGAGTATAGTATCAAAGGAATGTGTCCGATCGGAGGAATGACCTCACTTGGCCCGAGATCGCTCATGTTTTAGCCACCTTATGCCAACTCACGGAAGTTGGGTCCACGTAATATACCTCAAGAACGTCGCCACCATCCTACTTCATTCTGGAATCTCCACCGCGTACACGGTTGTTAAAGTAGTTTTCGGAGTTGGCAGAGAGTATGCCAACTTTTGATCCCGGTCACTTTAACAACCAAACGTTATTATAACGCCGTGGTCATTTAAAATAGTTTATACTTCAAAAAGATCAAATCATTTCATTTCAAACTATATTTCTTTCAAAATAGTTTATACTTCGAAACCAAAACCATTTTTATTTCAAAATTATTTATTCAATCAAAATAGTTTATACTTCGAAACCAAAAACATTTCAAACATATATTCATTTTAAAATCATAATATTTTCAAAGTATAACTCTTTCGAAACCAAAATACTTGAAACAATTACACTTTGAAAATCATAACATTTCAAAATCATACATTTGAAATCATGGGATATTCATTTAATTCTTTACATTTTACAATTCATTCAATTAGTACCAAATTTTCAATTTCCAACTTAATTCAATTCAAACCATCAGTTTCAATTAAATTTCCCAATAACCATTTCAAATCATATCAATTTCAAATATAGATTTGATCCACAAATTAAACTATTCAATTTTTAATATATTTCAAAGCTTTAATATCCCGCATTTCAAAAACTAAAATTTAAAATTTCATATATCTCAAATCTAGTTTCATTATTACTTAGTTTTGAAATATTCAGTTCATAAATCCAATATTATTTAAATAAACTCAATTTACAATTAAACTAAATATCCTTTCATACCAATATAAACTTCAAATATTCATTTATCAAAAGTACATATCATTCTAATTCATATTCTTTATCAAAATAAAGATTAAATTATTTCCAAACCTTATTATCAAATCATTATTTGAATTCAAATTCAAATACTCAAATTTAAATATCATTTTTAAATCAAATAAGTCATTCATTTGTTATTTCAAGTATCATTACAAAATACATTAAAAATTCCATTCAAAAATTCATTTATCTCATTACATTTCATTCCATTTAACACATAACCAAGTAAACCTTACTTAAATTCAAATTCAAATTTAAATTCCTTAAAAATTCAAATTTAAATATTAAAATATATTCAAAATTTCTTAAATTTCACAATTAATCAATTTCCAAAATTTAAATCATTTAACACTTTAAAATATAGCTCAAACAGTGTTAAAAACTATAACATTTCAAACATTGTCAAATTATAGCAACGACATCATTTATAAAGTGCTATCGTAGCTTATAGCTTACAAAAATGGTTTAGTTCAAGAATAACGGCATTTATAAAATGTCGTAATAGATATTTAGTTATTTCAAACATTGTTAGATTCAAAACAATAGCATTTAAAAATGCTGTCAAAAGACTACAACATTTTGAAAATGCTATGAATTCCAGATTTCATTTTAGCTTTTCAAAAAATAATAATAATAATAATAAAACTCCAAATTTTTATTATAACTTAAAAATCATATTTCTAGACTTCAAAATTTCACATTTAAAATCATTTTAACATATGATTTAACACAACAAAATTTTTAGATCAAATATTCAATTTAAAAACTCCATTCATTTATTAAGTCAAAATTCACTGTTTATTAACATATAAATTAAATAAAACTTAAAATTTTACTTCAAATATCATTTCAAAATTTTAAATTTAATTTCCATTATTTATTTACATCTTAAAGTAAAATTTAAAGTCAAAAGTCACATTTACTCCAAATTTTGATACTTGAATTCACTTAAATTCACAATTTCAAGATTTAATATTTAACTTTTTTAAAACCATAATATATATATTTTAAATCAAAATTTCATACTTTTGAAAATAAATATTTAGAAAAAATCATTTAAAAATATACCACGGGGTCTGTATATAATTTTCTAACCTAGGTCAAGTGATACGGATATATATCATTTCAATCCGTAATTTACAAAGAAAACCGGGTTTTATCATTTCAAACCCGCAATCCCAAGTCAAATAAAATACAATAAAAATCGCTCAGGCCTATCATTTGAGCCCATAACGATTTTTCCCTAATCTAAAGTCCGTTTGGGTATGTATCATTTCAACCCATAGTGATTCTATTCTAACAGGGAACTTGCAGTGTAAATATATGCATAAACAATATAAACAATGTCAGTGTCGCAATATAATGTCATATATCACATATCAGGTGATAATTAACTGTTTTAACATGGTAATAACATGGCATAGCATATCATATGATCATCATTAACTTGCATAACATTTTATATTACTAAACACTTGTCATCAATTCACTATTTCATAAGTATAAATGTCAGAGTGAGAAAGACTCACCTTTTCAAGCTGAAGACCACTACGACATACAAACATGATTCCAAAGGCACGACAAGCACGACAATGGATTCAAATAAGTGGAGAGAGCCTAGATGATCATCTTGTAACAATCCAATAAACACAAACAAGACAATGCAACACATGAATATACAACACAAAACAATATTGAACAAGTTGAGATACAAAGCAACAAAGACAAGACGGCTTAACCTTGCCTTAACCACTCCACTGCTCGACCATAGAGGATCTTTTGCTTGGCCATTGATGTGTGTTTGGGTCAGGTATGGTATCATATAGGTCAGATTTAGCACATCCATGCACGGCAACATGAAGTGATGTGAAGGGGTAGTGGTGATAATATGAAGCATACATAGGTTCAAGTGCAAAATAGATTGGTTTATGCAACATTTGGCTCGGCTATGACCACATATAGGCTCGGCCATGGGGTCTTCATGTCAGGTCATATCTGGAAAGTAGTGCAAAAGGGCAGCCAGAGGTGAAGTAGATGATGGTGGTGGTGGCTAAGGGGTGGCCAAAGGCAACTATGAAGGCAATAGTGGAGTATAGGCTTGGCTAGCATTGTTTTGGTGAAGTGCTTTGCAAATTTGAGGTGGTGGCTTCATCTAATGGTCATGGCTAGAGGTGGTGGTCAGAGGAGAGGGGGTTGGTGCTGCTGTAGATGGTGGAGAGGATGGTGGTCAGCAAGGAGAGAGGTGAGGCCAAGCAAACATGAAGAAGAGGAAGGCTAAATCAGTGAAGAAGAGGGGAAAATGTGAAAGAAAAGCCATTGTCATTTCTTTTTTGTTTTTTTTTCATACATGGCCATGATTTTTAGGGGGAAGATGAGGAAGAGTTTTCATGTGAAAAGGAAAATGGAATATCAGTTGAAGAGTGGAGTTAAGGCAGCCAATTGAAGAGATGTTGGTTGAGAAATGAAAAGACAGAATACAAAAAGGATTGAGCAAATAAAGAGTCACAAACCATTCAAATTTCCACCGTTTCTTTTTAAATTTTAAATACATGTAAAATATATATAAATACAGATAAAAATACGAAAATATTGTAAATAAACAAAAATAAATAAATAAATATTAATTAAACATAATTAAATTAAGAAAATAGCAAAGAAAATGTAAACTAGGCTTGAAAATTTGAAAATAATTGAAATGAACTTTGGAAAAATTGTATGTACATGAAACATATTTATAAATAAAGATAAAAACATAAAAATAAAATGCATACATAAAAATGAATAAATAAATTTTAATTAAATATAATTAAAATAAAGAAAATAACAGAAAAATGGAAACTAACCTTTGAAAATAGAAAATAAATTCAATGAGCTTTAGAAAAATTCAAACATCACTTTAAAAATATTTAAAAGGTAAAAATATATGTAACATAAATATAATAGAATTTAGAATAAGATATGACAAGTAAAAAAAAAATATTTATTTAATTTAAAATAAACAATATTGTTAAATAAAACAATTTACACCCAATTTTGTAAAAAGCATAACTTTCACAATATTATTCGGATTTCAGCGAAACGAAAAGCAGTGTTCTTGAAATTTTATTTACTTTCATAATAAAAGGTAAAATTCAAATTTTCAAACTTTTAAAATTTAAATTTAAAAGTCAACGTTTGACCAGATTGGCCAAAATTCTCATTTTCTGGAAATATTCAATTTATGCATGTTTGAAATTCTAATCCATATCAAAATCAACATTTATATTTAAAATAACAAAATATATTCATTTTAATAAATAAAATAAAGTATTTAAATTAGGAATTTAAATTAAAATAATTAAAATACATAATTGCACTGATCGGAAAATACAGGGTTGTTACAATTTCTCTTTTGAAATTTTAATAACTTAAAAATAAATCATATAAAATTTATAAACACAATAAAAATCATTCTGGCTCATTCTCGACCAAAATCTGATTAAATTGCATTTTACTAATATTAAATTCATTTTTAATTTAATATAAAATCCCAAATATTAATTTATCAACTTTGAAATTCTTCTAAAATTCCCACCACGCTATTTACACTCAACTAACTCAAAAATAAATTTTTAAAACCATTTTTATCACTATTTACATTCAGATTCTCTTTTATTTCAATTTCAAATATTTAAATTATTATTTTCCCATTATTCAAATTCAACCCGAATTACTATAAATTAAAAATTATAGCTTATTTCATTGATTGAACCCGAATCCATTCATTGCAAAATCAATTAAGAATCCACATTAAACATTTAAAACGAATTAAATTTTCAAATTCAAGGGCTTAAAAATACGGGATGTTACATGGTTGAAGTGTGGAAGTTTATATCTAGTAAAGATATTTTTGAGAAATAAATAATTTGGAAAATTATTTGGAATCTGATGATGTTGAGCATCTTTATTGATAGTTAAATAACCAACTATCAATATTTACCTTTAAATAGGTATTTGTTGTGATTTGCTTGAATTTGAATGCCACACTAATTTTTGAATAAGCGCTCACTATTCGGGTTAGCCGAGAAAGGACCTTGGGGTCGTACAACCCATTCCGAAAATGTGATACGTCGTAATGGATTGCATTCGATGACCGGTGTTTAAGACCAGATATTTTTGAAAACGGGTGATTACCGTTGAGTTACTCTGCATCGTTTGATCTCCGATATAGAGGTTTTATCACCCTTAGTGACGGGAAGTCCGGACGTGATTAGAAATTATCCGTAATGCAAGGACTTCTTTGTAAGTGCCTTCGGTTCTGTTCGAGCCCAGAACAGACTTGTATGGATTGTATGTCTGACATTACTAGTTGAGATATAAAGCTGATTTCTTTCAAATATATTTCTGTTGGTGGCGGAGAATTTATTCTCTTAGCTTAACACCCTTCTCTGAGACGTACGAGCTCAGAGGTTATGTAGTTGAAGGTTATTAGTGATATACTCCTAATTTGGTAGTGTGACATGCTGAGTGTTGCTATGAAATGATCATTGATTGATCATTTGTGATATGATCATTTGTTTGATCGTTTATCTTTGCGATCATTGCTTTGATCATTTGTTGACCCAAAGCACAGCTTTTGTATAAAGTGTGGCTTTGTGGACGAGACTTCGTCGGACCTCACACCCCGGAAATGGTCAAAACAGGAAGGATGCAGCAAGGTTATTGGGGGGTAGTGCCCCTTTAGTGTATGTCATTCCTTCTGGATAGAGGTGGTATCATGGAATGGAGCCCAGATACTTAGCCTATGTGGTTACTGCATTATTATTTTTATGTGGCTGTTGGAAATCGAGGATCCTCGGATAGATCGGTTACGATCGGGGGATGACATATTCGTGTCAGTAGTTACCCAGTTAGGGGTTACCCGGCCTTGTGTTGGCAGAGATCCGGTTTGGTTCTCGGGACATCATTCCAGAGGCGTTTCCATGTGGCAATGGGAAGTTCCTTGGCCTGACATTTGTTGGAAATCCAAAGAAACAATACGATCTTGTACGGTTTTAGTTGTAGAACCTATCATTCACTTATGGTGGCGCCCCACTGTTTGGATGGCAGCTATAGTAGGCATAAGTGTGGAATGCCTATGCTGGCTAAGATTTATATCTTTATTTTCGAAATGATTTTTCCTACACTATGCACTAGTAATAATATCAAATGTCTCTTTTAATGCGTATCAAGCATCTTTGACTATCATAAGGAGAAATCTCCTCCGATTCTGAGTTTGCATTGTGTGTGTGTGTGCGGGAGGCCTTATGGTAGTCTCATTTTCTAAAAGCATTGAATTGACTTTAAAAATATTCCTCTATTTTGTTTTAAAGATAAACTGTTTTGAGTTCTCACACCAGTCACATGACTGACTCGGAGTTTATTGTTTTCCTTCATAAACTCTGGGTGCCCAACAATTTCCACACGGGCAGTCAAGATTTAAGGTTTATCAGGATATTCTGGAATTCAGGAGTTGCTGGAGGCAAGCTGGATGGCATGGCGTATTCACTAGTATATGGTATTTCTTTTCCGCTGTTTGTTTGTTGTTGTACACTCTGATGATGTAATGTAATGTAATATGATGAAATGTAATAACCGATATAGTTCTTTGTTCAATGATATTCATTTATCTATTATATGTTGTTCCGCTGCGAATTGTGAGATTCTGATATTGTTCTGTTCTCTCTTTCTGTTCTGTTCTACCTTTTTCTCTCTTCTTCTACCTTTTCTTCTGCTTTAACCCTAAAGACTCGTAAACTTATTCCTCTTTGGCTGGGTTGTTGTGGAATGTTGCCAGCTCAAAGGAGTACGGATTTGCGGTTCTTTACATTTGGTATCAGAGCTTATGGTTAATCGACAACCATGGCTCTGTTGGGTATTACTCATTAGAGATAGAGTCAGTAGTACTCTAGAATGAGTTTGAGTGTAATAATAGCTATGAGTGCGTATTTGTTAGTGAATATAAATTGTTTTATATTGTGATGATTGGTTTGTTGATTGGTATATGGATTTTGGTCAACACGAGTAATTAACGTTGTTGATAGGGATCTCTAAACACTTGAATAGAACAATTCGACACGGTATTGTTTTAATAGGGTAAATGAAATAATTTTACCTTGATTATATTTTATATATAAAGGAAATAATTTTTCAGAATTATTAAGGTGTATATGAATTAATTGTTTGGTTGTTGAATAAAAACAACAATTTTTAAAGAATAATTGTATAAGCAAATGAATTATAAGTATGAGTTATAATTAAAATAATTTACACTTGTGAAATAATCTTATATATAAGAAGTGAAATTATATAAGTAAAAGGTTTATAAAATGTGGTTTATAATCTGAAATGAAATTCCAGAGAAGTGTTTTGAAAAGATTTGATATTTTGGGAAAATTATTTTGGAGAAGTTAAAGCTCTAAACTCTTTTCGATCGCTGGAAAATAATTCCGGTGATGATCGCGACATCATTGGTGTTCATTTTCGGGTTTCCAAAAGATGGATTGCTGCCAAATTGTTTAAAAGAAAGTTGTCTGGAAAAATTTGGATTTGGTTTTGAAATTCAAAAGGGAAATTGAATTGATTTCAAAAATGGTTTTGAAAGGTTGAAAAG